>JBAMHX010000004.1:19725015-19737915 GCA_037177515.1 Pseudomugil tenellus | reverse complement strand
TATATAAAGATATGTTTTCTGGCTCTCGGTAGGGACAATACTTTTTCCAAACACGATCAATTTCTTCACACTCTGTTTCCAGCTCAGGTGCAGATAGAGGGGGACTTTCTGCCATGTTCTTTCTCCATCTTAGAGGACCAGCCAATGGACATGCTGTTGGGTCTGGACATGCTGAAGAGACACCAGGTCCAGTTGCCTCTCGCATTGAGCATGGCGCCATTAGATTTGAATCAAACAGTAAAGAAATTCTGTTTTCACCTCGGACTGAAGCCGTATTTGTCACGTTTCTCTGGTAGTGTGCAATCGACCTGAAGAAGAGCCTGCTCGTAATCGGCACAACGGGCACCGAAACACGCTTCCTGTCTGAGGCGGAGCTGCCGGAGTGTGCCCGGCTGGCATACGGAGCCGAGGGGCGTGAAGACGCCCGTCCAGAAGAGATCGCTGACAGAGAACTAGCAGAGGCACTTCAGAGGTCCATACAGGAGAGCGGTAAGATCCTGTCTTCACTCGCTGCACTTTAGCCTGTTGTTCATTGAGCCTTTTTTCGGCTCTGTTTGAGCTACATTTGCATGTACCACTTAAAGCTTCTTACTCTCAACGCCATTATGCAGTCATTTGAAGTTTCAGTCATGTGATCACTTCACACCATCGCCTCAGCATTTTAGGGTGCTTTATAATAAGGTGAAGTCTGGAAGTTGAGAAATAGCTGTCAAATAAAACTGACATGTAAAAAAAAACTGATTAATTGAGATCTCCTTTCAACTTAAAGAGAAATATCTATTTTTAAATGGAAACTTTTTCTTTACGGTTGCTTTTGATTTGTGTTACTGGTGTAAGAAGTTATCTATTCTGGTAAGTATAATGTTTTATTTTTTTGTGCCTAAAATGTCCAGGAAGTACTTACATTTAGATGAAGTTTGGAGAAGATCCTCACTTGGAGAGAGCATCGATTAGCATCAGTGCTAATCAGCGTTTATTAACGAATTTTGGCCGTATATTAACGAATATATTCTGGGCAACAATCCAGATGGCTCTCTGCAGAATGTGAGAGCAGTACTTGAAACTACCTACACAGACAAACCACAAAGTTTTGGTGGTTTTTCATGTGACCGAGAATGTTTAATGCAGGTCAAGAAAGGGGTATCAATAAGAACTGGAGTCACTGTAGCAAAGTCTGTCATTAATCAGAGAAAGTGAATCGGATGGATCGAGGGTGTTCTCTGCCTCTCGCCTGCTAATTGCTGAGATAGGCTCCAGGATTGGATGCAATTGTGTCACAACTGAAAAAGAAATCAGTGTAAAATAAAGCACCTTGTTATTGTGAATTATGCATTAAGGGGTTTAGAGGAAATTAGACTGATATGCATTTAATCAGCAATGCCAAAGAAGAAAAACTGCTCAAGTTCAAGCTGACTTTCAACACATTAGTTTCTCTTTTTTAAGCTTCAACACTTTTTAAAAATGCAAACTAAAATTACTCTCAGTATAACTAATCAACCTTATTGAACTCCCATTAATTGAATATTTGCACAATGTCAAATTAGTTTTAAAACAATTTTGGCTTTGCAAACATCAAAACGTGGTGTAGCTTAACATTTATGCAAATACATGAACGTGATTTAGCTGTCAAATCGCTATGCCTGTTACAAACATTAGCCATGTGGTTGCGTGAATAATGTCCTTACAGGTCAGTGTTTGAGCATTTTGTGGAGTGATCTAATTTTAGGATGTTGTTATCTCGTATGACAAACACAAAATCCTTGCCATTGATAAAAAGAAATGAGTTTTAATACTTATTAGAAATACTGGCGTTCCAGATTTCTTTTCCATTCATGTGTTAAACGGTATGTAACAGGTATTTCATTGGCCTCTTACTTCAAATCATTTTTTTTATATTTTTATCTACGAAGATTATCTTGGTGATTTACAGCAGTAACTGTAACACAATGTGCACAAAGTAGTGCATTTTCACCAATAACTGTTTGTAACTTTTAGGATTCCTAAAACATAATTGTGTGGTTCCCATTAACGAAAGGCGAGTGTTGTTAATGCTACTGCCATTTCTTGTCTCTGCTATTGATAGAGTTGTGTTTGATTTTAGGTTAAAATGAAACTCCACTAGTTTGCAGACCAAGCTCTGGTGTATTCAGGCTGTGCACACTTTGGCTCACCAGTTGTTTTGTGAAGTTTATAACCCAAATGTTCTACTGATTTGATGCCTTCAGAGGTTTAGAGGCACGTATGGCGTAATGTCTTATTCATGTTTGGGCTCAGTTTGTTCTGGATGGCACTTTTCACATCTGAGTGTGTGAAAAGCCGGATAGTTTGGTTGCATGCCCTGTGTGCGACTGCTAACTTTCTCCGTCCCTTTGCATGATGTGTGTGGTGTGTGCCCTAAACCCTGAGCAGGACAGCACTGATGCATTTGGAGACAGCCGGAAAGGGCCCTACCAACCAGGTACTGCAAATTCACAAGACCATTGCCAGTGCAAAGTCCATTGCTATTTATTTCTTTTCTGTTTGTTTTGCTGCTCAGTAGATGTTGTACCTTTTGTTTTTACTTATTCGCATTCTTATTCTGAATAAGTATGAGGAAAAGTTTCCAAAGTTTTAAATGATCAGTAAAGAGAATGAAGGAGTTTCTGTTAATTGCATTTTATTTTCCTGAATTTTAAATGTGCATGGTTTATAGTTCACTCTCATGGCTTCCATTTGTCTGATTCCCAGTTATATTTTCTCTCACAATAGACACTGCAGATGGACAAACTACCTCACCGCAACCCCAACCATTTACATTACCCAGAACCTTACACCAAATGTCCCCACCTGCCTCTCCCTTCCAAAGCCCCTCTTGTGGTCAACCTCAGAACCCGACCCTTGATCGCTCCAAGGCCACGGCACCAGGGGAGTGCCAAGGGAAGCCTGGCCTCCAGGAGCTTCCCCAGACTTCATCCTTACCAGAGGATGCTTCTCCACCTCAAAATGTCCACCCTCAACCATCATCCCACCATAGCAACCCTGATGTGCTAACTGTACCCAGTCCGTCTACAGATGTCCTCTATACATGTACCCCTCCTGCAGATACGCCCACATCATCCCAGGATCCAGGCGATGAGGTTCAACCTGGAGCTACAGAGGCAAGTCCTGAATCAGTCAAGGAGGAGAACAGCTCTAAGTGCACCACATCAGAGGAGCTACCCCCTATTCAGCCCATGGAGCAGGAAGTAACAGAGTCTGATATAGCAGAGACCACCAAGGCCGGTCCAAAGGCACTTGGCCTATCTGACCCGGTTGAAATGGAGTCTCCAACTGCCTCGCACAATCTGGTGTCCTCTGAGAGGCAGCAAACTGATGGAGATCGCCGCTCCAGCTCCGACAGCATCCCCTCGTTGGCAGCTGCACTGAAGGAGCTCCATGAGCTGCTGGTATCCAACAACTCAGCTCAGTCCCATAACCGCAGCACGTCCTGCTCCCCGTCGTGTTCTGTCCAACAGGACGAGGACAAAGCTTCCTCTGAGTCGCCAAACCCAACGCCTGAAAAAACTCCGCCTACCCCCTCCGCTACCATTACCACCGGTGCAGAAAAAAGCGATGCCAAAGCTAACTATGCTACTGCTGCATCTGAGGGGGAACCATCTCAGTCTGCTACACCTGACCTCTCTGATCAGGAACTGCATCTGACAGCAGGAACTCTGTCTGATGAGGCATATGAGCCACTGCATGATGACTCCAGTAACAATGTTTCTCAACCTGAGCCAGAGGTTCCTCCTGATGCTGCTGGACACGTTGAGTTCAGGGAGCCACATGAGGGGCAGCACGGGAGAGGGGCTGCAGATGGACAAGCCTCTGGCACCAACACCAGAGACGCTCTCCAGACTGAGCACACCTTCCTCGGCCCTTTGTCAGAGGAGTTTGTAAACACCGCCTCCTCTTCTGCACCTCCTTTTGCTCAGCCTCCATCTCCAGCCCCTTCTCCCTCCTCCCCACATACTTTTATAGAACAATTTCCAGCTGAGCACATCCAGAGAATCCAGGCAGCAGGCTTTTCTGCCAGGGAGGCTGTGGAGGCACTGGAACAAGCCCATGGGGTTGTGGAGCTCGCTCTGCTGGCGCTTCTGGCCCGCAGTATCACTGTGCCCACTTAGATTCATAACCATCATCCATCATGCGAGTCCCCAGCCTCCCGACTCAGCGTCTGTCTTATTTATACCACGTTACCATCCTGATGTCTCAGTCCCTTTTCAGGAGGGAGCGTGTTAAAGCCCCAGGGAAATGCGCTCTCTTTTCCTACAGAATACTCTAAAACAAATAAAGGATACTGGTAATACTTTTCTGGCTATAACTGATATGTGAGGTGTGTTTGCATGCAGATGTTTTGGTTGCCCCTTTTTTTTTTTAAGAAAATATTTGTTATCAGGTTGATTTACTTCTTGTTTTGTTGTCCATCGTTTACTTATTAAATGCTAAACATCAGAATGATTCTTGAAGGATTGAAATGTCCAATTTGATGACTATTGGTTTGAAACACTTTCATTTATAGTTTGATCAGCTAGATTCCTAATTAGCTGATAAACTTACAGGGTGTTTTTTTTTTTTTTTTTTTTTAGGTTTGCTCATTCAATTTTTAAATTAGTCCTATATTGCAAAAGCTGCAGTTTGAAAAGTTCTGCAGCTGTTCACAAATGTTTTTACACAGATAAGTAGACCCTCTAATCTAGCCATTATTCTGAAAATACAAAGTGTGCATGTT
The DNA here is from genome assembly GCA_037177515.1 of Pseudomugil tenellus. Lineage (NCBI taxonomy): Eukaryota > Metazoa > Chordata > Actinopteri > Atheriniformes > Pseudomugilidae > Pseudomugil > Pseudomugil tenellus. Next base: position 19,733,165 of record JBAMHX010000004.1, on the reverse strand, counting down.
GACTTGTGACAACATTTTTTGATTCAGTATGCATCATTTGAAACAGTTTAAAAGCTTTGAGTGCATTACAAAACTGCTTGTATCTCCTGTTCAGAAAGTCCTTTTTATTTTGTGTCAAATCATAAGTGTGTCCAAACTTGAAAAACATCCAATTTTATTTTAAGTATGACCTTTTAACTGCGGTCAAATGTTTCTTGGTTTTTTGTTTGTTTGTTTTTTTCAGTACATCTTATATCAATGATTTTGAATGGCTTTATTTAAGTCATACCAACAATGTTCAGGCGGATTTAGTTATTTACTTTTATCTTGTATGGAATTTTAAATTGCAAATAAAATAAAACTAGTATTTGTATAATTTGTGAGTTGAAGTTTCATTTACTTGTTTTTGCAAAACTTAAATGTCAATTCTGTGATGTTTTTCATTTTTAAAAGTAAAGTTGAGAAACAAGACTAGGGCTGTGTTGAAAAGATTGATTAATCGATTCTTAATCAATTCTCATATCAAATCCTAAAGATTGATGGATAAGTTCAAAGATCGATTTATTTAACACATTTCCCTTGGTTAAATTTTGACCTTTCATTCACGCATCCGCGCTAGAAATTAAATGTAAATGAAAAAGAAAAATCAGTAAAAAAAAAAAATGTAAAACTTAGGCTTCAGTCAGCAGAGAAGGAAGACATTACAAGTGACACCTGCTGGATGGCATTTTGCATTAGTGTGACAACACACCACATAGACTATGAATCTCCTCATATGTACTAAAAACCACAAAAGTCATCTTTAACTTCTGACTTTTCATGGTTTTTGTTGAATGTCAATATAATATTAGTATTAATATGTTTCATAACTATATATATATATATATATATATATATATATATATAATTTAACAAAAACAAATATTTTAATAACAAAACCCTTGGAAAAAATACGTGATCAGAACAGATCGGATTGAATCATAAAAATCTTCTAAATCTTGAGAATCAGAATCGAATCAATTCTTGAAATCTGAATCAATACCCAGCCCTAAACAAGATATTTGGAGTTTTAGACAAATCAATAATTAAAATAAGTCAGTGAATCTGGTTTGTTAAATTTATAGTTATCTTTTCCTTTAAATAAAAAGGGGTTTTTTTTATCTTTTTTTAAAAATATATATATATATATATATTTGTATACTTCCTTTAGATCACTGCAGGAAGAAAAATCACACCTGTCTCTAGTTTTCCTGATTGCTGCTCAGAGTGCATGGACCTGACACTATTTAGTCTTAGTGTTTAGGGGCAGTTGCATGTTGGTTAGGGTTTAGGAGAAGTTGTAGCTGCAGTTGTGTGAAAGTAAATCAAAGTAATTCAAAATGGCTGAGAGTGTCTGTTTCGGAAGCGGTGTTGTCTCCAAGCTGCAGTCCTGTGATGGAAATGGTAATGGAAGCAATTATTTGGTGTCACAAATGGCAACCATGATGACAAGTGAGCTGTTTTGTTTAGGGGGTTCTGAGCTGGGAAACGTCCCTAATGAGAGCAGTGAATCCATGAATCCGGTGGAGGATTACAGGTAAGCTTGGAGTGTAGTTTTAAGACTTAAAGCTGTTTCACATGGAGGATTCTGACTGCAGAGTCTTGTTTTAGTCCTCCCATAGACATTTCCTCAGCTCTGAAGTCAATAGCAATGATGCGCACTTTTGACTTCAATGCTCCAGCATCAAGGGCGCATTCAGCACCTGCACTCCAGGAAGACGGTTTTTCCCTAGCGGATGGTTTGGATAAAAGTCTTGACATGTAAGAAGAGTGTTTAAGTTTGAGTCTTTGCAGAAGATTTGTTGTAAACTCAATATGTCCTTCTACAGGGAAGCGGATCCTTTTGAGGAGGACCGGACGTTCCAGTCCAAGTACATGAAGTTTTGTATGTTTTTATTCATTTTAAGTCTAGATGGTCACTGAAAGAACTTTTTAATGCAATGCAAAGCTGTCCGCTTCTCTTCCCTTTTGGTCTGCAGTCCCGCTGTATCAGGACTACTGCCTGCAGGTTGTGAGAGATGATATGAACAGACTGAAAGGCACTTACCTGTATGAAATGATAAACCGGTATCTTCAGACCCAGAAGTTGTCTTCAAGCCCCAGCTGCGAAGTCCAAGAATCCCGTTCTCTATTCTCACCTCCACCAGCTAAAAGGGCTTCCTTCACCCTCTGGCAAGATTTGGATGAGGTGAAACAATCTGGGCTGCTACGCAGATTGACAGTCAGCGAGATCCAACTTCAGGAGGTGTGTAGTTATCAGTTTCATTACTAAGTACATAGCAGGGAAAAAAATGGTGGAATGAGTGTAGAAAGGCTTGCATGCTTTCAGATACTCCTCAGCTATAATGGATCAGATTTCATCTTGGCATGTCATTATGCTCAAGTTGTTAATATTTACATAAGGTCTGTTATTGTTTTATTTATAGTCAGATGACTATAGGGTTTTGGAATTTGGTACAGTGTACATTAAAATGTTTTAATTTCAAAGTTTACATTCTAAGCTATTACTGAAGGTTAGTGTGGAGTTAATAATGGGAAACTCCATAACAAGATGGTCTTTATTTCTTTCTTTTTTTTTTGTCAATACAGTTGTTTCTATTTCAAAATCCAGTAAAGTATATAAGGTTTAAGAACAACCACAAAAAAAGCTGACTACTGTAATTAAAAAAAATATATTAAGTCTCCTCATTTCATCCTTTCAGGACTTCCTGTCTGTACTCGGCACTGATTCTCTACAATTACTGACAGAAAATGATTACCTGACATATGTGTTAATGGTTACAAAGATATTTATTAAAATTTATTTTTTCTCTCCATCCAAAGTCCACGTTTGAATTGGTCAGCTCCGAAGCATCTTACCTAAAAAGTCTTGACGTGGCAGTAAAACATTTCTATGGGTCGAAGAAACTGAAGAGGACGCTGTCCAAATTGGAGCATCGTGTTTTGTTTTCCAACATTGGACAAATCAAGACAGCCAGTGAAAGGTCAGAACTCGATGTCCACCTGGTGGCAAAGGTCAGAACTCAATGTCCACCTGGTGGGAAAAATGATGGCATCACAGGAAGTTGCTTCACAGCTCTTTTATAGTAAAAGAATATTTAAAATGAACAATACACAGATGAGACTGTTTGTCTTTTGCTTGACATGCAGCTCCATAGCATCAATTTCTGGCAATTTGCTTTTTTTTTTTTTCCAGACTTTATTTCTTATCTGGATTCCTATTTCTTGCAGATTTCTTAAGGATCTGGAAAATCACCTGGAAGAGAACATGTTGATGTCTCAGGCTGGGGACATTGTCCTCAAACACTGCCAGGATTTTAAAAGACTCTATGTACCCTATGTGACCAATATGACGTATCAAGAGTCCTTCATCAACCAGCTGCTGTAAGTTTTTATACCACTGCTTGTAGTTTGCATTGGACACGTTTCAGAATATTCAGTCTAAGCTGTAACCTCTTTTGTTCTCCTAATTAAGACTACAAAAGAGAGACTTCGTCTGTACACTGAAAAAACTTGAAACCAACCCAATGTGTCAGAGACAGAGTCTCAAGTCATTTTTAGTCCTTCCCTTCCAGAGAATTACGCGCATAAAACTTTTACTGGAGGTAAACTTTTTATTTTAAGTATTAATCTATATTTGCATTCTCAACTCATCTTGGTCTTTTTCAAATTTTTTTTTTTTTTGTTTAGAGCATCCTGAAAAAGACTGAACCAGATACAAAGGCTGCATCAAATATCAAAAAGGCGATTGCTACCATCCATGAGGTGATTGTTTTTTTTTTTTCTTTTTTCCAATTGCTAGATTTTGCTAGATATATATATTTCCATTTGTAAAGTTCAACAAAATGTCTTTCACATTTAAGAAAAAAAGAGGCAATAACCCCACTTCACTTTTTTTTTTTTTTTTTTTTAAACCAGATCGTAATGGAGTGTGACGAGAAGGTCAGAAGAATAAAACAACTTGAAGAACTGATCACCCTAGAAGCACAGCTTTATTTTGGCAACGTTAAGGTTTTTTTTTCTTCCCTCACTTCGAAAAGTCTTTTAACAAGGGAGCAGTAAATGGAAAGGTGCTATTTTTCTTCCATCCAGTCTGTTCCTCTGGTCATCAGCACACGCTTCTTGGTCCTCCAAGGGCCCTTCAAACACCTTACGCTGGAGCGCCCTTGCAGAATGTCATTTATCAACATCTACCTCCACCTCTTCAATGATCTTTTGATCATATCCTCCAAAAAGTAAATTCCACACTCGATGCATTAATTTTCTTTATTGAAAAGCTCGGTGCTGAATTCTGTTTCTACATCAATCTATAAGCCAGAAGGCTCACAGTAAATTTCTATTTGGAAGTCTTTTCTCCCCATGAAACTAATCTGTTCTCTGCATCATGCTCAGGGATCAGCAGTTCAGTGTGATGGATCATGCAGCCTTCCCGGCATGTGTGTCTGTCAAGCATCTGAGGACTGAAGTCCTGGGAGTACCTCCAGATTCGTTTCTGCTACATCTGTCTCAAAGTCAGACGGGACAACCGACTGCCATGATACTTGTTGCACTAACAAGGTCAACTTAAACCATAGATGTTGTGTTAATTTAAAATGTAAAGTCATAGCACTTTTTTTTTCCTTGCTGCAGGTCCGATAAAGAAGTATGGATGAAGGCCCTCTCATCTGAAAAGTGATGTTTGCTCCCACATTGCCTCATTTTTTTGTCTTTTTAATGTACTTTTAAAACCAAATTGCTAAGCTCCTATCTAAAAATTTTAAAATTCAGATTCATTGTTCACTTCACCTAAATTTTTCTTTCTTCAAAACGCACTCAAAACTTGTCTTAAAATCTGCACTAGCACTGCAACATTTAGCACGTTGGTATTGTCATTAAGGGAGGGTTTTTTTATGTAAGGGAGGGTTTTTTTTATGTATTTAAAAAATGGCTAAGCTTTTTACTTGGATACTTTTAAAATTTGTTAAGGTCATTCAGATGCATCTTCAAACTCATTTTTCCATAAATCTGCACAAACCCTGCAACCATTAGATGCACAAAGTGATATTGTCATTTTTTTTTTAACTTCCCAAATAAATTTTTTTATGAACTTATTGGATCAGCCTCATTTGAAGCCTCACATACCATGTCAGAATAATTTGAGCATCCTGAAATGAGACATTTAACACCACTAAGTAATGACTTGTGGTCTGCACATTTAAGATTCTTTTTCCCTGTAAAGTTGATGAAGCGGTTCATCACCCGTTACATGAGTCCAGTTTTTAGCATCACTTTCTTTGGGATGCAATGTAACAAGTCTGGCACTCATGAAGTTTTCCAACATGCAGCAACTTTGTTCAGACTACAGTGGTTTAGAGGGGAAGGGGGCCTTGTATTTTTTTTTAAAAATGGAGAGCAGGGTGGGGTTGGTGGTCTTGACTGACCCAATGTAGTGGGCTTATATAACAAAGACCTGTGAGTTGACAAACTTTGCTTTTATTTATTTTTAAAGAAGCAAATGCTTTTTTCCAAAACAACTTGCACAGAATCAAATTGTAGGGGTTAGTATAGGTGAGCACCATTCAGCCCACTAGAAGTCTAGACACAGGTGCTGCCTCAAGATTGCCTTCCTCTACATTAGTTACCTTTTTTAATGAGCTTTTTAACCATCTTTTTCCCAATGTTAGTTTCAGTTCATGATTTTCAATCAGTGCTTTCTGTGTTTTTCCTTTTTATCTGCATGGATGATGCAATTTAATAATTTCCAGAGAATTTGAATAGTTTTTTTTTGCTTGTGTCCACACTGGGTAGTGACCTATCGGGATTAGGTTTTATGTGGAAGTAACTTTGAAGTTACACGGGTTAAGTCACTTTGAGACTAACTGCTCGTTCTCTTGGCAAAGTAGCAATCTTTTTTTTTCCTTTCCAGTGGTTGTTTCTAAGTTATGCTCTAGCATCTTGACGTGTCCAGCTTTAGTCATGGTTCCCACTAAGATCGTTGCATCTTCCTGAAAAAAAAAACATTTGTCTGTGACCTTTTAAAGTAAAGTCACTGTCTCCTGCTGTGGATTGTGACAGGTTGCCCCCGCTCGAACACAATCCTGATGCCACAGATTCTCTGCAAGGCAGTTGAAAATGGGAGCAACGTCGCCCAGCCCATTGGTGACCTCTCCGCCTGTACGCAGAACTGGTAAACTCCATTTCTTCTGGAACTCCCTGACGTCTCTCTCTGCCACATCACAGTGCATGAAAAGGTCAAATCGATTAGAAGAGGTTAAGGAGAAAAAGAACATTTACAAAAACTACAAAGTTGTCTATATGCAAGCAGCATTAAGGATACTTGGTGCCAACCACCACTTTGACAACAGACGGCTCAGTCCATTTGGCGATTTGAGTGGACACATCGTCAAAGGACGTTCTGTCAGTGAAGGAGAAGAGGAAGAGGACAGCATCCACCTGTTCCTTGCAGGACTGGAAGACATTGGTCACAAAATAGTCTAAGTAATGGTATTTTATAGGTTTTCCTTTTTTTATTCATTAGTAATAAACTCGTAATAAATTATGACACTGGTCTGATATTTACTGGAAGCAAATGATCGAATCTGCGTAAAGCGTTCTCGCCACAATCCCACAGCTGTAGATGGAAGAAAAGCACTCTGCCATTCTCTCTCAGCTTCACTGGCCAATAAACCACGGTCGTCTCAATGCCTAGAAGAGCAACACATTAGCTGGAGGACTGTATGAAAACAGCTGATGCCATTATTCTCTTAACTCTGCAAACATGCAGTCTTGCTTATTGAACCCACCTGTGGTTTCATGGTGGACATTGGGAATGTTCAGGCCTGCAAGACGAGCAGCAAAAGCAGTTTTTCCAACTCCACTCTTGCCACAGATGAAGATCTTATAATGGACTGTGTCCACAGCTAAATGCGGGGGCATCACTGGGGATTCCAACAGGCCTGTAAGGCAAGAACCATTAAAATATATTAAAATACTCACTGTGTTAATGACATGTTAATATCTGATAATGTGACCACAATAACAGAAGTGCTTCTGAATAATTCGAGGGGAATTTTAAGTTGAAAGTTGTGTTGATGTATGCAACTGTAATAAATCTAACTAAAAAAATACCTATCTTAATAACTAGACAGACTGTAATCACATTTTCTGTCCTGCTTTTGGTTCAGTGACTTCCAGTTATCTACAGTAAAATTGTGGGAAGTGCTGTAACTCTTTACGGCCAATGCAATCCCAGCTGGATCCAACAATGTTCCAAAGACTTTCTTGTGATGCATGTTTGGCTTTTTCCGTCTTCAGTTGCTACCATAAGTTTTTTATATGGTTGCGGTGAAGCTACTACAGAGAAAAATCCATGGCTGTCATCACTTTTTGGTCTTCAAGTAAATCCTGTAAGCTTTGTGGTGTTTTGGGACTCATTATCCTGCTACAGTTTCAATCTTTCCAAAGAAAATCTGCAAAACAGAGTGGAGCTGGAAAGCTGAGTGGGGTCAAACTTACTTGTGTATTCCCATCACTATATTTCACTGACCATGGTGTGATTCTCTTTAGTGCCAGGCCCCACACATGAACCCTACTGTTAAAGCAACAAATACCTGGATTTATTTTTCCCCTCTTAAACAAGTCATCTTAAATTAAAAGCCGTAATGTTTTGGACCACTGCAAGTGTTTTAGCGCCGCAGAAATAGTGTTTTGTTCTAAAAGAACATTTTTGCTGACGAAGGAGCAAAATAGAATTCAGAAACTTTCAGATTATTTTCAGATGCGAAAGCTGAGCTTGGAAACACTCCTGAATTCCCAATTAGAAAAAAAAGACAAACAAAAAAAACTTTGTTTTAAACTTTTCTTTTTTTTTTTTTTTTTGTATTGCCCAATGTCTCTTAATCTGACTCCAAAAGTAAAGTTAGTATATATAGAAGTGGACTTTTAGGTACATAATTCACCATGAAGTTAAATGAACTTCTGCTTAGTGTTATCATAGGTTCTATGTTAATCGGCAACCCCAGGCTGCGCCATGTTGCTTTTTGTCGCTATGGAAACCATGCATACTCTTTGTTTATACTTAGATAGATAGATAGATAGATAGATAGATAGATAGATAGATAGATAGATAGATAGATAGATAGATAGATAGATAG
>JBAMHX010000004.1:19706285-19722776 GCA_037177515.1 Pseudomugil tenellus | reverse complement strand
TATATATATACATGGTGTTTTTTTAAAGCACATTTTCATGACTATGATATGAGGTTTCACTTTAGGTAGGATCTAATCATCTTAATACACAGGTGCACATTTAAAGTTTGGAATGAGCCCTAATTCCACCAACAGGAAAGTCATGATTATGATGCATCTTACCATAGAGCAAAGAGGAATTAAATTGTCTTCAAAAAAGAAATATCAGCTATCTATCAAAGCTATCTTCATCAAGCATTTTACTTCTCAGTCCAATCAAAATTGGGGAAAATATACAAAGCGTGTATATATATTTGCTTTGTATATTTTCCCCACAGAAACAAAGTGTTTAAACATATTCCACATGTTTGATTTTCTCATTTTTGCCATGGCCTTTAAAGACAGAACAGCCAGAAAAAGAAGAAATGCGAGAAGTACATTCAGGTGTTTGGTATTTTTATTTTTTTATTAAGAATAATCAGAATTATTGATGTCAGAAGTTTGTTGCTTTTTTTATTTAAAATTTCATATAATGGTACATTCATTTTATTTGACATATTGCTGTAAGTTTGTTATTTTCTTTTTTAAAACCCTTAAATATGTATGTTAATCCAAGTGTTTTGGTTGTTGCTCATATTTCCAGGGTTCCAAGTAGTTCCATCATCCATCGCTTGAGGTCGCTAAAACCCAGCCTTTCATAAGAAATAAATCAAAGACACAAAATGAAGTAAGATAGACAAATGCATGCCTAATTTATTATTATTATTTTATTTAAATGTGATGCATATATGGATAAAACACTGACATACCCTGTGAGCTCTCACAGTAAGGAGCCCGCTACTTTCCATGGACATGCTCACAGTGGATGGCACCACATCTGATGGCAGCTTACAGTGGTGGGAAAAAGTATTTGTAACGGTGCCATCTTCACCTAACTGCATGGCAAAAACAAGAAGTTTTGAAACATAATTAAATCTAAAATTAAATTGAATACTGTATTTGATCAGCAGTTACTTTCCAACTATTTCTGTTCCTTCTATCGAAAGATTGTGGGTTTTTTTCCCACCAGGAAGCTTACATTTCTCACCTTCTCAGCATGGACTTTTATTAAGTTGTTAGAGGATGTGACAATAATATTCTCTGGAGAAAATTCACTCACATCAAGTGTGAACTGGAAAATATCTCCAATAACCTGAATCTTTCCTGTTGGATGTGAACGACCTGTAGCGGGTTGTAAAAGATTGATTAGCAGATGTTCATATAAAGAGATTTTTTTTAAACACTTGGTGAATAAATATTCCTTTATTGAGGTAAAATCTTCATCTCTATACTATTTATAACAACAAAGTAATTATATTTGCGTCTGAAATCATTAAGCTGACCTGCCAATCTTTCTTCTTGAGATCTCTGTTGAAGTAATGATCCTTGATCTTCTGAGAAATTGTCTTTATTATCCTCCATTCAGGCTAAAGAAGAAGATTATCCTTGTCTTTGAACTTGCAAATACCACTTTGTCAGTGTTCCAGCTGTCAGCATTTCAGAGTCTCTTATAGCCTACTGGGAATATTTAAGTGCCACTGTGTGGGTGTGGATGTGGTTTGGACTGAATGATTCAATTACCCTGGAATATGACATGGATTGTAGATATTTAATGTGTCAGAACTGTTGTTGGACTGTTGTCAGTGGGGTCCAACATTTTTAGCCACACCCAGAACAAGGAGCATGTGAATTTTTGTATTTATGTGAGAGAAAGGGTGCGGATTTGTTTTGTGTGAAGGGACACACAAACAATTGTTGTGGCATACAGCTAGATGTCAAGTTTAAAACAAAGAGATCACTATGACAGACATTTACAGGATATGTCAAGAAACTTTTTAGAATAAATAAAAGGGAGTTTTTTCCTCGTGTGAAGAAGATGTTCAGTGAGCCTGGACAGTTAAACATGGAGGAGCGGCTGTAGATGGAGCAGTTATGTGTAGGTGTAACATTCTTCCCCACCTTGCAAAGTCACACTCCATTTGGATGGCAACCATCAACAAACAAGAACAATGACGCATTGCCAACAGAATTGTTAAAGAAATGCTAAAAAATCTTCAGCTGTAAGAAAAGTCTTAATGCATTTTAACACTTTCACCGTCTCCTGACCTAATGCATTATGTCTGGAGACGGAAAATGTAACATGTACCAAGTCATGAGTCTGCATCTCACTGACATTAGACCAGTAATTATTGTAATCTATTCCTTTCTTTGATGTTTTAGCTTAATTACTTTATTAGCTGGAGAGATTTTATGATACGACTCTCTTTTTTACAGCACAGTATGAGAAATCCCTCGGAAATCTTATTTCACTTCCATCCCAGACAAGCTTTGGCAAATCAAGCCCAAACATTGTCATGACTTGTCTGTCTATACTGTACATGCAGGCAATAGGAAATTATCTTTGTGTGACCATTGCATGCAAAAACAGTAAACCATAAGCATGCAACCAAGCCAGCCAGGAAGATTACTATTCAGGCGTGGTGCAATCACCACTCATCCAAATTTACTTGGAAGCTGATGGATGGAATCTAAACAAACTCCAGTCCGATGAATACAGGCATTTAAGGAGTGCTTAAAAAAGAGCGAGCTGATGCAAATTTCCACTATTTCTATCTGCAATGAATAAACAATAAAACTCCTCAAACTAAAATAAAAGGGCATCCTGTGAAAGGTGACTTCAGTAACTCACAAGAGAGAAATGTGAAACATGTTTTTTAAAATCCCTCAGTATAATTTTTAAGTCTTTTATCCAAGAAGCAGAAATTACGACATCATAAAGCCATAGAGAGAGATGTAGAGCTTCACACGTGTGTGTATGTGTGTGTGTGTGTGTGTTTCAAGCCAACGTATGACTCATTTTCATATTCAGTTATGTTCCGTTAATGACACAAGCAATAACTTTCAGCTTGAGTTACAAGTTCACTTGGTTACGGTTGGAAAACATTAATGTTTTGTTATACTTGTTATAGTTTACAAGAAGTTCTTCTCCACAGTATGTATGATGTTATTAAAGGTTATTTAGGACTTAAACAAACCTTCCATGTGACACAATTGGACACATAAATGTCTCTTTATTGTGTAAAAGCTTCAGATGACTGATTTACTCTGTGCTGTTTTTAACCTCATATAGGTTTTCTTACTGTAAGCATCAAGCAAGCAGTGTTCTGCAATCATAAACTTAAAAGCTGTTATTTGATGACATCAGCCTACTTTAATTTGTGTCATACTAATCAATGAAATCATGAAGGATTTTTTTTTTTACCTTTGACATAATCTATGGTTTGATTCTCTATATACAGTCAATGGTTTGATCTGATAAATTGCTGCTCATGCAAAATACTAATAATTTATTCATGATAATTTATTCTCTTTCAGTAACACTCAGATTATTGTGGTATATGCTGTACATACATACAAAAGCTAATCAAAGTGATGGTTGTACCACAACATAGAATATCAATATCTCTATAACTTTACGTGTGTTAGGTGGTCGGACGATGTGAAAATGCAAAAAAACTACAATAAAGAGAACTGTATAAACTATAAGTGAACCCAAACGCTTAGTGGTCAGGTTATGATTCTGGCTCTTCCTTTGGGTGTGTGTTTTTGCAGTTATTCATATTATTAGATGACATTATCTTAGGTGTTAATGATGAAACACTGTAGGGTTATAAATGTGCATGGAAAGTTAGAAAAAGTCTCCAGTAGAGCTTATAATGAATTTTAGGTCAATTCTTACATTATAAAAGAAGCCACATATCCATAACTTTGAGTGATGCATGTACTTTTTTCACATTTGATTAATTTTATGCAGAAGTTAAAGCAAAATGCACTCATGTTAATGTTCTACTCTACAGTCATTTTGCAGATGCTGCTATCCAAAGCAAACTTACGTATGAAAAGTTATCAATTAACCTAACATGCATGTCTTATGGGTGGGAGAACGCAGGATACTCTGTGGGACAGAACCCACACATACATGCAAACTTCACACAGAAAGGCCACTGAGCCAACCAGTCGAGACTCAAACCAGCAGCCTTTTAGCTGTGAGGCTGCAGTGCTAACCATAACTCCGCTGTGCTGATTTTTTTTTTTTCACATGGAATGTTTTACCTAACAGATGTTTCTATATGAAAAGCAAAATACCTAAAAAAAATGTTCAAGGTCCACTTAAAGTGCATCTGTAATAACTTTCACCGCAAGTTGTTCAACTGGTTGCTGAGGTATTCAAGTCTGAACCAAAGTAGATGGACTGACAAACTGATCGCAGCTTTACTCCATGAGGCATGCGGCGGACATGGCTAAAAACAAACCCTTCAACGACTGCTGAAAATAAAAAAAAAGATCCACTTAAATGGCAACACTGATTTTATTCAAAGGCAAAAATGCATCACCTGGCAGACATACGCCAGATCAGTTATTTTTATATAACAAATGACATAAATATAAAACAAAATAAATAATAAATTAAAAGTTGTATTAAGAAGTGATGTAAACAGACACATGGAGTGGTGTGATGAAGAGACAAATTGCAAATACAAAAATGTGGGATTCATTTTGCCCTGAGTGGAATAACGATTCCAAAATTTCATACAAAGCCTCATCAGTCACAGAACATGAAACAGACTGAAGGATCTACAGCAACTGGCAGGATAAAGTGAGTGCTTGAAGGAAGTTGCCCTTCATCATAAAAGAGCCTTGAAAGTTTCAGTCATTCTGAGAAAACAAGCACTTAGTTTTATTCCCTACATAAAATAACTAATATATGTTCAACATATTACACATTTTATATAAAAGATAAATTATGCTCTTTTCTTATCATATAGTACATGGATGTGTTTGATCTCAGTCCTTTCTGAGTAGTTCGGAGGGTCATCTTCAGTCCTGTGCCACAGACAAAAAAAATCCCTGCAGCGTGGCTCAGTTTCATCCCCCCACTGCAGTCCTAGATGTCCAACAGTGAAATGGCATGGTCGGTCAGTGCACTTTGATTTAAAGGAATGCTTAGATCACACTGCAAACACGCTGAGGGAGCTGGTCTCGTCTTTCAGGCCCAGGATGCTGTAAGCTATCCTCTTCATGTGACCAGGCAGCCGCACTCCAATGTTTCTTATGTCTCTGGAAGGAATGACAGACACCATTTCAGAGTGCAAACACAAATAACATTCAACAGGTTTGTCCTTTTTGTTGTTAATTGTTTTGTTTTTTGTCTCTCATTTCTGTCATAGTAGTAGTGTAGTAATAGATGAAATGGTGAGCTAAAATAGTTACTGTATTACTTTAAATAAATAGCCACCAGTTGTGGATACATGGTTTAAATGGTTCAAATATCAGTGGAGCAGGAGGGAATGAGCGGGATGACATATGCGCAGGCAGGATGGAGTATTCCTTCATCGACAAACCAAATAACAAATGTTCCAGCTGAGAAGCGAATAATTTCTCTGTGATAAAAACGCAGCCCGTTGCCAGATGAATCAGCACAGCTTTGCACAGCTGCACATGAGCAATGTGAGCACTTACTCGTGTCTCAAAGCGAGCACTTGCTCCATTGTGGTTATTCCAGCGCGGGCAAAGCTCTCGTTGTACTGGCTCATCTTGATGGATTCCAGCCACTCGGGGACAGATCTGAACATGGTCCCGTCACAGCCGCTGGTGCTGGGCAGCCGGATAGACACGCTACACAGAACAATAGGTATTTACATAAGTTATCGTTTACACCTACGTAAATTGCCTGCACGTAATGTTGACAAAGAAGAAATGCAGTTTAACTGAACATATTTAGAACTGAAAATGAATTTTCACAAGGTAAAAACTATATTCTAAAGAACAAACTAGTCCATTAGTAGAGATTAGATTCGGATATTTTTCACACAATCTCTAAAGATGAGTGAAGCACAGTATTGCTCCTCTTTATCCATCACTTCTTTCTATTTAATCTGTTACTTCGTTACTAAAACATGGACTTAAACAAAAAAAAATTACATCCATACCGTGGGTCAAAGTCAGCAATGGTTTTTAATGACTCTGGATTTCTGAGAAGTTTGTCCAAAATGTTGACAATGTCTGAGAAGCGAGGTCGTTTGGAGCGATCCTGCTGCCAGCATTGGAGCATGAGCTGGTAGATGGCAGAAGGGCAATCCATCGGGGCAGGAAGCCTGAACGCCTCATTGATAGCCTTCATGACCTGGAGAAGAAAGCGAGCCTGGGTGAAAGCTGCTCTTGCATTCAAGGTATATCTATGATCAACAGTTTGAACAGGCAGCAGCCCAACAAACTGCTGTGCACTTATGTTGACATTACAAGCAGATTGCTGGGAAACTATACACTCTTCATGAGATGGATTTCTTGCACCACATGCATTACACAGGCCAAAACTATCAGTCATCACAACCATAAGACTTGTGGCAGATGAAGCATACCTCATGGTTGCTCATGTCCCAGTAGGGTCGTTCTCCAAATGCCATGACTTCCCACATGACGATACCAAAGCTCCACACGTCGCTGGCTGATGTGAATTTCCTGTATGCAATAGCCTCAGGGGCAGTCCAGCGAATGGGGATTTTACCTCCCTGACAGAAGAGAACCATCAAGAAATGATATTTAATAAGTGAAGGGAGTGGAAAAATGAGAAAGGCTAACACCTCAAATTGGACACCCGAGAGTGGAAACACCATTAACAGTACGCCCTTTGTTACTATGCTAAAACCAGTAAAGGCTGCTCTTTGTGGTTATGCATTTAGCAGATAAACTTACTCTGGTTGTATAAGTCCCCTCAGCATCATCCTCCAGGACACGCGACAGGCCAAAGTCAGACACTTTACACTCCAGCTTGCTGTTGACCAGGACGTTTCTTGCAGCGAGGTCACGGTGAACATAGCTCATGTCGGATAGGTATTTCATTCCAGCAGCTATTCCTCGTAGCATTCCTGCAAGCTGGTATGAGGGGATCTCTCCATCATGATCCTGAAGAAAACAAGAGTAATCGTTCAACTGCTGTTCTTTTATATCGTAGGAATATACACAAAGAAAACAAATAGTCCTGATTTTTTTTGGCCCTTTTTAATTGTTCAACTGAGCCCCATAGAATACACACACCTACCTTCAGATATGTGTCAAGAGCTCCATTTTCCATGTATTCTGTCACTATCATGGCATGCTTAACTGAAAGATAAGACCAGGGTTATGTTGATTAAAATCAAACTTGCAGAAATAAAAGTGCAGAGGCTGTTGAACGTTTGCTCAAAGTTGTTGACTCACATTTGGTGACGACTCCCTCCAGGTGGATGATATTTGGGTGTGAGAACTGACCCATGATGCTGGCCTCGCTTAAAAAGTCCTGTCTCTGTTTTTCCGAATAGCCAGGTTTCAAAGTCTTGATGGCTACAGTCACCTCTCCTTTCTGAGTTTTCATCACACCTCGAAACACTTCCCCAAACTCCCCTGGTTGAGAGGCGGAGAGCACGAGAAAATGTTAGCAAAACTCCAGAAGAGCTCATTAAACTGAAAATGGGATTTTTTTTTATTCCTCTTACCAACACCGATGACTTTTTGTTTACTGATTGCGTTGGGATCGATTTCTGTCACAAACTTTTGGATGGCAATGTTAGGATCTTCATACATATGTGGGTCAACATATGTCTTCAGAGGCTTAAGCTGATCTGAAAAGCACATAACCAGAATATTATTCATTCATTCATCTTTCATACTGCTTAATCCAACTCAGGGCTGCAGGGAGGCTGGAGCAAGTAGGAGGTGAGAGGCAGGGTACATCCTAGACAGATCGACAGTCTGTCACAGACCAGAATATTCAGCTAAATTAAAATTTATGTAAAGTTTTATGGGAAAAAGTTCCAGAATTATTGCATGTTTTACTAACCTGCAGAAAAATAGGGATCTTCGGGTCCTCCTATCCCACGGGAACATAGTCTCCTCCTAAGAGGGAAATAAGATTAATCAGTATAAAATGACGCATAATACATACTGGCTTTTTAGCAGTTGCAGGTCAGCCTCAGTTGAAACAGACAAAGGGTGTGTTTAATAGCAACACCGGTTATTTCTGCCCTTCTGCCCTTGAATTGCCTTCATTATATCAGCTTGTGGTGCATAATCACATAGTTTACAGGTCTGTAGATAATATTTATCGGAATGACACACATGTTAGTTATGAAGTAACCTACCGTCTGCGCAGCAGCAGAAAGGCCACCACAACAAGGAGAAAAACAGCCACTCCAATAACTGCTCCCATCACCATGGTAGACTTGCTCTGGGTCTGATAACTGCCTGCGCACATAACAGAGACATTTATCAGCTTGAGCTACTCATTTGAATAGAGAAATGTTTGACAAACTATTTCAGCTTGTCTAGATTTCAAGATTGTTTTTACCTGATTGTGTAGTGTGAAACTCATGCTCCATGCTGTAGCTACCGGGGGTGCCTTCAGGGCTCAGTGCCTGCACTCTAAACATATAAGTAGTATCTGGGGTGAGATCACTAATCTGGACTGAGTTTTTCTCCAAAATTAGAACAGTGTAAGTGGTCACATCACGCTCGCCGTCAGCATCCTGGAAAGAGAACATTTCAACATCAGATTTCCATCTTCAGGTTTGTGAGATAAGAAAATATCACAAAGCTCTCCGTCGTACTTTTCTGCGGTACATAAGCTCATAACGGTGATTAATGTGGGCTGGAGGTCTGCGAGACAGAGACCAGGACAGAGACAGACTGGTGGGGCTGCGATCATCCAGCTGAATCGACGTCACCTTGGGGGGATCTAACAGACGACAAGAGACAGAAAGGAAAATAATGATTAGTGACTAATCATAGTCTTTGGAAAGGACATCTGAAAAACTGAAAGCCTCTAGGATTTAGTAAGTCAGCCTAAAGTCATGCTTTAGAGGCCTTTAAGTTAAAGATACAACAAAACTAAATAATGTTACATACTCTAAACCTAATATTCTTTTTTGCATATTAACTAAAAAGATGTTCTTAATGTTATCTCCCTGTTTTTCTTTCTTTTATCAGAGATCCAAATCTATGGACCTCAAACAAATAACGCAACATTATTTATAAAGAGCATTTATCCAACAGTAGTTGCAACAAAGTGCTGAACATGTATGTGGAATGATTAGGTGAACTACTGAGTAAAATTATAATAATAGCAGTAAAACGATAAAATAAAAAGGAAAACCGTAAAAAAATTAAAAACAACAAAGAGAATAAATTAAAATAAAATATAACAAGAGGCCAAAATCAGGCTAAAATCTCACCAGTATAATCCACAGTAGTGGTGATAGTTGCAGAGTTCCTCTTAGTGCTGTACTGTGATACTCCAGAATGAGCCTCCACAGTGAATGTATAGTTGAGGTGAGAATCCAGGTCACTCGCAACGACTGTGGTGTCTTGCAGGCCTGTAGGACCGGTCTCGAAGTGTATCTTCTCACCACAGGGGAAGCAAATACCCTCATTGCAGATTTCGCACATCACACTGTATGTGAGGTCGTGGCGGCCTCCGGTCACCAGCGGTGGATTCCAGGACAACAGCAGCCGACCATCAGCTGACAGGGTGGTGGAAGTGAGGTCCAGAGGGGCACTAGGCGGAGCTTAAAGAGAAAGCGCACAGCACAGTCAAATAAAACCGCTGAAAAGCATCCAATGAGCTTAAAGTTCATTCTAACTAAAAATAGCAGTGAGGGGTGAGTAGGCTTCTTACCAGAGCAAGCTGAGGATGGAGGGTCTGATGGGGAGCGGAAGAAACCTTCCTCACACAGGCACTCAGTGGCACCGGCTGCAGAGGGCTTGGTGTTATCAGGACAAACGTGACATAAATCGCTCGACGCGGATGGTTTGAAGTAGCCTGGTTTGCATTCTGTATTAGATAAAGAGGGTGTGTGTTACTTTTAACATATAAAACAAACAAACTGAGGAAGGAATGACTGATCAAACGGCAAACAATCAGGCTGTCTTTGTGAGTCCGGCCCCTTCCACTGAACAGGAAACATTTGTTGTGAGCAACCTATAATCACGCAGTCTTTGTATTTAGAAGAATGAGAAGGGATTTCCCTGATGATCTGCCTTCACTCGCCTTTTCTGCCTGAAGGCCTGATCTCAGGTCGCACTGCCAGTGTCAGCCGGAAAGCAGCAGGGCAGTAAATCCATCAGGTGATCTGATCTGCCTGTGAACTCTCAGCTCATATTCTCTAATAGGTAATATTATTGTTTTTACCAAAGGAAATGGTAACTTGGACTGTATTGGCGTGTTGTAATGGACATTTCAGTGCAGAGATAACCAGCCTTCCAGGGCATGGGAGGTTAACAAACACGCAGGCAGGACAAAAATCAGAGCACAAGAGTTGCAATTTTCAGTGAAGCTGGCGTTTCCTCTCCGTGTTCCTTCCGTTTAGCCCCTGACACCAGACACAGATTACAGCACGCAAGCCTGAATAAAGTTGAGAAAGGAAAAGCCCGGAGATGAGTGTGTTCTGTGTTTTTAACGGAAGCGGATCCACATATTTTCTGAGTGAAGCAAGGCCTTTATTCCTTTTAAAAACCAGTAATCTCATGTAACATCTCATCTCTTGTGCTTTCATTCACTATCTCCTTGGGAAGCAGGCCTTCATCTGACCCTGTTTGGTAGTTGGAACAAAAGAACAGTCTTGTTACTTCACCACCAAAGCAGAAGGACCTGCGCACCCAAAGTACTGTTGAACTGAAGGAGAAGGAGCAGGTTGAGTCAGCCGTAGGGACCGAGAAGAATAGCTGGGGGAAGGGGGCAAAGGTCTGGTGCACCAACAGAAGCGCTCTCTGGGGAGTCACTTGGCGGCAGTGGGGGTGTAGCCGAGGTTATTTCGAATAAGAAAAGGAGGCCAGCTCATTTCATCTTGAGCTGGAACAGCAGGACCTCTGTCACGTACTAAAGAAACTCCAACCCTATTCATCCATTGTCTGCAAGACTGGATGGAGTGGTGCCATAAATATGTTGCATCAGTCCTTGTGCAGCACGCAAATGGCAGCATGTGCACAGTGCAAGATTACAAACATTGTTGAGGCAAACTCTGGAAACAGGCAACTCTAATCTACATTTTTATAGCATTGATTTGCAATAGACAGAAATTCAAATAAGCCAACAAACCATCCAGTCACCCAACAGGCTTCAGTTTCCCTTGTTGGTAAAAGTCCCACGCTTTCCTTAAGCACACTACATATAAAAAGGACTTTATTTCCGCACTGCTGCATCTAATAATTGAACCTGTTTTGTTCAATTTGTACTGACCCATTGTTCTAATGAGAGGGAACGTGGATTAGGACGCTTGTTGTGCGTCTTAACAACCGGATGAAAGAGTAAAAAGGAGGTTGAGTGAGGCATGTCATTGGCTAACAGCTGTCCTGTTGCTCTACTAATCCTCTTGACTAAATTACACTCCACACCTAACTAAGCAGCCACGAAACTAACCTCTCTCATGCACCAACTGTCGACTTGCTCCCTACCAAGGACAACCTGCTTTTGTGTGTCAGTCAGCATTCCTCCTCATCTCAGTTTGCTTCCTTTTCCCACAACAGTTGGGCTCTTCAGCGGATTCCACACATGAGGCCGGCAGGATATCACTTTCTCTACGTGTCATGAAACTGGAACGAGACTTTTAGATTAAAGTTGGGTTGCAAATGCTGACTTTGTGTTTTGTTCATGTGGTAACACATGTTTCTTACATCTAAATAATCAGGTTATCATCCAGACTGTGGAATTGTCTTTTCCTGTCATAAATATTTCCTCTCTTATTGTACCAACTTCCTGTTCAGTGTTTGGTTGGTAATCATCACGATCCTCGAATACAAAAACATTCCTCTGCTCAGTCTTGATTTCTTTAGTCTGTGAGACTCAAGCTTCGAAGTGAACCACGTACCTATGAATAACTTGTTGGGCTAAACTTTTTCATGACTTTTTTATTGACCTCCTGATCTGGTTGATCTGTTTTTGTTGCAGTAAAGCCCAGGAGTTACTGTCACATCTCTACACATTTTTTTCCATTAAAAAATAAATAAATAAAACTTTACAATTGAAAATTTTCACAAAAAAGAAGAATTTTCACAGCAAAAAAAAAAAAAAAAAAATTAACCCAGTGAAATCAGAGCCTCTTTCCCAGCACACAAACTTGTCCCTGCTTACAGGAAGAAACAGAAACCACACCAAACTACACTTGTAAAGGTAGCTCAGACCATCAGGAGTCATAAACCGCAGCCTGACTCAGTCTAAGCCCTTGCAGGCGTGTCACCATCGGCCCTGCAATCTGTGGTTGCTGTTGCCTGGGCAACCTTCTCAAAACAAATTCTTTTGAGGAGAAGACACATTGCTCAGGTAGTCATTCAGGCAAACCTACACCACCCTTCCTTTAGTCAATCAATGGTGTAGGTAGGTGACGCGAGGATAAAAGAATTCCTTTCAGAAAACCCCGCAGCATACTGTGCCCTTCCTCCCGCCTTCCTTTTCACTCTGTACCCTCTCTCCTCCCACATTTCCTCCAGACAGTTCAACACACCACACCCCAGAATGCCAAGGGACAGGCCAACTTCCATACAAACAGGAGTGTGAGCTCCACAGCTGTGTCCTTTTTGTTTTTTAACTAGCTTAAAATGCCTACCACATGCTTTCATCAAACTTTGCTTAGAGTAGTTATTAAAAAAAAACACTTTGCTGACTTCTACATTATAAAAGATAATTTAATTTGTTTTTATTTAAATACAACCTCCTCATAAAAAACGTTGAAATGTGACTCTTAGTTTTGTACCGTACATTACAACGCAGGCCTTTAACCTATCTGTAAAACCGGGTCTCATCTGAACCACATTCCTGAAACCTGAGAGATGAGCAATTTCAAGAATGAGCTGTTGGCCAACAGGTAAAAAGGTGTGATGAAGCGTTAGAGGGGAACTGTTGAAATTTCCTCATACATGTAAATCTCCTTGGCTGCCACGGCAACTCTTACTGGGCCTGACCTACACGCAGATTTAGAAACAAATCAGCTTTCCTGTGTAGTGATTCTTTCCACTTTTGACAAATTTGTTACAGCTCTCAAAGGGAGACAAACACAGCTGAGTACATTGCACATTTCATGCATGCTTACCTTGGCAGGAATCCCCTGTGTTTTCGTAGCCTGGGAGACATTGGCACTGGCCCATGGGAACCACCCATTCACCCTCAGCTGTGCAGTAGATGTGTGGGGTGGTCTGACTGATGGCATTCTCCACACAGGCACCCTCCACTTTCCTCAAAACACCTGCCACCGTCTCTGGAAAGCTTGCCAAGCTCTGCACGGTGGACGGGCACGTCTTGTAGTACACTCTGACAGAGAGGAGAGCCACACAAGCCCCCATGTCCTGAAACGCAAGGTAGAAGCCTTTTCTCGACAGGATCTCCACGGTTTTCGTCTCTGTGTTGACTTTGAGCACACGGCCTTGGGTGACCTCGTCAGGAGCGATGGTAGCCACTTTGCGAAACTGCCCTTTACGGAAGTTGGTGCCCACATCGGCATCGGCTTCAGAAATGAACATGTTGAAGGTTTCTTTGCAGGAGACATAAGCATTGTCGAAAGTGTGGCAGTCTCGCACAACAAATTGCAGCTCCACAGAGACGCGGCTTATTCCTGGGCGCCGCTGAATGAATGTTGTGCGCAACCAGTTATCCTGATCAGGAGAGTCTATGCTACAAACACTGTATGTATAAAAAAGTGAGCCATTTACAACCGTCTGGACAATCTCCCACTGCAGACAAGAAGAAGATAAAGAAAGAGCAAACAAATCAGTTTATTGGGCAAAAGTCATCAATGCTTTATAACATAAACTATGAATAATGAATAAAATACTTTTTTATTTAACTAAAGAGAAGTTCAAACATTTGTTCACTTTGTTCTTTCCAAGAAAACATGTTACTGATGCAACATCTTTTTTTCATGATGAAAAAAACCTCATGAAAGAACTGAAGTGAGTAGCAGCTTTTCTTCCTTGTATTTAGATTACTGGCCTGGACATGTGTGGTACTCACAACGTGTGTGGTTTTCCATTAACACACACACAGATGGGTGCATGCATGTGAGGCACAAAGCCTGCAAATACTACGGCAGAACACCAACTAACATTTATGACAGTTAAACAAGCTTTGTAAGCACAGAGCTGCAAGAGGCATGGCAGTGAAATTGGCAGTAATTAAGGTTTTTTATGAGAGGAAAGCAATGAAAAGTTAAAAGACTATAAGGCTTAATTTGATATTAAATTTAAGCACCTCATAGGCTAGAAGTTCAGATGATTCATGGAACAAATTTAAGCTAAAACCTTTTAACGTGGTTGTTAAAAATCTTTCTGCTAACTTTCCTTGTTTCCCAATAAATGCAGTTAAACTTGAGTAGTCTGTGTTTTAGTGCATTTATAAACAAAAAAAAACATTTGGGCAACTACTAACTTCTCATTTCTGCCTGGTTACATTGGATTTTGATGCCAGACTGTTAAAAATGTCAAATGCAAGAGAAGGGACAGAGAGGACTCATCCCAGGAACAAAACTAAGTATATTTTACAAAGTGACTGATTTGTGGAAAAAACAAACAGCATTCGGATAGACAAAAGGAAATCCTTCACAATACAATGACAATTTTTACATCCTTAGATCTTTGCAAACAGTCACAAAACAGCCCACACACACACTATAACTGGCCATGTCCTGTTGCTTATTTTAGCTGGAAAGCCGCTGAACTATAGATAGAGACAAGAAGGATAGTTCTGTACATCTGGACCAGATTTTTCCTTTCTTGTCTTTTTCTTTCTTTAAACTTGTGTTTTTCTATCACACCCATTGTCTTGTGAGTACCATCTGTAAATAAATAAAGGAAGGCGGAGGATCTTAAAATGCTGCTTTATAGCTTAGCTATGGAGAAAAGGCAATCTCGTGTGTCCGTGTGAAATACACTTTGGCATTGTAAATTTAAATGTAGGTTGAACCTTGACATTTTAATGGTATTCATAATCTCTTTATGAAAGGGTAGCCTTAACACAAGACTAGCTGAGCTTTGCCAAACCTCACCGAGCTGCCGTTCATTCCATCTCTCCCAGAGAGCTTTTTTAGTGGGCTGAATGAACAGACAGGCCTCTGTTATTGTCACCAAGCAGGTCTAAAATTGTTGAGGGAAAAATTTGGCTCGCTCACTTCAAGACTTCTATATGTGAAGAAGAGTCTCAAGTCATGAACCTGGAGTCTAAAAAATGCCTGTTGAGGTATAAATACTCACCCCATTCCCATATGGCGACGTCAGCCATCCCAGCTCTGATCCAGAAGCTCTCATATCCAGCAATACCTCTACAGAGACAAAGAAAAAAGGACTAATGACACAGGAACTGACTCATCAAGAAAATAATGTGACATAATTTACTTTTTATCCATTAAAACAAATGAATAGAAAAAAGGATTTGATAAAAATTAACAGATTGATTCCACTTCTGACAGTAAATATTATTAGAATATCAAATTAGTTAGAACAGCTTGATTTGACTTCACGGTTAAATTATCTCCTTTTAACTCTGGGGGAAGCAGTTTTATGGGGGGCACATGCCAAGCTTTGACATTTTAATCAAGCATGTCGGTCTGATTCAGGATTTTGCTAAGCGTGTCCTTCAGCTCCAGGATGCAGGACTAATAGTGTCTGAGAAAGGCGTGGGCACTTTAATATCCATGACGGGAGAAATACATGAATCTGCACCCTCAGTGTAACAAAAATATGTCACATGTTAAACCATCAAACTGGTGCCATTATCTTCTCTTATTTGCCAAGACTGGTAGGTGTAAAAATATATAGTGATAGTTAAATAAATAGATGTTTGGGGTATTTTTCAGACCTATAAAAATCCTTCTAAGTGTGTCCAGAAAGTTCACAAGTAGACACGATTTAAATTAAATAAAAAAAAAAACACTAAAAGTTAATTATCACTTCTATACATACTAAAAAGCCTATTGTTTCATGAGGGAGTTCAAGCTGCCCATGGAAAGAATAAAGCTTTAAAACTGCCAAGCAAATTCCAGCCTCATGATAGAGCGGTGAAAGCTCAGTTTAACTTATTCTGTTTTATACAACTTCTTTAAAAAAAATGAATAATCAGTACTTACGTTCTTTAGACTGCAGGCTGATAAATATTCGGGTAATAAATAAAAGCAGAAATAAGTTGATCCCACGTAGCTCCATGATTCAACACAACTTTTAAAAAGTTGCGTATCTAGAAGTGTGCGCTCCTCAGTCTGTCGCGCTGGCTCCGCTCCTCTGAATTCTTCTCTGTACACCGGCTGTGCACGAGCCCGCAGCGCGTTGAGACAGGTGGCGTCATCGCTCCGCCCTGCGTCCTTTGGACTGGGAAGTTTTCCAAATATGGTGCTAAGTAGGCGGGACCAGATGTGGAAGTGTCTGACGCACCTGTTTCATTGAGAAAAAAAACATAGTTTATAT
>JBAMHX010000004.1:19686981-19698909 GCA_037177515.1 Pseudomugil tenellus | reverse complement strand
CCAGTGCAGTGCGATTAGCAGCGGAGTGACATGAGCTCGTTTTGGTTGGTTGAAGACCAGACGTGCTGCTGCATTTTTATGCTGAGAAGTAGCAGATTAAAAAAAGAAAGGACTGTTGTTATTTTTGTAGCTCAAACACAGCAGGTTTTCAGTGTATCCCAGACAAACCTGGCTCCAATCATATATATCCAACAGCATATGAATCACAATACAGTGATTCAGGGGCACCCTGGACAGACCGCCAGTCCATTGCATATTGATAATATTTCAAATTCTAAAAGTAGGTTTGGGTCAATAATTAATCTAATAGCGGAAATGAATGTGGAATTATAAAATATCGTGGTAATCACAATATAGGTGGAAACGAGCTAGCTGGCTAGGATCTGCATTCTCTGAACACTTGTCTAATTAGCGGAAGTAAAAACTGCATGTGTACAGCAAGTTAAAGTAAAAGTTCCACCTTTGGAAAGGGTTACTAATTTGATTTAAGTTGAATATTGCAATGTCAATATAAGTTAGGAAATGCAAACAAATTTGTTTATATGTGGTGCAAGTTTTAAGTGTCTTTTATAAATGCTGCTTTCCACTTCTGCTTTTGTGCATGCAGAACATGCACAAAAACAAAAATGGAGCCCTGAATGAAACTGATTTCTGATTGTCCTTGTCATGAAGGCTGTACATGTTGATTTGCAGCAACATTAAATTATTGTACAGCTGTAAGAGCCATAACAGTAAATTTGTTTCATATCATGAGTTTGTTGGTCTGTGCACACTTAATTGGTGTTTGGGAAGTGGGTGTGTCATTTGGGTTTGTTGTCTTACAGATAGTTACAAGTCTTTTGGGCGCATCCCCTGTCTTTGAGGATGTTATGTGTGAGGTGAGCTTGGGAGCGATATTTTTTTTAGTTTTAGGCATGAAGTTTTATGCATTGCTTTACCTGCACGCAAAAGCTGTAAATCATGCTGACATGTAAGATTAAACTATCATAAAACATGAATTACAAGTGTGCGTCATCATGTCATCTTGCGTGTTTAGCCTCCTTAGCAAGTTAGCCGCAACACCTGTTTAAAACTAAACTTGATGAGAGAAAATAAGACATGGTCCTTAGATATGTACTCTGATTCAATTTAATGTGATGCATATATTCAGTTAATCATACTTGTATCAAAGAGATGTGTTATTTATGCATGTTTTACTGAACCATAGCTAACTCATTAGTTGACCTTCCTTTAAATTGCACAAAACAATCGATAACACAACTTTAAATTATGCTAAATGTTTCATTACTCATGTTTCAACATTGAGTTTAGTTGAGCATACAAATGGAGATCTATTTCAGTCTCTTACTGCATCACCTGGTTACATTAGTTTAGTTGTGTGAGTATGTTTATTGCAGAGGTGTCCACAGTCTAGCCTGCAGGTTTTCAGTGTTTCAGTGCTTCAGCACATCGGACTCAAATTAAATGGATTCAGCAGCCTGTGAAGTTCTGCTCATTGTAAGTCATTAATTTGAGACATGTGTGTTGGAGTAAGAAAACATTAAAAACTTGCGGGATTCTGGCCCTTCTGGTCATTTACAAGCTCCAATATGCGAACAGCCGCAAAGGGGAGACGTAACGTCTGAGGATCGATGCCACTACAAACATAAGAAGGTTTCAAAGACGCAATGTTTTAGGAGCCTTGCATATCATCTACCTAGGTCAGGTATTCAACGGCGTTTCTTGTCCATTTGTCTCTTAGCAACGTAATTCTAAATATGTAGGAGAGGATTTTGATTCAATATTCAAGAAATCTCAGAAATTAAAAAAAGGAACAAGTGATTGGTGGCAATCCGGATCACCCTTCTGGTATCTGGAGGTTTTATAGGATATGTTACTATATGGAGAAAAGGATCATTTTACCAAACTTCTAAATTACAAAATGAGTTGGTGAAGGTTGGTTCTCTGGTGGTATTTTTATTTTCTATCACTCTTTCAAAATGAACCAGTTCTCTAATGTGCCCTCCAGTGTTATACTCCTGTAACAACCATCATATGTGTGTAATAAACAAGTATGTAAACAATTATAATCGCAATGGAGTTAATCACCTACAGAACTTTTTCACATATAAAACAGACACTGTGTTCGATAGACGCAGTTCTGGAACATCACGTGCTTTGACAAAAGTAAGAGTTGTGAAATGTGGTGTCTTATCCTCGGGACACTACTAGGTAGTGTTGTTAAAATGCTCACGATAAATGTTACTGTGCCATCAAACATGTCGGGAAGACAGAGTCTTAAGTTACGTAATGCAACTTAAAACCATTGAGAGGCTGGATAGCAATATGGTCACTTTAATACTTACAAATGTGGCAGATAAACATGATACAACAGAAATCTTTTGATTGATTTACTATAGCGATGTTCGACGTTGGTCCCCAAGGGCCGCTGTACTGCACGTTATCGATGTATCCATGTTCCAACATATCTGACATCTAAATGGATCCGACAGCGAATGAATTCCTGCATTATGATTGATTAGTTTGAGTTATGTGTGTTGATAGAAGGAAAACCTGCAGGATTGTGGCTCTTGAGGAATCTTTAATAGCAGAGTGTTATATTTTAAATGTTAGTATTGGTGCATATCAGCTAGTTGCTCAAATCCTAGCTCGCTTTGGGATGATAGACGGATGTTGGACAGGAGAGAAGACGTGGAAGAATCTAGTCACAGTTCTAATAAAAATCTGATGCACTATGATCTGATTCATCTTTATATGTTCTTGCCTGTGGTAGAGAGTGAAACACTTAAAAAATCATTAATAAAATTCATTCTGGTAACCACCCCCCCCGCCCCTGCTTTCAAAACTTAATCGAATCCCCTCTCGAACCGAGTGTAGCGGACTATCTTGATATGATCGCACCATTAAAAACTAAATGGACAGTATGATTAGGATGAAATTTGTTTAGAAGCCACATAGCTTATAACAATATTGATATGTTACCTAAAACAGACTCCACTAGTTAAATAGAAGCATGTAGAAAGCCAGTTCAAACGCTTTTCCACTTAAGTGACTTGTGATCAGCTATGTTGACATTACTATCAAACCGCTTGCGATTTTATAACCTTTTTGGCACACAATGCAAACATAGATACAACGTGGTTTAACAGAACTCTGAAGACATGCTAGAAGTGTCAGGTAGAAGATGTTGCGCCACCTAAATGATGATTGCTTAAAGCGTGCAAAGAAAACATTCCCGGCATGGTTGCATCAGAGTGGACTATGGAATTGGTGAAAGTTTGGATTAGCACAGTGGTTTCCAAGCTTTTTCTACCAGGGCCACAACCACGTGCACCCCAACGCTTATTGTGTGCTATGAAATGGTATTTTTTGGTAGAGAGATAGATTACAACTATCTTAAGCTTATTGGCTGCTATTTCTGTATTAAGCAGGTTGGGAACAGATGCTGTTGCTGCCATGTTGTGAAGCTGTCCTCTACGATTCTAAGAATTCTCTGCTTTGGTGAACCTGTGCTTTCAACAGTTGCAGGTTTCATGTCTTGGGCACCTAAACGAATTAACAAGTCATCCAATCCAAGCATTTGTTGTGCTTTCTGCATCTTTACTACTTTCAAACTTTTCTAGCTTTTCTGTGCAACCTTTTTTAAAAAAAACTGTGACTTCAGAAGTTCTGAACAAGCTGGAAAATTCTGAGCTAGGTTCTTGGTGTGTGCCATAGTCCAGATCCTAGTCTGGTGTTTGATGGTGAATATTAATGGAAGGCCTTGACCGGTTTGCTTACGGACTGACAGCATCAATAATGTGGACACTGAGGATATAAACAATTTATAAACAATATATAAAAGTTAACCTAATATATAAATGGAAAAAGTAAATAAACAAACCAGCTTTGATTTGCCTAAAAATAATTTTCTCTCGGCATGATTTGGGTTTAATAGACACCAAAGAAAATAGTTTTTACCTCCACTACGAAGAGGCCTGAAAATATTCACTTTTGAGATGATCTGTAGTCTCTTTACTTAGTTGTAGTATTATGTCTCATCTCCTACATAACTTCAGATATATGCAGTTTTCTCTTTTCATTGTTTTAGTTGCAGTGTGTCCTTTGCATTACAGCTATGCCTACAGTGTAGTCGTACTCCTCCTCACTTAAACACATTATCATACCCTTTAATCTGCATTTTTGTCCCACCTCTCTAATCTGACATACATTTCTATCATTGTCATGTAAACATTCTCCTTGTCTTTCCGTGTCCCTGTACCAGTAACTTAAAAGCAGAAAAATAAAAAGCTGATCAGTACAAAATGCAAATTCATGCCGACATGTTTAAATGGTAATGAGTAGAGCATAAACAACAGTAATGGGAAGAAAATCTGAATGTGGCAGGTTACTTTGCAGTGGTTTATTGTTATCAGTTTGATATCTGTCCACATTTATCTTTTTGTCATTCAACTGAACATAACTTTAGCTGCATAAAAGTGGAGAAAGAGTTTAATGCAAAGGTAATGAATGGTTAATGTTGTAAGCAGTCAATCTCTTAACTTTTAAGCAACATATTTTGGTTGGTTCTTTGATGGACTGGTGACCAGTCCAGGGTGTACTGGGATAAGCTCCAGCACCCCCACTACCCTGAATTGGACTAAGTGGTATGGAAAATGAATAAATGAATGAATATTCTGGTTGTTTCATTCATCTTTTTGCTGGGATGTGATCAAGCTGACTGCAGTGTAATAACCAGGATTAGTTTATTTATCACATTTGTCAGGATTATTGTCAATCAGGTAAAAAAAAAATTCAAAATCCACATGTAGTGTTTTTATGATTATTTAAAGGCTATAGTTGTTAAGCCTGATCTTAAGTTCACAGCTGTTGGTAAGGTCTTGATGTCCTTAGAGTCATGTAAACTTCAAACTTTATTTATTTGTAAAGCACTTTTCATGCTTTAGGCAACACAAAGTGCTATAAATGTTTAAAATCAAATCAATTCCATTAAAACACACAAACAGATAGCAGATTCACTTACACACAGGTATACATGCACACAAAGACAGGCCACCCAACCCATTCCCATGCCCAACTGTCCCATTCGCTTAACTAAACCTATTTAAACATTGAGTAAAATGAGAAAATAAATAAATAAATCTAGGTAGAAACATCATGTACTTTACACTTATGGGTAATGACTTGGTTGTTCGTCACAATGTATTATAGATGAATGGCTCCGGTCATGAGAGAAGTTTGAACATTCCTGAAGTTGCATTTGAACACCGCTGTGACAAATTCTACCCCAAAGACAAAAATGTGACAGAATCTCTTCAGTGCTTTCTCAATCCATGAACAGAATTTCTTTTTCAGTAAACAAACCTATATTACACATGAGGGCGAAGTATCACTGACCAACATGATCGTGCTTACAAGCTAGATTTCCCCCACTGCTGGGAAGGAGAAACAAGAATTTCCACAGACCTGCAACATGTTGAAATTCAATTAAGAGTAATGAAATCTCTCCTGGATTTTAATATCTTGGTCATTTTAATGAATAAACAAGTTGATTTGAAGCATAAATGTACTTCGAAGGAAGAATTAACAGAAAATGGTGCAGCATGTTGCTGGACGGAGCTGCAGAGCAGAAATGTCTGAACTGCACAATACAAATAAGTATAGTATAGCGAACCACTCAGGCCATAGAGAAAGAGTAAAAGCAAAGTGTTAGTTTGAAAGAATGGGATAGATTACAAAGGTGTTAACCATAAACATCTGCAATATGTGTTAATAACTGCAGTGAGCCTTTAAGTAGATAAGAACTGAAATTCAGCTGTCACTTGAGCGTCACGAAGTGGCCTTTGCTGTTTGAATTGACATGTGTAAACATGACCGTGGGCTGCCAGGATCCCAGATGCTGCTTTCAGTCATAAAATCAGCTCCTTTATCTGGGTTTTTGGATCTTTTGCATTTTTTTAACTTTCTTGAGAAACTGGATAATATACATGTTGAATGATTTCCTAATAAATCAGTTTTCTTTTATTTACACCCAGGCTTTGCCTCTTCAATGATACGTGCTTCTGTTTTAATGTTCATGTTTTAGACACAAAGTTCAAATAAAATAATAATGAGTGAAATCTGTACTTCGATAGGACATTGATTGTTAATGTTTGTCTCTCTCTTTGGAGGTTATTTTAGTGCTTTGAAAGGATTTTTCTTGTGGCTTTTAGAAGTTTGAATTAAGTGAGAAGTGTAGTTTTTTCAGTTTTTGACCCATTTGGAGGATCAAAGTAGGTCACGTAAAAAAAAAATAAATAAAAAACGCTTTTACCTTTATTAATAATTTTTTCTTGAATGTTTATCTCTCCTAAACAGTTATCATAAAAGGATTAATCAGACCAAAATATAGTAGTTAAAGATGGGTCTTTTTTTTTCCCTTACCATATTTCTTTTTTTTTTTTTTTTGTATGAAAGCATCCGTTATTTGGGGATTTTCCCAGAAAAAAGTCTGCAGTACAACTCCTCCGCTGGAAGCTCAACGCCCCTGAGCAAAGTGCAAAGTCTACACCCCTGCCTTGTATGCAGCAGTATATATTTATCACTGTGCTCACGACAGAATCACTCGGTCTCAGGGGACTTTAAAAGAAAAAGGAAAGCTGAGGACCTGAACTTTGCTAAGTAAATGATCTTTTTTTTTATTGAATATGTTTAGTGTTTTGTTTGTTTGTTTGTTTGTTTTTTTTATATATTCATGATGTTCAATAAGTGTTCTGCTCCATTTTGTCTATTGGACTTGATGTTTAATCTAGTTTGTGAAATGATCACTTGGAGTTTTAATGTTATAAAAGATGCTTTGTGCATCTAAAGATAAAGTTTTGCTTGCACAGGAATTTATAGATTTAACAATCTGCCTTTGGAACTTATATTAACAAGTCATCTATTATACTTATTCATTAAGCCTCATTGAAGTCAATAATAAAGAAAGTAAACTGTATCTTTAACTAATTAGAATTTGATCCAGGCAGGTATGTCATTCCCAAATGTACCCTGAGGTCATGACCTTTGATTTGCACTTGATTCAAGGTCCATTGGAGAAATTGTTCCAAAGATATGGTCAAAAATGTGATTTTGTTTTTTTTTTTTTTTTTTCTCAGTCACAAAGCTCTAACTGGTGTCAAAACGTTGAACCAGCCTGATATCACGTTAGGACAGGGTGCATCCTCCAGCACACACATAAGTAGGGACATGGGGGGCGGTTACGTTTGCTGGGTGTGGTAATGGGGACCATTAAGCTGGCCCTTGTTGATGCACTCGGTACCTGATCGCCTCTCAGTTTTAATCGCACTTATACATAAACACAATTACTACAGATAGCAAACATACAGCTCTTGAGAGGTAGGCCATGGAATGTATGGTGGGCGGGGCTACTTAGGTTGACCTGTCCCCAGCATGATGTGGTCCGTGTCCCTCAATTTTAGCTACAGACAGCACACCTCACAATCATAATGGGTGGGGGAGTGGGCAGTGACAGGATTATTTTACGCCCCTTTTCCCTGGGCTAGTCTTGCTTGGGCCTCGATCAGGGCCGGCTCTTGCCTGCCCGCCTGGAGCTCGGGGTGGCTTGGCCGGAGGGGGCTGGTGTGGACCCTGCAGGGTACTGGGCTTGCTGTGCATCTGGGGGGTTGTTTTTTGGCCTTCTTGTCTGTGTGGATGGGTGTATGTGTGTGAATGAGGGGCTGGTTCCAGGGGGGGCATCTGGTGTTCCGGGGGACGGGCTGGCTCCTGTCTGGTGGCGGGCTTGGGGCGTCCACTGGCGTTGGTTGGGGGGGGAGGGGGATACCTGAGCATATTCACTTTCCTGTGAGCACTTTTTCACTTTGTATGTTTTGCATCAAGGCACTGCTAGCACTGATTTTTCGTACGTATGTATGGGCCTCAAATTTTTATTCTGTGCATACCTGTGTAAATGGTTGGATTGCGGTTCTCTTTTCTGGTGTGTATATCTGTCTCTTCTTTCTGTGTTGTTTGTTTTCTCTATCCTGTTTCTTGTTCTTTTTCTGTCCCCTCTGGTCGTGTCCAACAGCGCATTGAAATCTTGACAAACGATGATGTAACCAAAATAAAGAATTAAGATCATCAAGATCATCAACTTTGTATATTCATATATACATATAGTTCCTCTTGCTAGACGCAAGCAAGACACAACACAACACAACAGACAGATCCACATTATCTGCCTGTTTTAATGTTGTACAAGAAAAGTTAAACAAAAAAGACAGGGTGCATCCTGAGGTCATGACCTTTTATTTGCTATATATTTGAGGTCAATGAGACAAATAGTTCCAGTGATATAGTCAAATATATGATTTTTCGCACATGAACCGCCACCTGGTGGGCAAACCATAAATCCAAAAATCATGAAATTCACACTGGTTGCCCCCTTTGGGACCTAAACAGGTATATGAAGTATGAAAATGAAATTGTTTGAGTAATCGCGCTCACACAAAGGATATCAGGCGCCAGTCGGCAAAACCACAATATCTCCGACACTCCACATTCAGGGATATGATGAACGTTTTATGAAAAATTTAGCGCTGAAGGGAGAAATCTGGGATCCTAAAGTGGAACATCTTTAAGCTGTGGACAGCCTGCTACCATGTAGAGAAAACACCATCAATGCAGAGTCTGTCTTTGATATGTGGCGGCATGTAATGTGCCTCATGACTGTTTTTATACAGGTTTTTGGACGGTTAGGACCAGAGAATGTTTGTGGGTGTGTTCCTGCTGCTTGTCGCTCTGTGTGGCCAAAGAGGAAATGGAGAGGAGACAGAAGAGGCACAGAGACCTGGCCATGTTTCTGTAATCATAGTTGGAGGCACTGGTGACCTCGCAAAGAAATACCTGTGGCAGGGATTCTTCCAGCTCTATGTTAACCAGGTCAGTAGTGGAAACAGCTTTTCTTTCTATGCCGGAGGACTGTCACCAACGGATAAAGGCGTTCCGGTGTTCTTTGAGATCCTCAAAACAGTTTCCTGCTCAAAGAATGTATCACAAGAGCGCTGTGCTGTGCTGAAAGATCAGTTCCTGCGGCTGTCACAGTATCGGCAGCTGAAGACGCTAGAGGACTACCAGGAACTGGCCAAGCTTATTGAGCAGCAGCTTCAGCAGGAGGGAATGACGGAAGCAGGCAGGCTCTTTTACCTTTCTGTTCCTGCTTTTGCATATGCAGATATTGCTGAGAAGGTTAACAGCAGTTGTAGGCCAGCCAATGGGGCTTGGCTGAGGGTCGTACTAGAGAAACCTTTTGGACATGATTACAGGAGTGCTCAAGTCCTGGCATCTCAACTGGGAAGCTCGCTGAACGAGGAGGAAATGTTCAGGATTGATCATTATTTGGGAAAGCAGGTGAGGAAAATCTGACACGTCATGTTTCTGTCATTCTTAAAGTTAAACTGTTGGATCTTTTATTATTTTTTTGTGTACAAAGGTGGTGTCAAAAATACTTCCATTCAGAACAGAGAACAGAAAATTCCTAGATCCCATTTGGAACAGGCACCATATCCAAAGAATAGAGATCGTCTTAAAAGAAACCCTGGATGTTAAAGGTATATCAAAGCTTCATCCCCCTGTTGCCTCTCATTGAAGATGCCATCAGCTCATTGCTTTTCATCATTTTATCCTCATAGGTCGTATTCCCTTCTATGACCAGTATGGGGTAATCCGAGATGTCCTACAGAACCACCTGACTGAGGTCATGACGCTGTTGACCATGAAGCTTCCAGAAAACGTGAGCAACAGTCAAGAAGTTCTTCAAAAAAAGCTGGAGATCTTCAGCTCCTTGCTCCCTTTAGGGAAAGATCAAGTTGTGATCGGGCAGTATCAGAGTTACAACGATGAGGTTCGGCAGGAGCTGAACAAGACAAAAGATCATGTCAGTCGTACGCCAACATTTGCAGGTGAATCCACATCTTTCATCATTCTGCTACACTACACTGGCTTTAAAAAACAAGAAAAAATTATTCCTTGAAATAAGATAAAATTTCTTGTTCTGTTGGCAGATAATTTATCTTATTTCAAAAAACATTAACCTGTAAAGAATTCCTAAAACAAGTAAATATTTTTTTAAAAAAAAACCTACTAAGTAAGAATAATTATCTTACATTTAAAAAAGAATAAGTATATGTGTCCTTGATTTGAGATGTTTAATTACTTACTTAAATTTTAGTTTTTGCAGTGTAAATTTTAGTTTGAACTGTAAGAACGCTCTCTGATCCCACCATGTGCTTGTGTTTCAGCTGTTCTGGCTCACATCGATGATGCCCAGTATGAAGATGTACCAATTCTTTTGACCTCAGGGAAGATGTTGGATGAAAGAATAGGGTATGCACGCATACTTTTCAAGAACGACATCTTTTGCCTTCAGAACCACAACAGCATTCACTGCAAGCCCAAACAGATAGTTTTCTACTTTGGCCACGGCAGCCTTCTGTATCCAGGGATTCTTGTAAGTAAGAATTTATTCAAGCCAGCCATGACAGACAGGGAGTGGAAGGAAGTCACCGAGCACAAAGATGTCACCGTTTTAGGTTTGCCGATTTCAGACTACTATGTTCAAACCCCAACAGAAGAGAAAGAAGCTTACGCAGAACTTATTTCTCAAATCTTTGCTGGACGAAAGAATTGCTTCATTAGTACTGAAAACCTGCTGGCTTCCTGGGACTTGTGGACTCCACTTCTCAGTAGCTTGACCAGCTCCTTTCCTCGAATCTATCCCGGCGGTGCTGAGAACGGAGACATGTTGGACGTGCGTCTGAAAGGGAAAGACATTAGCTACAACTCCAAGGTAGT
Source organism: Pseudomugil tenellus (assembly GCA_037177515.1). Classification (NCBI taxonomy): domain Eukaryota; kingdom Metazoa; phylum Chordata; class Actinopteri; order Atheriniformes; family Pseudomugilidae; genus Pseudomugil; species Pseudomugil tenellus. Next base: position 19,688,079 of record JBAMHX010000004.1, on the reverse strand, counting down.
GATAATCAATTCGGACAAGATGGGAGGTACATCAGGGGACAGCTTTAAAGTAACGCAAGGCAAATTTCGCAGTAGTGACATGGTGTCCGGCTGGAGTGAGGAGCTAGTCGATATGCTTGCTGCAAATATGCAGGAGGCAGCAGAGATAGCGATAAAAGAAGGTGGCGTTTTCCACCTCGCCCTCTCCGGTGGGTCGACTCCCATTGCTCTGTATCACAGGTTGGTCATACACCACTTCTCTTTTCCTTGGAGGAATACCCATGTGTGGATGGTGGATGAGCGCTGTGTTCCACCAGATGAACTGGAGTCTAACTTTTACAGAGTGCATGAAACCTTACTGAAGCATGTGAGGATACCTTATTACAACATCCACCCCATGCCAGTGCAGCTCAACCAGCGGCTGTGTGTGGAGGAGGATGGAGGAGCACTGCTGTATGAGAAAGAGCTCAGCAAATATGTTAATGGGTCCAGCTTCCACTTCGTACTGCTGGGTGTCGGCTACGATGGCCACACAGCCTCTCTGTTCCCTGACGTAAAAGTGGACCAACATGGGGAGAGTCTGGTGGCTCTCACCGAAAGCCCCACCAAGCCCCACCAGCGCATGAGCCTCACTTTCAACGCCATTAACCGAGCACAGAAAGTTGCTCTTTTGGTGATGGGGAAAAGCAAACACGAACTGGTCACTCAGCTAAGTCGAGTGAAAGACATCCCAGCCAAATATCCTGTTACCGGAGTGAAGCCTGCTGATGGTAGTCTTGTTTGGTATATAGACTATGATGCGCTTTTAGGGTAGAAGAGGTTTCCGGTGTTATCAAACATCTTTGCAGTTGCTGGTATTGAACTACTGGGTGGTGAAAATCTATGTAAAGTAAACCAGCATAGAAATAACCAGTAGTTTTTCATGTGTTGGTTATTAACTACATAATAAAGTTAAAATCTCTTTTCTATTTATTTCCTACCAGTTTGGGTTCATAACTATGCTTGGGGGGGGGGGGGGGGGGGGGGGGAAAAACAACCAAAAACCTTTCCACCCACCCCCCTTTCTTTCCCCCCCCCCCACCCCCCACAACCTTTCCCCACAGGTCCCCACCCCCCGGA
>JBAMHX010000004.1:19663362-19681035 GCA_037177515.1 Pseudomugil tenellus | reverse complement strand
GAAGCCATATGGCAAGTTTCTAGCCGTTGTAATTCCTTTAAACAAGAACCAAAATGTTGAGTGTTTGTGTGTGTGTGTGTGTGTGTGTGTGTGTGTTTGTTTTAAAAAATTTCATTTTGCTATGCAGGCATTGACTTTGCAACACGTAAGATTGCCTCTCTGCTGAAGCCTCAGAAAGTGATTAAGCAAGATGGAGACGATTTCACAATCCACACTTTCACAACTTTCAGAAACTACGAGTGCTCTTTCAGAATTGGGGAAGAGTTTAAAGAGGTTACAAAAGGAATGGACAACCGGTCATGCCAGGTAAAAATGTAATGAGAAGCTCATTTTTTAGTCTCAATGTTCAGCGTTCCACTTCAGCGTTTGAGCCCAACGAGCAAATAAAGATTGCAATTCTTCCAAATGTCAAAAATTTTAGTGTAACAAATTATAATAATGTTATATTAGACATTATGTTGTAATCATTTTGTTCCTCTGTTAGACTGTGGTCAACTGGAGAAATGACAAACTGGTGTGTGTTCAGAGAGGAGAAAAAAGTAACAGGGGCTGGACTCACTGGATTCAGGGAGACGAGCTTCACCTGGTATGACCATACAGATGTTGTGTATTCGTGTTTATGATAAAAATTCTAATACTGCTGGTTTCTTAATAGATAATATAGATTAATAATACTTGTGTTTGCATGAAATTGTATTTTGAAACTGTACAGTAAAAAGAAAATATGTCTGCTCTTAAAACTGACACAGTGATTCATCGAACATCATTCAATTTGACTATTTAGCAAATATGTTTTTACTATGTTTATGCTTCTCTCTTTAGGAACTTACATGTGAAGATCAAGTTTGCAAGCAAGTTTATAAAAAGACCCAGTGAGCTTTCCTTTTAATGTTGTCTCGTGCCGTGTGGGCCAAGACATTTATTAAAGATGGCATGCTTAATAAAGATATGATTCTGCATGTATTTCTTTTATTTACCTGCATTTTAAGACAAACGTGTTGTTACTGTCTCCTACTTTTTCATTTATACCTTAAAAAAAAATAAAATAAAAACTATATTGTCATCAAAAATATGATCAATAGTTGTGTTTTTACATCATCTCAAAGTTTGTATTCAGTCCTCAGTACTTCAACATAGCTTCAATAATTCCTATTGCTGTTATAACAAATTTTTAGCATAAAAATTGCTATTGTAAGCGTATAGATATTAATATTATTATTTGTAATACTGGTAGTGACCTCTTATGGCTTGAAGGTCACAGTGCAACCCTGCTCACTCCTAATCAATCCTCATTTTCTGAGCTTGTAAAGAAATGACAGTGACTGTGTATAACGAGGTTTTTTCATGAGCTACTAGCTATGAGTATATGGATAAATATGGATTTGATTTTTCTGAAATCACTGGTTAAACTGTACTTAAATGTATGTATTAACAGAAATAAATGCACAAAATTAGATGTGATAAGTTGTGTCACATCATGCAAAAAGTATTCTGATCTCATGCATCTGCCTGGTAAATCAAAAGTTATATTAAATGCAATAAAACAATCAGTTTATGTAAGATTTTCCTATTGATCAAATAATTAAAAGGCTTAAATAATCAAACTAACCAGTAACAACCCAATGTAAGGTTTATGCCCCTAACAAAGTTATTTATAAAATAAATAGAAAATAAATTTCTTGTTTTAAGATTATGAAAATGGCGCAGCTCATATTTTTCTAGTTACTCTCCTCTGATAAAATCCCAACATTGTATTATATTATGGCAGTGAAATGCTGTTTAAACCGTGTAGTACCGCCACCAGACCACATGGGGGTGCTGTAAATGTACCAAGCAAAGACGAGGAAAGGAAATAATTATTAGAGGAGTTGTTGGTTTGCTGACAAATTTGTGCCGCGAAAGTTGTCGCTACTCCTTGTAAACATTGTATTTAAAACATAGACTGCATATAAGGTTTCAAACAGTCCTATATGTTCATGGATACTATCCTTGGCATATGGCCCCAAGTGTTTAATGTTTTGTAATTGTTGTTAATTCATTGCGGACCGTGAAGGTAAATCCTGCTTTGAGCTGGTTCTCTGCAAAATGTCAGTAGATGCAGACGAAACTCGTCAGGTAAGAGTTTTTATTATTGTTATTATTAGTCCGTGAGTTAATATTTTGCTTTTAAGGACCTTTACATAACTTTCCAGATGTTTTCCAACAAGATTTATTTTTCCAAATTCAGAGATTAAAGGCAGCATTACATTATACAGTGGGCCGTCTCTGTCAGAGGATCGGAGAAGACCACCGAAGGGAGATCAGCCGACAGGTCGTCGCAGCCATAGCGGAGACAACATTCAGACAGTGTGGTGGGTGAATGTTACGTTCAACGTGCTAAGTCTCAATGTGACGTCAAAAATACCTGCAGTCCAGGTGTGTCTCTTGTGATTTATTAGAAACCTTACGTGTTTCTAAGAAAAAGAGGTTACCGTGACAACAGGGCACTAGTAATCCAACATTTTAACACATTAGCACAAATGTGTCAGATTTCAGGAGTACCTTAGTGTAAAAAGTACTTTATGGTGAGAAAACTGTTGTAGTAAATAGTAAGACAAAACCTTCAGCATTTCTGAACATTTCTTACAAATAAGTACCACACACAGAACCAACCCTACATCAAGCTGGCTTTAGGAATTAGATTTTTACACACACACTTAAACAGAAAGAGAGAGAATTTGCTTATAATCAGCATAAAGGCTTCACACACAAGCATGACAGTGCTTTAGTGTTATTTTGGGCCAAATATTTGACAGCAGGTAAACTGTTTCATCAGTCATTTGTACTTTTAAGGTAAGAAGCCTTTATTGTGATTGTACAAGCATAGAGGATTATTTTTAGGAAAAAAGCACTCTGATAACGTAAAAAATAGACTGACATTCCTTCTAATGTGGTAAATAAAGTGAAAAATGTTTTAAAAAAGAAAATAGTTGCTGATGGTTCGTAGCTTTATGAGTTTACCCAAACCAACCTGTTTCCCTTGTTTCTCCATATGTACAAAGCAAATCAACAAACACACACTATTGTACAATTTCAACACAACAGTGCTCTTTCAGGAGACATCTCTTTTCCACAGTACTCAGCTTTATTAATGGAAACCAAGATTTTACCACACTTGTTATATTTGATACATTTCATAATAAAATAAAAATGTTATTTAACTTTTGTTGTTGTCTAATCAGTTTTTCACTGTTTCTCCAGATGTATTTGCTAAAGACCTGGAAGCCTTTGCAAGGTGAAGATGTTATTTAACATTATTAGCTCTTCCATAAATGCTTTTAACCTTGTCTGAGAAAAAAAAACTTTATTTTACACCATTTCAAATGTTTTTCAGGCATGCGAAAAGAACCATTGTATCTACAGAGGACGTAAAACTTGTGGCCCGTAGGAGTACAGCATTAGTAAGTTCTCTTAACTTATAATACACAAGTAGTGTGTGTAGAGTAGGGCAACTTGGGAGGGGGTGGACAATAACGTTAGGTCAGTGTTTGCTGTCATAATCCAATATACTAAACCCACACATTTCATATGCATGTTTTACAGCAGACACCAAATTTAATGTTTAAAATGTCTTTATTTCAGTCCATCCACATACAAAAAAAATATGAAGAATTGGCTCAGGAGCAGAAAGAATTGAAAAAGAAGAGCACTGTGAAGAGGAAGAGCAGAGAAACTGAAGAGAGCAGAGAATGAGGAATGCATTTATAAAAACCTGTAAATAAACATGAAGAAAAACCAGTACATTAAAGAGTGGCGTGTCATTAAAAGTCCATTTTATTTTGTATTTCAAGCTCATCAGTTTTAACGTGGATTTAAAAGATTGGACCATAACATGTTACTTCCTTTCTAAAAGCAGTTTTTAAAATAAAGTTGCTTTGCAAGGAGACGCTGCTTATCAAGATTTACTAGTGACTACAGATATCATGAGCAGTGTTTAATTTACCACTTTGATTTCTTCCTCCACATAATTTTTTATGTGCCGCTCTGAACTTGGGAAACCTTTTGGGCTTAAAACTGCTGGACTCACAATATTTGATACCATCTTAAATAAAATTCCAAGGCCCAATAGTATTTGTTTCTGGAGCTAAATATGGAGGCAAATACCTTAGAAAATTGAGGCCACATTGCCGAACTGTTCTGCATATTACTTAATAACCAACCCTCAAGAACTTACCACTAACCTCCAGATAAGAGATAATTCCCTAGAACACGCCATTCAAAGTAGCAAAAACACAGGTACTACCCCATGTCATGTCTGAGAAGGCCACAAACTGAAAGTGTTGGAACTTCCATCTTCATCCTTCAGTCAGGTTCAAACGGAGACCTCGACCAGCAGAGCCCAAGGTCCCTAGATATGTGAATGGGATTAGATGTTTTTGATTGACTCAAGTAATATCAACTATGTAACTATTCAAATGAACTTTATTAGAGAACTCCCTTCATTTGACATGTTTTAAAACACCTCACAAACATCAAGAGCTACTGGGAACCATTGGGCACACCACTCCACGTTCTCACACCATCACTCGCGTCGCCCAGAGTCTTCAGCAGGTGTCATCCACATCAAGTACGCACTTACAGATCAGTTCAATAACATGAAAGCACACACCATACAGCATTCAAATCAGATAATATAAGCAATACAAATAATCATCACAGCATTCCACTACATGATATTTCTGCACTTGGTAGACATACTTAAGAGTAAGGAAAAACTTGCAAAGATTTAAAAAAAAAAAAAAATCTTGAAGTACTAATTAAACAATGTCCATGTTAGGGGAGGTGCTCGTAGCATCTGCAGCTTCCACTCACACACACAGAAAGCAGTCAACTTGGGCTCTATCACTGCACAACCAGTCCGTTTCACGCTTCTCTCCGTTCGCTCACTCATCGCTTCATTCTTCGTCACAAGCCATCCTCAATCGCACTCATCAGTTCTTAAAATGTCAGTTGCGCAGTTCGTTCCATTTAAAAGTGGATAAAAGTGAAAACACCCACCGTCTCTTAGAACATGCGGAGTGAAGCCGTTCTTTGATGGCATAGCAATTACAGGTAGGAAGGACAATGATATCGATATCGCCCAAGAATGCTGCCAAAGAGGAGCTTCCTCACAGGGAAATGGAAGAGAGGTGAACTGCAGAAGAGATTTCAATGAAGGCTTTTCCACAGAACTTGACTGCAAATAAAGTTGCACTTAACAGTTAGGTTTCAACCAGATTCTTTCCAATGCAAGATTGCCTTTTAAATCAATGACAAAGCCGGATAATGGTGAACCACAGACATCCATGCATTTTCAAGATGGGCATCACATTTCACAATACATGCATTAGAGAATCCAGTTGAAATGGATACAAACAAGACATCAAAAATAGCACTTTAGTCTGAGATCCTGGTAAACAATCCACTTCAACACACCCTAAATCAAATCTTAAGCTGTTTTTTTTTTTTTCAAATGTACAAAACATTTTCCTCAAAAGTGTTTTCAGGTACGCATTAACACCAGAAATAAAACTTTGAAAAGACTCATCTTTCTCACAATACTTACCATACAAACACTTAACTTACATACCCCACCCAGATGACTTTGACTCCATGCTGGACCCAAAACCTGAGCTAAACCCACTACCACCTGTTGTTGAGTTTGACCCTGTGCCCCAACCAAGACTGGCTGAGCTGGTTCCGTAGTTGCTATTGCCTGCACCAAAAGACTGACTCTGGTCCCTACTAGAGCTCGTTCCACTGGAGGTGCTTCCTGAGGTGGATGTCTGCTGCTGACTAGCCAGCATACCCATCATCCCCCAACTACTCTGCAACGCAGCCTGAGCAGCGGCCATCATGGCAGGGTTCAGACTGAAGGAACCAAAATTAGCCAGACTACTGTTGGTGCTACTCCCCAACCCACCACGGCTACTACCAAATGCTTGGGCTCCAAAACCATTTCCAAACCGTGCTGTACGATCAAACTGCCTATTGCCATGTTTGGGCTCAGCATTTGAGATGTGAACACTGACTCCTTTGATAATAAGGTCCTCTCCACAAAGAGACTGGGCGACCTATGAATGGAAGGAAGGGGGAGAAAGGCATTAAGATGCAGATATGGACAATAAAAATAACATTCGCCTCTTTCAATATAATACCTGGTCATCTGCAAACGTGACGAAGGCAAAAGCACGGAACGGCTTGGGGATGAAGACATCTGTAACTTCGCCATACTGCATAAAGAACTGCCGTAGATCATCAGTGGTCATGTCCTCTGTGCAACGACCTACAAACACTTTTCGACTCCTCAGTGGCTCGTCCGGTCCTTGCTGTAAACGAAGCGGGAGAAAACATACGTTCTAGCATGTTCATAAGGAGATATTTTTCCTTTCATAATACACGGGTATAGACATGGACATTACCATATTCACCTTCGAGTTAGGGAGCTTGCAGTCACACCATCTCCCATCAATCATGTGGCGCTGGGAGATCACCTTTTCTTGAGCCTCATACTCTGTGAACCTCACAAAGCCAAATCCTTTAGAATTCCCAGTTTTGGCATCTCGTTTTACCTGAGAACAAGTACATACTAAAATGTAAAAATCAACTGCGTTCTTCCTGGCATACGCATTTTTCTCATAAATTCCACATTGTACCTGAACCATGATGACTTCTCCGAATGTACTGAAGTAATCTTTCAGGTCCTGTTCAGTTGTTTTCCAAGGAAGACCCAAGACAATCAGATCAGATGTCTTCATATCTCCTCTCTTCATCTTCACAGCAGAGGAGGCATCTATTTCATCCATTTTCCTCTTGTTGTCTTAAAAAAAAAAAAAAAAAGAAAAGTAAGATATTAACTCGAAACAATTCAGACCGCTGCTGATTACCGTTATTTGACTATGTGACTGACTAGCATCTCCAAAATGACCCTGGAGTTGATGTTTTACAAAAATCTACAACAGAAAAGCTTTAAAATGTATTTTAATTTTCACATGATTGCTCTGAAAGATTATATCGACTGTACTCTAGATCTTTTCATGTTTCTGAATGCCTTTTGCGCCACGGTGCCACTTTTTAGAGTGTAGACAAAATAAAAGTCATGCTTTTCTGATTTCCTCTACTTACGTCATGCCATCAAACTAGATGAACATCTGGACACGAGCTGACTTGGGCGGTAAATTACTAACTTTACGTATGCAAAATAATAGCTGTGCTTACCTTTAGGATAGTTCACCACATACACGATGTTCCCCCAACCGGTTTCGGGCGCGTGCAGGACCCCTTCCACGAGACGCACTCCTCGCATGCACTGAGACACCGGGCTCCTGAACCGTAGGCCGCACGCGCCTGGAAACTGAGCCGCTACGGTTGAAAGAAGAACCGTGCCGTCATCCTCGGACGGAATTTCCATGGGCTCTTCATTTTCCTCCTCCGCCACTCGAATATAACCTTCAGCCATTTTCTTTCCAAACAATAAAAAGGGGAAAAAAAGAAAAAAAAAACTTGTCTGGGCCAAATCAAAACTACAATTGGCTGACTGTTCGTCCACGAACGCAGCTAGTCTTAGCCAAATTTGCTAACAGAACTGAATGAGTCAGGTCAAATTACTTACTTGACTCCGGAAAAAAATACTTCTCAAGTTTTAAGGCAATGGCACAATATACTCTATGACAGCCTGGATGTCAAGTCCTAAAAAAAACAATCTCTTTCTCCAAAAGGTGCTAACGAGCGTACATGAATCTTACTTTTCCTTTGTTCGCTGCTACGGCGGTCTGTGCCGTCAACAACTGACGACAATCGCTCAAACGTGCTTCTAAATGAAAACTACGCGAAATCCCCGAAAACAAACTCGACACTGCAGTTTTCTTAACGCAAATTTTGTAGACTTAATGACTAATATAACTTCCAAGAAGCGCTTGTCTCGATTCGCGTGTAAATTAAAAAAATATCGTCAAGATTTCTCTTCCTCGAGGCGAAAGCAGACCACCATGTACGGCCTACCAAAATGGTATTATCTAAGCGAAGAAGGAACTACGTCATCTGGTTGGACGGTTTCATTTCATGGGGGTTTATGTCTGTTGTCTAATGTAAGCAATATAGCCAATTGCTTTGTTATTATCCATTGAATTAACCGTCTGTACCTTTCACTGAATTTATATTAAAAGTCAACATATTAGAGAACATGTTTCATCGACAGTGGGTTTCTTACGGTTTACCGACACCCCTGCAAAAAGAATAGTTTAGGCAAAGTATGTTTCATCCAGTACAATTTCCGTTTGCTGCTACGTTGGTTGAAAACGGGAAGATGGCGGTTTGTGTACGAGTTACAAATAAAGCATTTTATGGTCGAAATGTTTATATAAAGTAGAAAAATGGCAATTAATCTATGTTAAAACATAAATCTCATTTGACAAAAATAAGCGTTAGGTTGTGAAGTTTAGTTAATGTAGAATACGAAGTCTATGAAACTGCCAACCTAAAAAAAACCAAGCATAAACTAGTTTTTCAATTTTAGATTATCCTAAACCTAATGTTTACTTTCCAATTAGATTTATTTTCACAAAAATTAATAAATTTTTTCTACTCTCATAAAAAGGCTTCTCATCCCTACATTGGTCCTTTAAGTAGTAAGTTTTATTCCTTATTTAATTAAAAGAAACTTTTTTATTTAGTGTTCTTAAAAAAAGAAATCCACAATGGAACAAATATTGAGATGTTTTTGGGGAAATTGACTATATTAGTAATTTATTGCCATTATTTTTTTGTCATGTTTAGAAATCAAGTTTCAGAACCCTGCAATATAGCCTACATATTTTCAGAAACAAATGAAGTGGGCAATTTTGTGTATTTTAGATCAAAGTGTCACCTTTTTTGTCGCCAAATTAATGTATCCTGTAACTAATTTGTAATTTTTTAAGCTTCCCAGTTTGCTTTATGAATGACTGGGTTGGCTTTTTATATGTTAGGACTTAAGATGAAATCTAAACAAATATTACAGCAGCTAACTTGAGCACGTTCACATTTTGTAAGGCTTCAAAACACTGGGCTTTGCTGAGAGCAGAAAAAATAACATTCTTCTATGTCACATAATGCTCATGTTTAATGACCCACATCTAACTGCATACTTAAAGCTATTTATTGAAGCAAAGCACAAAACCAAAGTGACATATCCATGGATTTATTAACCCTTTAATATACAACCTTGCTAAATCAATGAATGTTTCAAATGAACACAATCGAGAGATCTCAAACAGCTTTTTATTACATTTTCCAATCAATAACAGTACAATTTAGTACAGTATCTATCTTGCATCCAGCTCACCGTGGAACACCAACAGACTGAAATGAAATACAAAAAAGTGAAAAGGTACATAAGGGTGCAGAGCTCTATAATATTAATGGAAAGAGAAAAGGGAATCCATCTCAGTTGAATTGCATTTTCACTTGTGGCCACACACGAATACGTCACATTTATTGTACATCATTGCAGAAAAAAAAAAGAAAAGTGAAAATATGTCACAACCTTAACAAAAGTGCTTCTGTATACAGTGAAATGTTATCATTCAAATTCTCCGATTTTCAATTTAAGACCAAGAAAAAAAATGTACAAAAGTTTTAATATGGACAGTATGCAAGTTTGTTCCGTTAAGAGTGAAAATTTGAAGAAAAGGACTTGTCAAGAATAGAATTCTCACAATGATTGTTGTAATTATTACAAAATTGGCATCAATAGAACTGGTAAGCAAAATTCACACTAAGTATGAAGTTTGTTTAAGTCTTTCCTTATTCCTGCTCGCTCTGGTGCATAGCATTACCAGTATTAGTACATGATGTATGATGTTGAGCAATAAAATTGGCCTATTAAGTTTAATCAATAGGTTACTTTTATTTTTGGTTAAAAAAAATGCACCATTGAAAGCAAGTCTACAGCATGCACATCTAAATTAACCTGTGGCAGACAAAATAAAATGTCTTAAATTAAAAAGACCAATATTTTCAGACATTGATTTTTACATTTCATTCAGAGTTGCAATTGCAGTCCCAAGCAAAGGAAGTGTGTATTTAGCCAGGTGAGGTGTTTTACTCAAAGTGGATACAGTTCTGAAACCCCATGCTATATAATAATCATCAAACCATGCCTCAAATTATCTCTGCACGTTCCTCACTGCCTCTCCCTTTCAAGCCAAAAGGCATGAACAAGATTTAGGGGTTAACTGGATAATTTACGTATAGTACTCCTTTTGTATTGGAATGAGCATTCATAACTTACAGCATGTGCTTGGTTAGTTAACATAGTATTAGTTGAGAGGCAAAGCTTCATTTCATGTGCAAAAAGCTGTGATGAAACAAAAACAGCTAGAATATAAATACACTATGGACAGTTTGAAAGCTGCTTGTGTAGTATGATCCAAGCATTTACTTCTGCATGTTTTCTCATTTGTCTTATATGATTTACCTGGATTAGAAAGACAAGCTGTAATTCAAACATATTTAAAACCATTAAAGAAATATGACAAAACAGGAAAGCCATCAAGAAAAACAAACCATCGGAATAGAAATCTTAAAAAAAAGAAAGAAAAAGGAAAAAAAAGTTAAATAATTTGTACAATTACACTCCAACATTTGCTTTCGAGACGCACACATTTGCATGGGATGATAGTGTTGTTTTCTCTTTCAAAGTAACATAAAATGGTCCAAGAAGGAATGCACAAGTTTCTGATTTGATACCACAGGAGATCCTTTCTTAACTAGGTGATAAACAATTGTGCTCTTCTTTGTGTAGGAAAGGCATTGGTTTCCCTTCAATTTTGTGGTGTCCAAGTCAGTTTAAACAGTGTCGAAGAAGATGCTGTGAACATTCTCAAGTTGTAATGGTCTTCCAGTCAACTTTGGAGTTAAAATAACATCTGAGAAACAAAGACAGAAATTTAAAATGTATAGAAATAAAAGAAAGTTTGTCTATTGAACGTTGAATATTTCAAAACAAAAAAAATACACCAGAAAACAAACTGGCAAAAAAACAAAAACAAAACACAACCACCTTCAGGCTTCAATTCCAGATCTTCAGAAAACTGTCCCAGGATCCTGTTGCTACTGCCATACCATCATCAGTCACTCCCAGGCAGCTAACACGGTTGTCATGTCCAGCCAACACACCTTGAAATTAAACAAAATTAGCTTTTAGTCTAACAATATAATCTAATATTAGGCCAAAAGTGACAGGGTCAGAATGTGCCTTTTATTGTAAATCCTTTGTGGAAAGAAACTGAAAGTTAAATAGTTGTCATCCATATACATAAAAGAGAATTCCTGTTTAAGAATTTATTAGTTGTAAATCCACTTGTGATTTACATGCTATATAGCCAATGTAGGCTGGTATATACTGAACAAACCAAAAGAAACTTCAAACAACAGCTAGCAGAGCAGAAACTGCATTGTTTAGGTAATGTGGATTCTGCCATTGCTAGAGGTTATGCAGAAGGAAACTACAGCTCACTCTCTTCATTGAAACTTGGTAGAATTGAGAGGGTTGAGACATCAACGAAATGTCATGTTTTGAAGAAATTGGCTGAAATAGATGTAATGGATATTTAGACCAAGTACTACGATACCAAACGGATGCAATGATGATTTTATTCTTGGATGTTTTTGACCCAAAATTGTCACTGACCTAAATTGAAATTGACTAAAGTGATAATAAATACAAATTTTCTGAAAAGCCTAACATTGCTTTTGATTTGTGGTTAAATAGAAATATCTAAATAACTAGCAAACATGGTTGACATCATTCACAAACTAATTTTCTCTGCAATATTCACTTCAGTTAAGAGTTTTCTGTAACTCTCAAAACGGACTTCTTCCCCTATTGACGGATATTGAGACTCACTAATCAGAAAAGTGTTCTAATTTTTCCAGGACATTTATTATTATTACAACACAATTCATTGTATGAAATTTATTTTATCACTTTTTAATCTCCATTTGTTTGAGCCTATTGTGAATTTTGCATCTTTATTGGAACAATACATAAAATCTCCCTCAATTATTTTCTCACACATTTGTATGATACCATGCAGATAATTGGACAATTGTGACACCTGTGCTTTAACATTTAGAGTGGTTTCTTTTTTTTCTGAATGACCTCGTCAGAACTGAAGATGCTCCGATGAAGGCACTGAGAAGCGTAATCATATTTTTACCAGTGATGCGAGTCAAATAAACAACCTAGTGCAGGTACTTTTTGTGATTTTAACAGAGTTGTGTGCTCCTTCTTAATTTTACATCTACATTTCTGTGTTTCATGAGGTCCCTCCATAATAACTTTTGTTTGACGGTTATGACCCTGCTGTTTCAGACCATATCAACATTACTAACCAGCACGGTCAGCTTTTAGTGTGTCCCACACATTGCAGTTGAAGTCATCGTATCCTGCCAGGAGAAGGCGGCCACTCTTGGAGAAAGCAACAGATGTGATGCCACATATGATATTGTCATGAGAGTAGATCATTAATTCCTGGTCAGCACGCAGATCAAACAGTCTGCAGGTGGCATCATCAGAGCCTGTGGCAAAGGCGTTGCCATTAGGGAAGTACTGAAAAAAAGATTAAGAAATATTATTGCATAACTTAAGTGGAACATTAAAATATATAAATAAAAAGACTGTCAAAGAATTAAAGACATACATCCAAACAAAAAAAGTTTACATTTTAATTTTGTGTTTAACTTACACAAATGGCATTAATATCAGACTCATGACCAGTGAACGTCTGTCTGCACATGCCCTCTCGGATATCCCAGAGTTTAGCAGAGGCATCACAAGCACCAGAAACGAAAAACCGGGAGTCAGGAGCCAGAGACAGACTCATGACATCACCTGTGTGTCCAGCAAATGTAGTTGTCTGCTGGCCTGTTTCAATGTCCCAAAGTGCACTGCAAAATATGACCAAAGATTTGAGAGGTGTTTTTTTTTTTTTTTTTTTTTTTTTTAAACATTTTTACCCAACTTCTTAACTTCTACACAAACATGCTGGTTTGAAAATGACCCAAAAAATTTAGTGTATATGTTTTTACACACCAAGTGGTATCTCCAGAACTTGTAACAATCTGGTTGTCATCAAGAAAGCGACAACAGGACAAGTATCCTGTGATTGAAAACAGCACAAAGTTTAGTTTGAAATGGTTATATAAATCTAGTTAAATTCCGCTTTTAAGCACAAACATTCTGTGGAAAAGCAATGTTTAAGTGGCATGTGGAGCTAAAACCAGATTTCACTACATTTCTTATAAGCCACTGAAAACAGAAAAAATTACTGTACCTGTATGTCCAGCGAGCTCACGGCTCACACGTACATTCCCCTCACGTGTTTTCAGGTTGTAAATGGAGCAGATGTTGTCTAAGCCACCACAGGCCACATAGTTTCCTGACGGTGCATATGCACAAGTCATGACCCAGGAAGATCGAAGTGGAATGGCATGAACCTGTAACACAGCAACCAAAATAAAATTTCAGTTTAAGTTATGTTTCCCCCTTTTTTCTTACATAAAGAAGACTTAAGATAAAACATTCAATTCCACTTTATTTCTAAAGCATTTTAACACGCCCGTTGCCACAAAGTGCTGAACATTGAAATAAAAACTAAATAAAACTACTGAGTTAATTAGAATAAGACAGTAAAATGATAAAAGATGAATAACAATAAAAGTAAAACAAACATTACAGCACAAAGAGTTAAAAGTAATAGAAACAAAACAGTAAAAAGAAGCAAGATAAAGCAAAAACCCAAGTCTCATGTTTGATTGCAAGATGGCATTACTGTTTTGAAGATTCATTTGTAAAAATAATTTTGAATTTCCCTCACAAATTATGGGCGCTCCCATGTTCGCGCCTAGCACACAAAGTGCGCAAACTCGTGCATTCGAGTCGTGATGTCACTCAGGGACAACTAAGCGCAAAATGCTTGACTGGTAGTGGTCAGTTTGTACTGTGGATTTTTTTTTTTTTTTTTGTTTCTTGTGATAGTCCTCCTTTAATGATTTTTTCAACCTTTCTAGCAACTACCAACAACACTAGTAGTAGGGCTCCACAATTAATCGTTAAAAAGTCATGATCTCAATTCACACTTTTGTGCAATTTCATTCCCAAATGAAAACGATTTTTTTTAAAAAGAAAAAAAGACCATGATTGTACCGCATTTTGATCAGGAACATCATCTGCATAAATCAAGCGCTGCCTTTTTCTCTCAACAAATGAACAGCAGAAAATTATTGAAAGGTTGTTTAGGTAAAAGAAGAGAGTTTATTGTTTTTATATTTAGTGTCAGCTGATGTACCGTGATTTGTGCAATACATACCTATATTGGGAAAAAAATCGTGAGAGAATCGTGATCTCAATTCTTAGATTTGATCTCAATTCCCAGAATTGTGCAGCCCTAACTAGTAGTTTTAAAGACTTATGGTAAGTAACGCGAAAGCACATTATCATTTTCTTATCTTCATTTGCGGCAAGGAGTGCTTTGTCCACGGCAGGGCAGGTTGTTCCCCTCACTTTGGTCGTGTCTTTAAAAACCACCCGTCTTGTAAACATTTTCATACTTTCTCATGATGTTTTCTCGTTTAAACCTCGCATCAGTAAAAATGTGGAAACAGCAACTGCCGTCTTTGTTTAGTTTAGTTTTTTTTTTTGCATTAACTACGCCCACCTCAAATATCCAACCAATCACAATACTTTGTGAAGCCCCACAAGATAAAGTTCTGCCCACCTGATGTGTCGAAAACTGTCTTAAACAACAAAATGACATCATTTTACTTAATTTTTACTTAATAAGTGGTTACTTATTAGGTTTTATCCCATTTTAAATCTGAACTGATTCATTCATCTATCATGTATGCGTTCATTTCACAGTAATTCCGATTGTTTTACGCATGCTCTTATGCTAAGAAAAGAATTAGGAAGTGGAGTTTTTTCTGGCAGATGCAGGTATGTCCAATGAGAACCCTTCTAAACCATCTCAATTTAAACTTGCCATTTTCATGGAAAGACGTAGAAGAATACTTTCATTTGGTATTAATTTAGAATAATTAATTAAATCACAACATGTAGCCATTTAGACATTGAGCTATTAGGAAGCATTGTATACAATTTTGCCTGGATGATTCCCATTTACATGGAAACATGATGCAATCGGTATTTCAAATCAATAATTTGCTCTAGTGGGACTTGATGCAGTTTAATATACCAAATCATGAAACCATCCGCATTTCTTTCTGAAACACTAAGAGTGATCTTTGAAATCCCTATCTTCCAAGTGGATGCATTACTTCATGCAGTTTTATTGTGTTCCCTGCAATAATATCAGAGCACAGGTATCCACGGTTGGTCTGCAATCCTGCAGGTTTCACTGTTTCCCTGTTTCAACACACCTGACTCAAATTTAGTAGATACAAGTGCTCATGACGTTCTGCACAATAAGTTTTGTGTGTTGGAGGTGGGACACACTGAAGCTCCTTCGCCCAGGTTTTTCACCTCGGTGTGATTAATCAATTTAAAAGAATGAAATAGCATCTTTGCATCTTAATAACCAGGATGTGAGTTGAGCTTATCCTTGCAATTACAAGACATTTTCCAGTACAGTGCATGGAGGTATTGACAAATTTATCAGTGCACCCAACGGATGTTTTCTTTCCTTTTTTTGTAAAATCTCTCTTTAGAACCCATTTGGAAAGAGAAAAAAGTATCACTTACCTTGTTTGTGGTATAACTATCCCAGATAATGAGTTTTCCATCTTGAGAAGCACTGACCAAGAGCCTACAAAAAGAAGATTCACATCAGCACAATGTTGAATCTTTTTTCTCTCCTGTTTAAATCCAGTATCAGAAAGTTAAATGACCAAATTAAGGCCTTTTTAATTTAACTCCTAGCCTGTTTACATGGAAAGTCTGCTTCGTTTGAAGAATTGTGAATATGAAAATGAACTACAATTCGGATTGAAAGTGGATTCAGTGAGTTTACAATCTTAGTCCACAAGTGAACCAAATTCAAGAAGCAGACTACAAAGTAAAATGCATTGAGGGGTCTGTGCAAGGCAATGTAGGTAAACACCTCCAAGACATGAACTTGTGTGGGACGATGGGCTGCTCTAGCCATGACAAATGGACATGGACAATCTATGTAAAAGATCTGATAAAAAATGGTCAACCCAAGGCAGCTCCGTGTTTTTTGTTATGTGATTGCACCTGCATTAACAAACAGATCAATGGGTTTTCTTCTTCATGTATTTGTCGCCTCTGGCGGGGGGTAAAAAATGTTTTTAAAACTGTCCCGATTGATTTCAGTAATGCTGTGTGAACACAAACTCAATCTGGAAGATCAAGCAGCCCCCAATTGAATCCAGTCCCCAGAGTCAAATAGACTATCGTGATGTGAAGTCACCTTAATTGAATAAATCTCTAATTTAGATATTTTTTTATATTGTCAAAGCTTTTTGCCCTGATATTTAACTCTGGCAAGACAAGCAAGTTAACATCTTTCCATTTACCAAGAGTTATATGTACTTGGTAGTCAGTATACCTTGAATCTGACCCCCAGTGCATGGCATAGATTTTAGCCAAGTGACCCCGCAGTGTTCGTCTTGTTCGCATCTGGATTCGACCAACGGGGTCAATACTAGCTGTGATCTGCAAAAATAATATTCTGGTTATTTCATGACACAATGAAACTTTAGAGCCATGAATAGAAATTCTAATGCTGTATGATACCTGTGATAGTGTGGCATCTGCGCATGCTTTTCTAGCATCCTAAAGAAAGTGAAACAAAGTGATCACATACATTTTTTAACCATATCTATCAATGCATAATGGAGGGATTGAATTGTGTTACTCACTCTGATCTGATTCTTGAGGAGATCTGCCTCTTGGCGTAACTGGTCCAGTTCACTCATTTTACTCTGCGTTTTAAAATTACCTTACTCCAGCTACCGGGGCACTTGTTGATCTAGAAGAAAAAAAAGAAAAGAAGAAGAAGAAGAAGAAAAAGAAAAAAAAAGACACTTTTACACAAGTATTCATTTCATAAATATGAAACTAACATAATGGCATTAGTTAAAGAGCACTTCTAAAATGAAAATTTGATTAAACTATGATATATGTATTTTAAATTTTAATTGTGCAACCATAAATTCCCACCTCAATGTCACCAACATAATCCTGACACACTATTTAGATTGCCAGACAAATCTCGTTCAGGCCTGACTTTCCAGTGATCCGAAAAGCAGTTGTTATCCTGTTGACCTCAATCCTGGGATACTCTGAATTTTTGCCAAGTGATCAATAAGCCACTTATATACAGTCCTGAGGGCCGTCTCAGAGTTAATCTAATAAAATATATTTTTCAAATTCAAGTCATGATACTAGCAGGCCCAGATATAATGAAAATGTACTGAAATACCTCGTGTCTCATTTATCAAAAGAAATTAATACACATTTATGTCATTAAGATATTCTGCTTTTCACAGATAATTACCTCTTCCATTTGAATATTTTCTCGACAAGACACATAACTTTGCATTGATAATGCCACCGAAAAAAAAAAAAAAAAAAAAAAAAAAAAAAAAAAAAAAAAAAAAAAAAAAAAAAACCCCCCCCCCCCCCACCCCCCC
>JBAMHX010000004.1:19630754-19653715 GCA_037177515.1 Pseudomugil tenellus | reverse complement strand
TAGATAGATAGATAGATAGATAGATAGATAGATAGATAGATAGATAGATAGATAGATAGATAGATAGATAGATGATATTAATTAGTAAAATTGATAATATGAAATATTCGATACATCTTCCCTCGAGTGTGATAAGCACTGTGTCCAAGCTGATTCTAACAAAACAGGAAAAAAGTATTTCCACATTTCCTTTCCTTCACAAAACATTGCTTTGTTAATATTTACAAGTTATAATAGATTTGCATGCAAATCTCGATAATCATAGCATCTGTTTTTTCCATGTGTGCAGTAGTTTTGTTTCCATGGACTGCTTTCAATCCAACTGGACCTCCAATCAGAATAAAAATGTGTCACGTAAACACCACAGCTAATTCAATCAGCCTTGTTTGAAAAGGTGGTTGGTTTAAATCTTGTCAAAACTGTATCAGCAGACAAAAACAAATATGTGTGCAGTCATTCCAATTTCTTGTGGTGGATGTTTCTGCGCACGCTTGAACCACGTTGGCTTTACACGTGGTTCCCTGATCAGTTTTTAGGAGAAGACTTAAAACAGAACCAGGACAGTGGCTGAGACAATGTTTTTGTTAAAAGCTGAAAGACTGGAAGATTTTTGGGCACTTTTCTGTAATATTACTGTTTGCAAGCAACTGAATCCACAAGCCCCCTTGAAAGCCAAATTTGCTTTTAGTGCTATTGTAACCCTGTTAGCATAGATAGCTACTATATATCTTTAAATCATTCACTGAATTGTACATTCATGAGTTTAAAGATGTTTTTTTATTTTATTTTATACTGGCCATTGGGGTTTTTGGGATGATTAACCAATTGCAGAACTCCACTTTGAGCAAAAGATAAGAAATACTCCATCATGTGATGAGTGTCTCTTGCTATTACACACAGAAGAAGACAAACATGCAAACAAAGAATTGTGTCTAAAAAAGCATTTTGGTGTTTCTAAGGAATCACCAGAAGTGCATGTGCCTGTTCTCAGTCTAAACTGGATTTGTACTTGTGCGGTGTATGTTTATGGTAGGGCCAGTACAGATGAAGAAGCCGGTGACACCCGTTTTGGGATTTGTAAAACACCACACACCCATATCCACTTTATACAGATGCCATTATGTTGGGTGCAGCTATTCTTTTTTACCTCTTCAAGATGTTGAGCTATAGGTTATAGTATTTGCAAATAGAGGGATCTCCAAAAGCAAGGCAAGGTATCTCCCCTATAATTTGGAGTTTTAACCACTGAAATGGACTGTAACTGAAATGTTTGATGATGACATTTAAGGGGCCAACTTCACTGTAGTCACAGACAGTAACCCCCTTATGAATTTTGATTTCAGCTAAACTTAATAGGATGCGCTCTAGATGGCTGCTAGTCTTTTCCACCTATTTGTTTAAGCTGCATTGTAGACCCAGAAAGCAAATGCTTCCACAGCCACACAGGGAATTGATTTATGACCATGCTTCACCAAAGGAACAACAAAGAATTCATGCATTCCTGACCAATCGTTTAAGAGAGCTGAGGTTATTCAACCTGAGACAGTCAAAGAATTCTGTGAATGTCTATTCTGGTAAACCTTCGAGCTCTGCTCCAGGTGATCACTCTGCTGCACTAGTCAATAGCCCTCCCCCCAGATGCTCTTCTTACTAGTGTTAAAAAAGACTATGACAATTGTTTGCCTGTGATTCCATCTTTGTGACGAAGAGAACTGATAGACTTTGTACAGAGTGGTCCACATGATGGCATATAGGGCAATGTAGAGTAAGTGAATATTTGATTGGTTATTTGTATGGTTGTATGTCCAGGTCACCATCATATACTGTCACTGGTCACCACTTAATCTCAGGGATGGACTGGCAACCTATCCAGGGTGTACCCCAAGTTTCGCCCACTGCTTGCTGAAATAGGCTCTAGATAGCAACTCTTACTTGAAATAAGCGGTGCAGATAATGGAGGGATGGATGTTTTTCCAGTTAAAATATTAAATATCTAGTCTTTGTATTGTATTTAGGTGAATATTGGTTCGAAAAGATTTTAAAATCATTGCATTCTGTTTATTTTGCGTTTCACACGTTGTCCCAACTTCAGTGGAATTGGGGTCGTATATCCAGTTTAATGGTAACATTTCACCAGTTGACTATTGCAGACTTCAGCCCCCAGAATGAATCTGTGTTGCTGTCATTGGTTTCTTTATTGCACCTTGCTGAAGCCATATAGAAATCAAAGGAAGACTTTGTTTGGTTGCTCCTGTTTTTTTCTTCCCAGATTCATCTCTGATGGGGTTTTAATTTGGGGGCCAATGGACCCCATCTAGCCCCTAGCTAGGATTAATTGCTCCAAGTCCTGAAGATAAGACAATTTGATCTGCCCTGGATTGTTAATGAACTATGGATAGGACAAATTTAGAACACATCACATCCAGCATGAGATAAAGACACTTTAGACCAAGACCTTGTCTCGTTGATGAATCCTAACACTATACATACCTTAAAAATTTTTTTTCTTTCATAAGATTGGGTTTTGGGTTTATTTTTCCATTCTGTTTATTATAGTATTCTTTTGTTTGACTCAGCACTTAGGTACATTCATAGTGTTTGTGTCATTACAAATTAATTTTCATCCTGTAGAAGAGATCAAAATCTGGCTCAGCATTACCAATAACACTATATAAGCTATTTGAACTGGATGTCACACTATAAATACTTTTATTTAGAAATGCTTTTTATGTATTTGTTCTGTTATTGTTCTAGGGTTTTGTAGAGAACTTTGTGATTCACTCATGTTTGAAAGGTGCTATATAAATTAAATTAATTTGGTTTCATTTTGTTTTCTTTTTTAATTTAATTAGACCAGCATTAATGGAATAGATCACAAAGAGTAGGAGGGTATTGTTTCAAATATTTGATGATGAATGAAATGGAGGCCAGGCTGATTGGGGACTCTAAATTGCCCTTAGGTGTGAGTGTGTGTGTGGTTGTTCGTCTATGTGTGTGGCCCTGTGATACACTGGCGACCCGTCCAGGGTGTACCCCGCCTCTCGCCCGTTGGCTGCTGGGATTGGCTCCAGCCCCCCCCCCGCCACCCCGGGGTCGCGGGGGGGCTGGAATAAGCGGTAGAAAATGGATGGATGGATGGATGGATGGATGGATGGATGGATGGACGGACGGACGAATGGATGGATGGATGAAATGGAGGCATGAAGACAAAGCAGCTGGAGAAACTGATGACTTTAATGGGAATCAATCGCTTCAATAGAGTGCTCGGCCAGATTGCCGAAGATATGGGCAAAGATACTAAATTTCCTATGTATAGAAAAACTCATTGTTTAAACCACATTTAGCTATAATAAACGGCGGATGTTTATATACTTAATGTTTCTTTTTCACATGAAAGTTGGGCATACATAAGACAAAATCATTCAGATGCTCAACAGTCCTGCCTAAGTAAAGTATTTAATATAACATGCACTTTCTTCTCTTCTCCATTTTGAGGATGTGGAGTCAGCTCTAGTGCCACTATTAGACCTGCAATAAATTGTAAGATGGTTAATGTTTATGGGTAACACTTCTTAAAAGCCATCAAGCAACGTCCAGCAATTAGCCTGAGCTGCATTTGAAGGAGTGGAGTTTATTGAAAGCTTATTGCTCTACGCTCTACATTCAAATGGATAAGGTTCTGCAGTGGAAGGCTGTCCATTTACAATTATTTAGATGATAGATATAAGATAGATGTTTATTTGTTGCATTGTAAAGTTTGAGAACTACACTTAATTTATCTATTGTAACTACTGTGGTCTGGAGTTTTAGTGCACATTCAAACAGCCCATGGATGTAATAAATCCCATCTAAGTGCAACTTTGTCCAGAAATAAAGTCTGGAAAATGCATCATAGAATTGCAAGATGTCATCTAATACTGCTGCACGGGAGCAGGTTTCCTCAATGATCTCATGGTGGCAGTGTTTCACAATGTGCAAATAATATTTTATCAGCTTTACTAAAGACTTAACACATATTATTTGACTTGATTCAGTTTTGTAATGGAATAAAAGTCAACATCCTATAATTATGATCTTTTGAAAAGTTTTTTAACACGTTCATTCTCAGCATGTATTTTTCCTAATCTACATATTTCTTTAATCCCATTTTTGTTTGATATCACTGATATTTATTGTTTCAGATTCTCGAAGTTAATTCTACATGTTAGAGTACAACTCAGATCTTCTGTATCTTTTAGTATTACCACCTGGCAGTGAACCGAAACAACAAAATCCTAATATATTCTCTGTCACCGCTATGCAATATTGAAAGGAGCTTCCTTATGAGACCTAACAGTTTAGCAAGATACTATGTTCAGCTTATTAAAATAGGACATATTTTACATGGATCATCCAGATAAATAGTCCTGATATCATTCCCTTTCACATAAGTAACAGTTATTAGCTACACATTTGTTATTCCATCTGCTGGAGGATATCAGTGCCATTTCCCTTCCTGTTTCCTATTTCCTTTACACCTCCCTGCCCCCTATTCGGCACTCTCCTCACTGTGAGCTGAACAGAAAAGAGCTTGTAAGCTGAGCCAGTGCAATTGGAGATTTTGTGCCTGATGCTTTGTAAATATTTGAAGAGTACCTTTCTTTTAATGATTGACTTACAATTGCATCTTCAAATATGCTGATTAGCTCTGTAACATTTAAATAAAGTATAAATTTAATGTTTTATAAATAATGCAAAACCCATAAAATGTTCTATTTTTTATCATATTCTTTTTTATATAGTGTTGTAGAATTATTAGGCAAATGAGTATTTTGACCACATCATTCTGTTTATGCATGTTGTCCTACTCCAAGCTGTATTAAGCATATCGGGTGATGTGCATCACTGTAATGAGAAAGGGTGTGGTCTAATGATAACACCCTAAATCAGGTGTGCATAATTGTTCCATTAATTGTTCCATTAATTGTGCATAAACTTCCATTCCTCTAGCAAAATGGGTTAGTAGAGAGATTTGACAGACTCTGAAAAGTCAAAAATAGTGAGATGTCTTGCAGAGGGATGCAGTACTCTTAAAATTGCCAAGCTTTTGAGGCGGGATCATCAAACAATCAAACGTTTCATTAAAAGTAATCAACAGAGTCACAAGAAGCACATTGAAAAATCAAAGCATAAAATAACTGCCCATGAACTGGGGAAAATCAAGCTGCCGAGATGCCATTTGCCACCAGTTTTACCATATTTCATGGCTGCAACATCACTGGAGTGCCAAGAAGCACAAGGTGTTCAATACTCAGGGACACAGGCGAGGTAAGGAAGGCTGAAAAACCACCACCACTGAACAAGACACACAAGACAAAATTTCAAGACTGGGCCAAAAATATAATAAGACTGTTTTTTTAAGGTTTTATGGACTAATGAATTAAGTGAGTCTTGATGGGCCAGATGGATGGACGAAGAGCTCCACTTAGACGCCACTAACAACAAATTTAAGGTGGAGGTGAGGTACTAGTATAGGCTGGTATAATCAAAGATGAGCTTGTGGGACATTTTCAGGTTGAGGATAGAGTCAAGCTCAACTCTCAGTTTTACTGCCAGTTTCTGAAAGACATCTTCTTCAAGCAGTGGTGCAGGAAGAAGTCAACATTGTTCCAAGAAAAACATGATTTCCATGCAGGACAATGTTCCATCACATGTATCCAAGTACTCCACTGTGTGTCTGGTCAGAAAAGTTCTAAAAGAAGAAAAAGTAACGACATGGCCTCCTCGTTCACCTGATCTTAACCCTGTACCTGTAGTCCCTCATCAAATGTGGATCTACAGGGACGTAAACCAGTACACCACTCTGAACAGTGTAACTACTGAACGCAATGTTTATGGTGAACAGATGGAGACAGTGACAGAATCTATAGATGGCATTGTTTTGATAAGCTTCTGCAAAATCAAAATGATTTGTTTCCCTCTGGGTGCTCCTAGCTTGCTCTTTGGCACCCTCTACACTTGTGGGATGAAACAGCACCACAGCCCATTGACAGAAACATGGGGCATCATACAGTAACCTTTAATGCAGTCCCTGCAATTAAATGTAATTTTATGTTTATTTTTCTGTATCTTGCTTTTACACGTGTCACACACTGATATCACTCAGTAAGGTTCCAAGTGATTAATAGTTTCTTTGTCCTCATTTTCTTCACAGTTTTGGGTCTCAGTTTTTCTAAAACACTATTTTTTAATTTGTTTTTGTGTTAGTGATAGTATTTTCTTTCTCATTTGTGTATTTTTTCTTTTTTAATATGTGTAAGGGGTGCAACCCCCCCCCCCCCCAAAAAAAAGCAAAACTATCTGTTATGACATTTATTTAACATTGACACAGTAAAAAGTAATGAAAAGTAGAACAAAGTGTTGTCAAAGTTGTGAACTGTTGTATTTCAGAGCTTCAGTGCAGTTTCAGATCCAGGAATGTGCCTGAAAGTCTTTACACTCATAGCAATGGCTGATGTCAGTGTGAGTCAGGAGCACAGAGTTTTTAGGTCCACAGCTCTTAAGTGTTGCTTTAAGTGTTTGAGACGGACTAGAACATGCTCAAGGTTAAATTACAGATAAATTCACTTAAATTTCAATATTTTCTTCCCACCTGACATGACTACTTGATTTCTACATGAGTTTGTTTAGTATTATAATTGTGTTATTACTGTATATAAATTCAATTTATATTAAGTACAGAACAAGTTTTAAACCACATGCATATTAATGTGTTCAATGAAGGAAAATTTGACAGAAAATTATTTTTATATTCATGTTTTCACAAAAAGGACTCCAATGCATTAATCTTTTAAAAAAAAAAACAAAATACATGCAGAATATATTCTCAGAAACAAGGTAATTCTCAGAATGATGACTGGAAATTTGTTTTAAAAGAGACACTTAATTCAGAAATGGCTGCTTTAAACTAATTATGTGAAATAAAATAAAAATGTTTTAACAGTGAGACTCAAGTGTGAAATATAAAAATCCTGCACATTTAACAACCAAAAAAAAAAAAAAACATTAAAAGTGACTGAAAATTGATTTTTTTACTCCTGTAAGCAAATTAAGGTAACTGAGATTGAGACACAGGTCATCATAGGGTTAATTTTCTCTGCTTTGCCACCCGGATGCAGTCATTCACATAGGTCTGACAGCATCTGGTGTGCAGAGCCATTAAATCCCACTCTCATCCCTGCAAAGCCAAACAGGCAGCTGAGCGAGCCAACCACATTTATCATCCTGAAGCCCTTAGACCAATTGCAGGGTGAGGGGGGAGGGCGCTTGCCGGAGAGATCTGTATTTGCAGCATCTCAAGAGCAGCTTCTGTTGTGTGAAATACAAGAAAGGGCAAGACAGCGGGAGTGGATCCAACAGGGCAATCGAAGAACTGACGGGAATCTCTTGGGGGCTGCCAGGATAGGGTTACTTTGGTGTGTGGAGTCCTACTTCAGAGAAGATGGCTGTTGTGTCAATGTAAACAGCCAATGCAATACCTGCATTGCTAAAGGGGGAAACAGAAGAGGTTGAGGAGGAGGAGGGGCAAACACTGGAGCAATGCCTCTTCCAATGAAATATTTCTGCCTTTAGCTAGCCTCAGCCTGCCGCAGTCCATCTCTGAACATGCATGTTGGTTGTTAAGGTACGTATGTATCTCTAATCTGATGGGAAGCAGAAGTAAGACTTGCCCATGTTGGCAGGATTAGAAGCTCAGCTGCTTCTATAAGAGCTGAGCTACAGAACATCTTAACTATAAATAACAAAAGCGTGTATGAGCCCCCTCTCCACCCCCCGAAAAAATAAATTAGACCATAAAATAATCCCAAGACTACTGATGTGAAATGCTGCAAGCATGGTCTTTGTGCAAAGCAGAGCTTGTACACTGAACAACAGCATGACTGAATTCACTCTTTGTTTTTCATTGGTTGGCTTGAGTTGCACATGTTCCTCATTAAGAGCACAAGCAGACAGGATGAGGAGGGAGGAATGGATCATATGTCTGTGCCTTCCTGTGTCACCATATAACACAAATAGAAAGCATGCTCCTGTTTTAAAACCTCCTCATATATGTAAATCTTCAGGAGAAATGTTTTTTTGCTCTCATGGGAAGTGCAGACTACGTGTGTAGGTGGGAGGCACATGTACTCAGCCTTAGATGCAGTGGATATTTATGGATCTCGTGTGTGTGTGTGTGTGGTAATGTGTGTGTGTGTGGGTGGGTTTAAGTTGATTTTGACGTCTGAAAGTGCAGCCAACACGTTTCCTCACTGTGAACATTACAGTTTGAGTGGTTAGTATTCCTCTGTATTTGTCAAATTGTTACACCAGATTTCTCTTATCCGCTTGCTGCCCACATCCTGCACAAAACACCCACCACAACCCTGCTGGTAGTATCACCTATCGCTTGGATAAAATGAAGGATGTCACCCCGTTTTTACTTTTAAACATCCGAGCAAATCATCATGCACAGATGTAAAGGAAACTGTAATGTAGTTATTTTGTTTACAAAAATTATACTATTACTCACGTCATTTGTTACGTTTCCTTAAATTCATTTCATGGCAGATTCAACAGATCTTAAACTTTAACATTCTTGTCCTTCATCTGTGTTTTTCCTTCCACTCAAAAGGTTTTATGGCAGAAGGATCCTCAGTTCCTCAGCGTACCCCAAAACCGATGGAGGACCCCTATTTTGACTATGAAGAACATTAGAAACTGAAATTAGACAGATTTAAAACACATCCTTTAGTTGAAATAGTTACATCTGATCATGGCTGTAAATGCAGCAAAGACAACGGCAAGTTTTCTCTCCACAACTGCCACAACCACCACACTCCCTCTGCTCTCAATGAGTCCAGGAGCCAGAGAAAACATCACCTCCACAACTTTAATGACTGTTACCATAACAACAAATGAAACCAGCTTCAACGCTACCACATTTCCAGATGTGGTGATCGAGGGCTCAGGGGTTGGAATGTTGCTCGTACCTCTTGGCATCATCACGGTCATTGGCTTAGCTGTAGTAATTGTAAGGAATCACTTCAGATTGTCCCTTAATTCAACTTTTTTGGTAAAATGTTGAAGTCCACAATACTTACTAAATAACCTGATATTCTTTTCTTTAATTATAGATGCTGTATGTACGGAAACGAAAGCGGTGAGTTTGTTGATATTATGACATGACCGGGGAAAAACATCCCTGAGGCTCAGAGCTCATTGCAAAATGTCTGTTTGGGCAGTAATATGACACCGGATTAAACGTCTTCTTAGATGCCAAATGCTCCTCTTTTCTCTGACAGGTTGGAGAAGTTGAGACATCAGCTCATGCCCATGTACAACTTTGACCCAGCTGAAGAACAGGATGATCTGCTGGAACAAGAGCTACTGGATCATGGCCGAGAAGGCAGCCTCACAGGTCCTAATGCCAAGGTAGGACAGGCAGTGTTTTTTTCATATTAACCCATTTTATTCTTAAATAGCTTTAATGAAAAGTACATGTATTGAAAATTTACTCTCTTCATCACTAAAGATTTTGGGCAATTTATCATTTTTAAATATACTGAAATTCTCCAGTAATGTGGAGTTCAACTGGTTTTATATACAGCTTTGGATATGATTCAAATAAAACTGCTTACTTTAAGATTCATATGTTGTTATTTTGATCAAATATACTGTTCACATTTTTCACTGTGGTAATTCTTCTGCGTTTTCTTTCATTTCTTTTTTTTTCTTAAGTTTTGACAATGGTATAAGGGAAACATGGTAAAGTATCGCCTGTGTGTATATTTGTAACCATTTCTCATAAACCCCTTTTCTACAAGCCACCCTTCTTCTTTCATACTGTCTTTGCTTCTGTATCCAAAGCAACTACTAGTAGGTTAGCTGTCTGGAAAAGATTTTGGATAATGTTAACCAATCTGAGTGACTGCATCTGCACAGAGCATCTCTTAAAGCTTTCTCCTCTGAACCTACATCCATCTTTTGCATTATTTGTGATCCCTTGCCTTAATACCTATTAAAAAAGTACTCCAGGGGCCACATAAAGCAGAAAAAAGCTCCTTAAAACATCACATTGAGGGGGCGATATCAATTAAATCCAGATAAATGTATGTACTACAGAGAACCACAACATATGGAAAAATCTACTCATACAGTCATGAAGATTTATTTTTTTATTTTTAAAGGAATTTTTGTAGCTTCACAACACGACTGGAATCTTACGGGTACTATGCTTTGTTAAAGCTTTTCCTGTAGTTTTTATTGATTTATTTATTTGTGTCCCTCAACTGTTGCAACCCATGGCCACTGATTAAATGCCTTTTTTTTTTTTTTTGCTGTTTTAAAGCTTAAATCTTAGTTGAGCTTATTTTCCCAGTCTTTTTTTTCTGGATAGTAATGTGTTGTGGGACCATTACGAGGAGAATTGTCAACCAACATTAGAATTTATGTTGGTGATTTATTAACTTGTAATTTAAACAAAGTGAACTTCGTTCATCCCTTCAGCTGTTTTCATGCAAAGTGATCTGTGGCTTCTGGTACTAATCACTTCTTACCTTTATTATTTAATCATGCTCTACATCCAAAAATGTAAAGTTGATCTAACAGTCCCAGTGGTTTAATGGTTTTTAGGATTAATATAGTCTTTTACACACACTTGTAAGACTACAACTGCTCTTGTGTGTGTGTGCTATTTAAAAAAAAAATGATGAGCTGAAGTTATCATGTGATCTTAAGTTCATTCACGTCTCCTGTCTTCCTCACAGACTCTCAACACCTCCCAAGGGACAACACAACGACCCAGTCGTCTGGTTTTCACAGATGTAGCCAAAGCGCTCAACGCTTAACAGCGCCTCTTCCGTTAGCTGATCTCAGCTTGTGAGGGCTCATCCAGGCTGTTGCTCAGGAAGGAAAAGAAAGGGAAATGGACTGTTTTAGAGAGCAGCCGGAGCACTGACGAATGTTTTCATCCAATTATGTGAAACAGAAGTGGTTTAAATGTTGTGAAAAAAATTAGAGGTCTCTTGTATAACACAAGAGCACAACATTTACAATCTTGCACTGTAATCATTTGGTGCACAAATGGAGTCTATCGCACTTTTTTTTAAAAAAAAGGAAAAAAGAAATCATGACATTGCTGTTTAAATGTTTAGTAGCTTGTCAATGAAGTTCTCTTGAGCTTCAACGTCTTTTTCATGTTTCATAAGAGGCAATATTTCTGTGTGATAGTGATTTTGTGATCTTGTGTTTTTGACAAGCTTCAAACCTTGGATGTGTTCCCATCCTAAAGTGATGTTTTTCTCTCCCATATTGTTTCACTGTTGATTAATAAAACTTGTTGTTTCCATCTTTATGCATTAAAACTGTTTTTTTAAAAAACACAGTTTGAACAAAAAATGCTGCACAAAAATCTACAAGCAAAGAGTTGATAAGTGTGATATTTTATTGATAAGCGATAAAGAAGCAGAGTAACACAAATCACAAAGGAAAGAATCATAACAAAACATATATCACAGGTTTGTGAGTTGTATTAATGAAGTGGATGAGGACACATCAATAACATAACTATAAAATGGTGTTAAAAGTAAGGCATAAAAGATGATTTCTCAAGTTACATTTCAACTTTTTAGTAGTTGAAAAAAAATGGATCAAGTACTGTATGTAACTATACCACTATCAGTAAGATCACAGAACAACATTGTCCCCATTATAGAGAATTAATATTCAAACACAGCTCGTGTAAAATAACACACATCGACTCAGCTGGAGTTTGAATAAAGAGGCACCCTTCAGGCTGACTCCCATTCACTTGTGGTCACATGAATGTAGTGAGATGAGATGTGTGGACTACGACAGTACTAATTTGATAGTTATTTCAAGATTTCATGATCCACATCGCCTGAGGCTCTTAAGGAGACTGCTGACCACAAGTGGCCAAAAGTCTCCCTAGAGATGACCCAGGCTTGGTTGTCATCAGAGGTAGTCCAGGGCGCAAACAAGTAAGGTCAATGCAACATTGAATTAAACCGTAATCTGGCAGCAGTTCAGTCAATAATGCTGAAATACATGAAATGATTGAAATATAACATATCAGTGATAAAAAAAAGTAGAGACATTTACATAAAAGTAAATCAAGAATGATATTCAAGTAATGAGCAACTTATGAGTGATACGTAGTTCATGCTTGATAAATGTTTGCCACACACGATACATGAATCTTTTAGAATATTCAGATATTTATTTACACCAGGTTGCTTGCATGTGTTTTGGGTTATCCGATCAAAAGTAGAAATATCCGCATCTGTTTCTACCTGATTTTAACACTCGATTTCACTTGTGTCTTGAGTCACCACCGCTCATTCTCTCTTGGTGTCCGAATACACACAGAGCCTATGTCGCTTACAATCAGCTGTGGTGAGCAACAAACAGGACTAGTTTCTGCAAAACTCCAAATTGCATAGTGTCACGTGAACGCTGTCATGGTATCAGAAATAGCATTTTTCAGATTCAACTTATTCATATTCATTTTCATAGTCAATAGTCAATATTTTGACTAACTCAATGCAAATCTTTTAGACTCATCCCGAACCAGTTGATGCGCAGAAGTGTGAGAAAAGCCTAACGGTAAATCTAGTCACAATAAAAAGCAACTTTGCTGCCTGTGACAGATCCATGACCTGCATAAAAGCTAATAATCCCTCAAATTTCTTCTATATTTGGTTAGCTGCTCTACAAACTGGAATAATAAAGAAGAAATCTGTTTGTAACATGTATATTCCTGTTAATGTCATATGAAAATAAAACAAAATATTAGCTCAATCAATTATCGCTAAAGCCTGGGAGCTTTATTTATGAACTTATTTATATGTTCTAATCTGAGATGTGACTTCAATAGTAAACAATAAAATCTATTAGTTAATCTCTTGGCAAAGTCTGAGTTTGACAAGTTTTCTTCAGGTTTTTCTTGGGTTTTCAATGTAAAATACAAATACATTTTTAGGTGGACTTTGGCTGAGCTCACTAAAACACTTCTAAAAGGCATGAGGGGTTATTAACAGATACAACTAGTTTAAGATCAGAGCATTTCTTCATAATATTAGTCTCAACTGTCTTGCTTCACGTCGCTCAGTGCAACGCCCTAACACTCATCACGCTTGTGTGTCCCCTATTGTTACACCACAACTAGTCTACAGAATAATGCATGCTTTCTGGCATCAGTTTCCTTTCATCGCCATCACCCTTTCTGCAATAAAGTTTGCCATCTTCCTTTGGTCCACAATTCTTCATGCCTCAACCCTCATTTGCGTTAAGTTTATATGAGAGGAGCCTGCACAGCAGATGCCGCCAGTTTATATTGATTTAAGATTTATGGATCAGATGCAATAGTTACAAATAGGAATTCCTGGAATCTGCTTTGACAATGTGTGATTTTTTTAATCGGCGGAGCAATGTTTAGGAATTTGACATAAACAGAAATGATTTCATAAAGAAATAAGACCTCTGGTTTTGACTTTCTCCCATCTACAGATTATGATAAAGTTTCATTCATGGTATTAAACATAATAAATGTCATCAGAGCATCTTTTCTAGACAACATACTATTGTGTTACAGAAGATGAGGTATACAACTTTGTTTTTTTAAGCAGAAACAAGCTTCAGTGGAAACTGATGAGTAAATAATGCACCACAAATAAAATCCCATTCACTTCACTGTGAGCGCGACTTCATCTGAGCTACACAAAATGACACTTTAAAGCAAGACTTTGTCAAATCATAAGAAAGCGACAACACACTCTTCCTTTCTAAATGAGTAGATAAGCAATAAAAAACCCTTAAGTCTGTACAATCAGTTGTCTTGCTGCTGTAGCACAAGTTGCCCAAGTACAAGCGGTGACTAATGTTAACCATGACTTTCATGTATTTCAGCACTTTGTGGCCATTTGCTGCCATAAGTTGAGTGTCACACATACATTTTACAGTGTAAGAATCAGAAAAATACATGATGTAGTAAAAATAAGAAAAGAATAACAAATCCCCCCCCACAAAAAAAGTATTTCATACTACACTCTAAAACGCAAATATTTCATCAAGTTGGTGTAAACTATTGGCTGCATTTTATTTCCCAGGAGAATAAAGTCTCACTTCAGTTTTTTCCCCATCAAATACACTTTTTTCATTTTTTAATGTAATTGACATGGTATTTGTACACTTTTACTGGAGTGTAACATCTGCTTGTGTATGTGTGTGTGTGTTGGTTGGTTGTAGCCCTTTTGCATGTCTGCACTTTACATCTACACACGTGGCTGTGCTCTTGACATGTGTGTGTTTTTGTATACAGCATCACTTCTAAGGGAGTGAAGGAGTACTTTGCTGGAGATCTTCTGTGTTTTGAGTTACTGAGGTAGAATGAGAGATTAAGAAAATGAGGCTAACTGAGGTTTCAATGAGGTCTTTGTGTCAAGGCAGACTGGTAATGTCAAACACAGATCAGAAATGCACAACAAACACAGCACCACAATTATTACTGAGTAGATATCATGTTCCTGAATATTTTTGTACCTGAGGTTTTAAAATGGTGTAAAACCACTGTTATAAGTGATATCCTGAGTGTGGTAAAATGACAGGTCAACACTGTAGTTGACTAAAGTATGTGTGAAAGGTTTCCTTCCAAAACGAAACATCCATTTATAACTTTTGACACTTTTTTCCCCCTTAAATCAGCTTCTGAAACAACTAATTACTTTATCATGGCTATACTGGAATAGGTGTGAATGTAACAGCATAAGGTACTAATATGTTACAGTGGATATTTCATTTTTGAATTACATTTTCACATCAACTTTCACAGAATTGACTTCAGCGCACCTTGTTATATTGTAACAGTAAAAAATGCCACGTTTCAAACACATGACAGAAACATGGCAAAACTGTTCAGTTTAGTTCCTTTATTTTTCTTAACCCCTCTCAATTTCAGCCAGCAAGCCTGCCACCTCTCCATTCAACCAACACGCACGCACACACAAAAACACCCCCATACAGACACACACACTGAGAGGTTCAGGACAGCCGGCATTGTTGAAGAATAGTTCGACTTTAAGGGAAAGGCTTGCTTGCTTTACTGATGAGTTTTAGGAAACAAATGTAAAAAAATATATTTGTTGGACATTTAAATCAATATGGTCAATGTAGAGAACAAAAGAACAAACAAACAAGCAAAAAAATATGAAGGAGCTATAGAGATTCTGCCAGTGTATATTTACCTCATATGCAGACAAGTGATAAATTGAAGGAAAAACCTAAAGCCTTGACTCCAACAGCATGGAGCCTTTTTTTCTGGTGTGGATTAAATCTGCTTGTCCCATTTAATTTTAAAACAAAATAGTACAGAAGAAGATTTCTAATCTGATAGGAGTATCCGTTCCAAGGCTCACAATGCTCCCATTCATAAGGCACGATTGGGAAATAAATATGACTGGAGATTTTAGCTGAATGTCTGAGACAGAACTCTCCACCATCATTATTAAACTTTCATTTAAGGTCATTTCTGTTGGAAGAACTGTCCCGTAGTTACAGTGGAGCTCCACAAAGGCACTATAAAGCTGTTCTGTTGAGACGTTTAGTGTTGGTTTTTCCTTTAATTTACAATTTAAAACAGAGCTCACCATCTCAACAAGCAAGACAATGAATGTGTTTCCCAAAATGTGGAACTATCCTTAAAACAAAATATCAAATAGATGCTTAAGGATAATTTTCATCCAAAAAAAAAAAACAAACTACAAAAAGATGACAACAAATCTAAGAAGCTGTTTAGATCAAGAGAGGAAACTACTGTTTGCCATGACTTTTGAGTGAATGTGTGTGTGTGTGTGTGTGTATGTGTGTTCCTGAATCCCCATCACAGATAGGAGTCAGACTGTACCCCTGTTTGCTTGAGGTAGGTGAGGTATCTTATTTACTCTCCTTCCTCCTGTTCAGGCACCTGAGATGATGAGGGACCCTCCTCAGCCTCCTCTGAAGGACCCTGGAATAAAACGACGCAAAAGCAGCCATCAGATATTATCTCTCTCTACTGTTGACTGACTCATGATGCTCAAAGTAATGAATCAATACTAGAGAGAGCTCGAGAATACAAGAATGACTGTTAAAATTTCATTGAGTGATTGCGTGCGAGGAAGCCAGTTCCAGGCATCAGACCTAGAAATGTGAGGAAGACGACGGTTACATCAGGAAACCAGAAGACAGGGGAAGAGAACAGTTAGATCAGGTTTCCCCTCTGTACACTGACTCATTCTTCCCCTTCATGTGCGTGTCTGAGAAAGGGAGTCTGTCTCAACGGTTTCAGTTCTTCAAGCATCTTAACCTCTTTGACAAACTGCTACGCAGGGAAGATCCGATAAGAGGGCAACTAGTGTAGTGGCCTGCTTTGGTGAGAGCTGTTGTGCAACGCCTTCGCTTGTTGAATGAGCCGAATGGCTAAAATAGACCAAAGTTTCTGAGAAACACAAGGCGTATGTTCTCCAAAACTGGATAAGACAAGAGGAAGTTTGCAGGTGTACATGGGGAATTCAGCACAAGCAGTCTGTGAATTTCCAAGAATTCGTCACACCAACATGAAGGCAGTTCACATAAAGCACAGGTAGCGTGTGCAGACAGGACTTCCAAGCCAAATTTGCAAAAGCTTTTCTGCAGTTTTGTATCTTTCATATATGCCTGTTTGTAAATGAGCTATCAAAGCCATAAAAAGTTTATTTCTGCTATTGAGGTTGTGCTATAACTTATAGCGGTTTGGAGGAAGAATGATCTGACAGACATGTAAGCTGCAAGTTTCAGTGAAAGTCTAATAAACACTAAAATTCTTTTAACTTGGTGAAGAATTAACTGAACACTAAACTAAAAAACTTTCTGTGTAATCCAGATCAACAACACAGAATCCTCCAAAAAATTAAAGGACAAAGTAATGAAGGAACCAGAGTATCTGTGGTTTATTAGAGGAGAACTGACATGAATAATGTGTGAGCGAGACACTCTGGCATGTGAAGTCAATTAACAGTTAACTTATTGTGCTCTGATCATTACAGCAGAACAACCTGAGCGGTCTGGTAGTTAAGTGGTTAAAGAGTAATTACACATATTTTCTTTACAGTTAACCAAAAGTCAAAACAAACTACCAATAAAGAATAATCCTTCAGTAAATCTTTGCTCTGTGAGGAAAACAGTGATTCATTGATCTTTTTAGAGACTTTAGGATCCAGTGGTGTACTTTTGTGTTGATCTCATGATAACTGATCGTTAATTTGATCACTATCATATATCAATGAGAGATTTACATATTAGAAATACCTGCGTTGTGATCAGTGGACAGTAAATAAACCCATTTACTGAAATACTGTCCTTAAGTACAACTTTAACTTACTCTTCTTTTCCTGGAACTTCCACCGAATGCTATTGGAAATGTCTGTCTTCTTCAACACCCCACGTATTTTCATAAGAATAAAGAAGCATTGTGGATAAAAATCCAACACAATAGGAAAACAGACCTTTGCAACTCATCATGCAATCCATTTTTAAAGTTTCAATGACTGACTTAAAAAATTGTCTTCTTTCGATGAGGCAACATGCAGCACATATCAAATGTCAACGGATTAATTTACCCCTTAAAATTTCCCCCATGATCCAGTTTCAACAAACATTCCCATAAATATCATATAAAATCTACATTTTATTCCTTTATTTCCTGTTCTGTTCATCATTTTATTATTTATCTGGTATCTTACATTAATCTTAGCATCTGATGGCCAAGGGAAGTAATTGATTTAATACTTTTTTCTGCAAATATTTATGAATTTGAAATGTTTTGGACTTTTGCAGCATTTTTACTTCATCATATTGGTATTTTTTACCTGAGGAAAGCGAGTGAAGCTACTGCAAACATGCAAACTAACTGGAACAGTTTGCACATCAGATTGTACACTGTTGACTTTGGAAGTCAACTAGTGGCATTTGGCTGCAGCTCCACTGAATGTACTTATTATTTGATGTAGAACGCATGGTTAAACAAGAAGAACTCTGCACATCTGCACATGAGCGTACATGTAACTGACTCGAATCAAAAAGTAAACGTGTGACACAAAATGAGATTTCTATTCAGCCAAAGCAAAGGTTGCAGTCATATAAACTCTTAAGGTAGCTCCACCCTCAGTTTGATCTCAAACTTGATCTATATCTAGAACTAACTAGAAAGTGGTTGAAGTGAAAAAAGGGTACATAAATAAAATTACTTTGTAGATCTGCAGTGTAGAAACTTTACACAAGAGAGTGTACCTGGTTTGAAGCAAACCACTTAGTTTGTTACATTATAAACTGTCAATTTCATTTAACTTCTTAAAACTATTTCTTCCTTGCGTGTTTTTTTCCTTATTTCTATGAGTTTTTCTCAGCACAACACATTAGCTAGGAGCCTGTTTCTCAAAGCGCTGCATCAAAACAAAACTGAACCTGTCTGCTTCATCTGAAGGCTTAATTTTCCTCACCTGCTGCTCTTCAGTCACTTCTGGAACTACTTTCTGGGGCTGTGAAAGAAAAAAAGGCAGTAGAATCAATTAAAGTTAAAGGGGAATGAGCCCACCAGGATTGTACAACTCCAGCGCGCACAAAACACAGACGTTTTGCACATACATGTGCCATTAATCCATGTGTGTCAGTGAGTACTCCATACCCATTTCCTCGGTCGCCCTCGTGGTCGTCTCTCCCCAACTGGTTGTACTTTCTGAGTAGGAAGATGGAAGAGGTTGGCATTTTTCTATTAAGGATGCCATACTAATCACATAGCTCTCATCTAAATGTTTTTGTGAGAGTGGGGGCATGTATCCCAGGAGCTACAGATACATCATGCTTTAAAGTGTCATTGTGCAAAACTTCTTCGGGACATTTAATGTCTATTTTTCTGCCTGGTTGTTAAACAGCTGCACTTATGAACATAGATGATGTATGTTCTAGGTCAAATCATTCCTAAACATGTCAACCTGCACAGTGCTGACATAAATTAAGTGAAGCCATCAAATGGAAAAACACCTTTGAGCAATATTTCTGGATTATTTAGCTTTTTTGTCCATTTTCTCTGTAGGAGAAAAGTGTTGTAGGATTTGAGGAGACAAGTAAAACATGCGTGTGTTTGGGATGTTGAATGGCTTTTATGTAAAATACTCCAATATTTTAACAAGGTAAGCAAGTTCTGCTGCATGAAAGTAACTGAGTAACTGAAAACACAACAAAATATGCTCAATAATATTCTTCAAAATCTTTAAAAATAAACATTTTCAGAGATAGTGATTACCAGCAAGGAATGTTCAGCATCAACCAATCTTCTTATTCAAGTTAAAACTTAAAATTCAGCAAACTTTAAGGGCATCCAGCCTTTTAAACAGCTTAAATAACATGATACATAAGTGTATCATTCTTTATAAGTACATTGCACATTAAGTAAGTACATTAGACGTATATCATCAGAAGATCAAATATTTACTGGTTTTTATCTAAAGTCCATCATTTATGATAAGTAAATATTGTCCACTTTCTCAGCTATGTTTGTTAGTAGAGAAAACTTATTGGAGTTTTCCTGCCTCAATTTTAACTTTAGAATAACAGTCAGATTGCTTTCTGGAAAAAATGATCCATAATATACCATAGCTGTCATAAAATGTTTAATATTTCTCATAATTGTGCTCTTAAACACAACCAAAGTTTTAATCACAAAGGCACAAGAATAGTTAGTACGTTAGGGCAGTGTTTCCAGGACCCAATGCTATGTGTGATTTAGGCCTAAACCTCCTTTAACACACCTGAACGAAATGCATGGCTCATTAACAGGCTTGGGAGTAACTTGATGAGGGAGTTTGTTAATGTGGGAGTATGATCACATCTAAAACATGCAGGGCAGTAGGTCCCATGGACCAGGACTGAGAAACACTGCCTTAGAGGACACTCTCCATCTATTTAAATAAAGAGCCAGTTGTTTGTAACAATTACACACTTTAAAATCCATCCCTCTCGATTTTAATGGAAGCTAAATAACTTTTTATGATTTCTTTATCACTGATGATTTAAATGCTTTTACTTTTCCAGCTGGACTGGATGAGGTGGAGCCAACTTCACCCACATAATATACCGATATATGACAAAACATAGGACGGAGAATAAAATGCCTTGTAGTAATTAAGTTATAGTTTTAGAACAACTGTCTTGATTAATTCCTTTTTGAGTGCTGACCCACAGGCTGGAAGCATGAAATGTAAACAATGTATTGATTCAATAGCAGCTGGTCTTTTCTCTGCAGTAAACTTTCATTTACCCTGATGGTGGCTGCTTTAAAGAGTCCCACAGAAGGCATAAATCATGGATTGCTGCAACTAATGCAGACACACTGGAAACAGAAACCTCCTCAGATTGCAAACCCTGTTTGTAAATTATGCAAACTTTAAATCACACAATAAAAGAAAAATGCATTATGATGAATGTAGGTTCTGGTACTTAAAGTTACGTAGTAACGTAGTCAAAGTGAGGCTGTAGCTCAGGAGATAAGAACAGTTGTCTGCCAACCTGAAGGTTAGCGGTTTGATTTCAGGCTTCTCTGGACTACATGCTGAAGTGTCCTTAGGCAAGATACTGAACCTTATGACGCAAAAAATGTAAGTCACTTTGGAATAAGGAATGTAATTGGATGTAATGTAAAGTGTATAGCTGCAATGTTTACTAAAATGTGTTACAGGGAGTAGGGATGCACGATTTATCTGTGGTATTATGGGTATCGGCAGATATTTGTCTATTTTTCAAATATAGGTAAACTGGGTTGATATTATCAACAGATATTTATTTAGGGCTAATTTTGTGTATGAGTCAGGAGATGGAGTTGGGTGTGGTATTTGTGACAATAACAGTGATGTAGTGTAGCATTGTGAGGTCCTTCACTGCAGTAGAGAAGCAATTTCAAGTTGTTTTTTTAGAATAGCGAAAAATACTTGAAAAGCAGTATGTAATACCCGCAAAGTCAATGTACAGAGAGAATATTTGATTACATTTTAGTAATTGAGGCTGACACAGAATGACAACTTTATATTTAAACACAGATACTGTACAGATACTGTAAGCTGTACATCTGTTACCGAATTTTAAAGGGATGCAGTTTTTATGAATGACCACATTTTTGTACTACGACATGAAAGAAATAAACATTTGAAGAACCAAAACTGTTTGTTTGGTTACAGATACAATATAGCTAATTAGATTTCAGTTGTCAATAATTGCATCCAGCACAAACTGCAAATTATAGTAAACATAAAAATATTGGTAACTTATCGATGATCGGTCATCACAAACAGAAAAATATCCGTGATCGGTATTGGTTGGAATTTTTCAAATCGTGCATCACTAACAGGGAGTTTATTCAACGATTCATTATTTATCAGTTTAAGTATATATGAATGTAAAAAGTGTTTAATCAGTTTTGACCTTCAGTGCAGTTCTGGGGCCTTTGTTCTTGCTTCCTTTTGGTCGTCCTCTCGGTCGCTTTGGAGTCGGTGGTCCAACAGGCTCCTGTGGTGAGAGGACAGATGTGGGACCTAAACCCAAAACCGCACTCCCTATTGTCTGCATAATACCCACATAGCATAATGTCTCACCTTAGATGAATAAAGTCTGTTTGTCTGTCCATCTATTTACATAATGTACTCAAGTTTTGTTGTTTTTGGTGAATTTGTAAATTCAGTTTAATGAATATCATCGAAGGGCGAGATTAGAACTGATCACAGTCACCTTGCAAAGATTAAGGTCATACCTGTTGCTCCTTCCGTGGTCGACCTCTGCCCCTGCGCTGAGGCTCTTCGGACGACTGGGCAGTGCTCGACTGAGGAGATGCCTCTTTGGTCCCACTGTTACTCATGCCTGCGTCTATCCACCTGCTTCAAAGAGTGTGGGCATCAAAGCATGGAGCAGTGGTCTCGAGGGCTTAAAGAGGAGAAGAGCTCAGTATCAGGAGCTAAAGACCACAATGAGAAAAGAAGTGGGGAAAAAATGACTACTTTTGAAACGTGTTACTTGCAATCATCTTTGACAAATTTGGGACAACCAGCTTGATTCGACCATTTCAAATCATCTTTTTTGAAATGTTTTTTGCACAGTTACCAAGAGGAATTTCACTCAGTGCTTAAGGTATCATCAAAGGATAATTCGGAATCACCCAGGAACCTTTCCCAAAAGCAAGCGTGGGAACTGCTCATACATAAGCCTTGGCACTGGGTTCATCGGAACACAGACAGGGTTCTGGCAAACGCAGGGAAACATGAGAATGGTGTGCAGAGACTAAAAGTAGCACAGATATTCACAACTCAATCTGCCATCCAAAATCTGCATCTCCTGTAATGAGCTCTGCGTTTCCATCTGCCCTCTGCGAGATATTTCTCAATGGGGGCTGTGAATGTTAGAGCAGGGATACTGCAACAACTGTTACAGTCAAACTTGTACTACTGTGACAACAATATCCACGCACGCACACAAAAGCACCACACGGAAAAGCTGAATGGAAATCTATGCGCAACAATAACTCAAAGCAAAACTGCATGTGTGGACTGATTATTTGGCACCAATTTATAAACAGTAATAACTTCTTTATTACAATTTCTTTTTGTAGAGATTTGTTTTCAAATTCGGATAGTTTTTTTTAAACTATCATAATAAAGGTGATAAAATATGTATCTGTGTTAAATTAAAGCGACAACAATCAAGCACAAGTTCTTATGTGACATGCAATTTTTAAAACTTTTTTATTATGAACCTTGGTAATGGATTGTTATATATATATATATATATATA
Source organism: Pseudomugil tenellus (assembly GCA_037177515.1). Lineage (NCBI taxonomy): Eukaryota > Metazoa > Chordata > Actinopteri > Atheriniformes > Pseudomugilidae > Pseudomugil > Pseudomugil tenellus. The sequence goes on along the minus strand of JBAMHX010000004.1, from coordinate 19,630,834 downwards.
TATATATATACATAACAATCCACCACCAATATATACGATCGAAAGAGTGCCGTGTAGGGAAAACGCGTTAACCCACATGT
>JBAMHX010000004.1:19596064-19616503 GCA_037177515.1 Pseudomugil tenellus | reverse complement strand
TATCTATCTATCTATCTATCTATCTATCTATCTATCTATCTATCTATCTATCTATCTATCTATCTATCTATCTTTTCTCCACCAGGTTTGGAGTTTATACCTGCAGTTCAGTGACTGTGAGCAGCGGGTTGCACAGTCTTCAAGGTTCAGATCTGGAAACATCTGGACTCGAGCTGCATTCCAGGGGGTCGGAACGAGTTCTCGGCCCTCAGAGCGCTGGAAGTTATTCAGAGAACTCCGGTACCCTGTTTATACATAACAGAAGCACAAACATGATGTACACATACTGGGACCATGTCACTGTTCAACCCTCTACCATATGTAAAGTTTGGACATGAACCTGTGCACATTTAACCTTTGGACCACGACTGTTGATTTCTAACAGCAGACGAGCAGATAGAGGTTTAAATAGCATTATAGTAATACATCCTGTTAGTGAAACACACATAATACCTCAACAGCTGCCAGATGGAATAACAATACTAACTATCCTTTTATTCACAAACTGAAAACAACTGTCTGCTTATTTTTTTTATTTTTGGTTTTGTTTAATGCAGTTTAAGTCATTCAACTGATTTAAAACATCACAGAAATTATATTTGAATTCAAATCAAATAGTTAATCAAAAAGCCAAAGTAAATTAACCAGACTGAAATAGTTTCTCATTAAAATCCTTGACTTACCAGTGGCCACAGTAGCGGTCAGAAGAACACAATGCAGAAGCGTTTTCATTCTTTTTTTACACTGGAAGATAAAACTCTTATAAAATGTGATGGAAATCTGAATCTCTGCTGTCTTGTCTCTGTGGAGAGTTTGGATGGTTTATAATATACTTAAAAATATGTAAGAAACTAAAAGAAAAACTCCAAAGATGTTAGAAATCCTCAGAAAAAAGCCAAAGAGCAGAAGATCCTGAATAAAACACCACCACCGACACGAGGTTACTGAACTCTTATCCAAACAGTGGCCTTAATCCCCAAAACACAGCCAATCAATACAGTTATTAATCATTAATAAAGAGTGACATCGATCCGCGCTCATGCACAAACTCTGCAGTTCTGCATGCAGACGCTAGACGTCAGCAGGAGGATCTGCTTCGCTTCTTTTCTTCCTCTCTGTCCTGTTTTCCGGGAGTTGAAGGGAAACTTGCAGCTGCTTCACTCCTGCTTCATGTCTCAGTTTAATAACCAGAACAGGTAAGAAGCGGATTGTTTTTCCTCCATTTGGATGATAAATGTGAACATGTAGAAAGCGCGAGCTCAACATAAAAATAAAAATGATCTAATGTGGACTTTGATCGGACTCCCCCCCAGCCCCACCACCCCCACCAGAACACAGATCTTTCAACAGTTAAATGTCTCATCACCAAATATTCTGCGTTGGACATGAGCTCATATGTTTTGCACGTGTCAGAAAAAAATATTGTAGCGAATTTGTTTATTTATTGTTGTTTTGGTTTTTATTAAACCCACCTATATAAACACAATAAACAATCTCGAGTCCACTTTATTAAAATGAACCATGAATGATCATTTAAACGTTTTTAATAGCTTAGAAATACATCCGGATGTAAAGCGTTGCCCTTCAGGTGGGTATAAGTGGGTCTAAAGTTCTACCAAAGCCTTGATCGTTTGATGAGAGCGCAGGAAGTCTCAGACACACATGCTGTTTACACATCCAGTGTTTTCTGCATCTCAAATTCAGTTTTTATAGAAAGAAAAGCTGCACTTTCAATATTGATGTTTTTGTTTTTCTCCCACCACTTTCACCGGAGAACTACTTCTTTTTAAGACTTTCATGACAGATCAATACAAAATGAACGTTTTCTATTAAATGTAATATTTCAGATTTTTAGCCCATTTTCCTGAACTCTTTTTATCATTATTCTTGGTAAATATACTCTGTAATCTTGGCTTCTTTATTTGCTAGTAGCATACTGACATTAGGAGCAGCATGGACTGTGTATTAAATATGACAAAACATTATACCAAAAAGAATAGTTTGATTCACTGAATGTATTTTCCCCCCACAATCACCTTGTCATGTTAGATTTAGTATTATTATTAAAAAAAAAAAGACTAATATGTCTTATTTAAATACGTGATTTGTGGGAGAGAATAGCGACGTCAAATCTGTGAAATTAAACAGATCCACTGTCTGTGTCTTTCTCCTCAGGATGTCAGCAGTAAAGATAACAGAGGGAAGTGTGCAGGTTGGCGTATGCAAAGCACCACTCTTTTACAGACAAAGCGAGCCTGCCGCTGGAGAAGCTAAGATGTCAGTTCTACTTCTTCACGGTATTCGCTTCTCATCAGAAAACTGGCTTAATATTGGCACTCTAGAAACTCTTGCCAAAGCCGGTTGCCGTGCGGTTGCCATGGACCTGCCAGGTAAGTCTGCCGGGTGGTCTTCTACCACACACATTTGAATGAGTGCCATCACAATACATACAATTTATTACCAGTGTCAGTTTGATTAGTTACACAGTAGATTTTATTTCTGGAAGTTTATTATTCATTATTTATAAATTATTTATGCACATATGTTTCTATGTAGATTCAAAGAAATCCCTTCATTTGAGCCATTCTGCAACAGAAATAACATTTTTTTAACCTTTGAATCGTTAAATAGATTAAGCCTGGAGAAAAATAATATGCCCTAAATTCAAACCTCCACAAGTCTGCTGTACTCTCTCTCTCTCTAAATCTGTCTACAGAACTTGGTCAGTCTAAATTAGCCAAGGCCCCAGTAGCTGTGGGAGAATTGGCCCCTGCAGGTTTCCTCCATGATGTGTGTGAGCAGCTGAAACTGACCCCCGTGGTGGTGATCAGCCCGTCGCTCAGTGGGATGTATTCCCTCCCTTTCCTAATGGAGCATCAGGCTCAGATACGAGCTTTTGTCCCCGTAGCTCCAATTTGCACTGACAAATTCACAGCAGAGCAGTACCAAAGTGTAAAGGTGAGTGTGTTTATGGCAGGAGACGTGTATTTCCGATTGCATAAATGCTTTGGTTAAAAATGCATAAAGGAAGTGAAAATCCCAAAAGATATTTGCTGTGATGCAACCTGGTGCTCTTAATCTCTATCAAACAACAGTACAATATGTGGACTTTATTTCTCTGCTATGTTGGAGAAGAAAATAGTTTTCTTTGGTTCAAAATGTTCAGGTGAGGCTTCCAAAATGACCATTTTAGCACAGTTTGGCACCATCAAGTGTAACTGATTTCACTTTAGAAGTAGATATTGTGTTTTATAGCTGCATTTTATTGTACACTTACTTTGACAAATATAGTTGTAACCTTTAAGTTCATAAAGCAAAAATATCAATTCTGTTTGTGGAGAAAAAAAGTGCTTGGCATATAATTGTAATGCAGACAGTGTTTTGCCATGCTTTAAGCTGTTTAATACCTATTGTTCTTTTTGTATTGTTCTTTTTTTAAGAAAAAAAAATATTCCAGTGCTGCTACTCACAATTACAGGGAACAGCATGGAGCTAAATGTCCTGCATGGTTCCAACATTAACCATCCTACTAGAATTTTCTGATAGCCTCCTCAGTTTTAGAAACACCTTTAAAGCATTCTCTGCTTTATTTATTCTAGAAGGGAATAAAGAACACTCTAAAAGGTAAAAACAATATTGCAGATTTCTAAGTGAAAACATGAGTTCCTGTAATTAAAAGTGATAAAAAAAAACACCCTTAAGTTGCTTTATGTGACATTTTAGAAAGCATTTTAATTGTTTGCATCTTGTTCAGCACTAAAGACTAGATGTTATGGAACTCACTGTGAGTTATCTGAACACACCATATGTGCGCTGTAAATCCTACAGATCAGCACGTGACAATCCTTCTGTTGTGCACATTGTCAAATTTATCTCCCCTGGACGTGCTCAGCTTAGCTGCCCGCCCAAAAATGTGTGGGAAAAGTTGAAGAAGTCTTGAGAGGATTCTACGCAGCATAGGTTTCATAGTCAAATGCATCTTAATGAAAAGTTTTTTTTCAGACACCTTCTCCAAAGTTACAGCACCTGGAAGGTTGCATTGATGGTCTTTATGATGAACTGTGCTGACACCTTCTAATGTTTACTCAGTTTCTTACCAATAATGGGTCATAGTTAACGAAAATTAAATTGAGTCTCGTCTTTTCGGAAGTTCTATGTTTGTTGTTTAAGGAAACTGAAGCTAAATGTCTTAAGCTTAGACCTAAATTTAAAAACACTGGAAATGATTCCCTTGTGTGTTTGTGTTTCAAGGTTCCATCGCTGATTGTTTATGGCGACCAGGACACTCAGCTCGGAGAGGTTTCGCGCAATAACCTGAGCAATCTGCCCAATCACAGAGTGGTGGTGATGAAGGGAGCGGGTCATCCCTGTTATTTAGACGACCCAGACACCTGGCACAAATCTCTCACAGACTTTCTTAATACACTGTGAAGTTCTTTGCTGCATACACGTAGACTCAGTGGGGCCTCTCAAACATTCATTGAGGAGGAATTTAGGCCACAAGGTCATGTTGCATGACCCGATTCTGACAGTTTAATGATGCCTGCAAATCAAGTTTGATCTAACATGACAGCAGATGATTTGTTCCTTTGAAAGTTTAAACATTTTGGGAAATTTTTGCTTCCTTGCTGGGAGATGCCTGATCGCACTGTTACGCCTGTAGGATGAGTATGAAGGAAACTACCATGCAGCTCCCTGTAAATGGCTTAACTCTAAATTAGCAAACAAAAGAGACCATAGTGTCCCATGCATACCTTTACACAAAAGTGCAACATTTAACCATTGTTGCCCTTTTTTAACCTTGTCTAGACATTACTGCCCCCCTGTGGTTTTTCTTTAGTTTCACATGGAACATATTTGGAGCTGCAAGTTTTTAACTGAACAAATATCTGCATCACATAAAGGATACAGCAGCCTGCAACCTATCACAAATCTGTCTTCAATACCTGTTATGAAAAAGTCTTTAATTATTGCCTGGCAACTGGTCCAGACCAAGATGTAGTTGATTCTTTGTGTAGTTTGTTAATAGGATTCAGGTTTCATTTGGAATGCTGAAAGTACTTTTCTTAAGTTGATCAAATAACAAAGAAGAGATTAATTGCTGCATCAGTGTTACTTTGATTGGTTTTCTCAGCACCAATGGGACCAATTTGATTTAGCGTGTTTCACTGTGGTTGATGGGGCTGAATGGAGAGATCCTGTAAATGACAAAAAGTAATTGTGCTATCTAGTTAGCTAGGCTAGCTAGCTGTGCAAGCTAGCTCCCTGCTGAACTTTAACATCAATAAAACATATTTGTTGTAATTGTTGAGATATTTAAAAAATATTTTACACCTTTCATTGTAAATAAATCACCTGGTAAAAAACCCAAACAATGAAAACACCACACAATATTATGAAGTGAAAAATATGAACATTATTTAATAACTGATTCTCTGTAATAAACAATTTGAAAATATTTTACAAGGAGTCACAGACACAATATTTTACAAATTTTGCCCTCTTCTTTTTTTTCTTTAGCTTAATCTGTACAAAAGAATGGAGCGACATGGACCGGTGCCCAAAAAAGGAGCTAAATCTTCCAACCACACAAACATTCACACTCACACACTTACAAAAACTAAAACAAAACAAATGAAAAACATTTTGACGTCAGATCTCAAACTTATCAACAGTGCTGTATTCCTATATATATTTTTTAAAACTTCACTTTAATTTAAACTGATTTGACTCTTTTTTGTTTTTTTTCTAAGTGTTCACACATTTGTCAAACATGATCACATAGCACCAGACTACAGACTAAAGAACCACATACGCACGTGTCTTTCCCACAGAGATGCACCAACACAGATGCAGCGGGGGTTGTGAGGGCGCTTCATGACAAATCCTCCTTTACTTATTTCTAAGTGAAGTCTTAAAGCTGATCCCTCCATCTCACCCCCAGGTCTGCCCAGTTTTCTATTATGTCTTTTTTTAATTGTTTTTTTTTTTTTTTTGGCTAAAGTAAATCTGTCAAACCAGAGAAAGCAGATGTGTGTCTGTCCAATCAGGATGAACAGACTTCAGTATATGATTCATCTCTCTGTTTAACAGGCCCATGCTGCTCTGTGGAGACCCACTCCCTGAGCTTGCCTCTGACATCCCGCCAGCTCACAGAAAACACCTGGGGAGTGACGTCCCTGCCTCACTTCTGCTTTTTGTGTGACATCTCCCACCAGGGCATTAATAAATATTATTAAACCTTTGCTTAAAGGTGTGTGTGTGTTTAGGGGGGAGGGGGGGTGTCCATAAGGTCTCAGTGCAGATGCACAAAGTGTAGGCCTGCATATTTAATTAATGTGTGAGACCGTACAGATCCAGGAAAGGAGAGGAAGTTGCAGGGGGCACATTTCCACAGGCACGTGTAGCGTTCATTTACAGACAGTGGAAATTGTGAAAATACACAGAATTAATGGCACAGGACAGAGACAAACAATTGCCAGAAAAGTAAAACTGCATTGAGCATCAGCGGACACTAAAAAAAAGAAGCCAAATTGGAAATAGTCATCTTCTTGAATTCCTTTTAACAGTCTTGAACTTTTAGTTTTCTCAGGTTTTTCTTCGAAGCTGAGCTGCAGTTACTGTGCCAGCATGATCTGTCACATCAAATAGTACCAACAACTGTACAGAGTGTGTAGCTAAAGTTCAGATTGTTGTGAGTCATCCCACCTTAACATCAAAGGTCACAGGCTTTTAAAACGGAAAAACTCCTCCCGCTTTCAAGCATTTAATCAACAGGCATCAATCAATAACTGATCATTCCAAGAGGGAAAAATACAAAATTAGAGCTCACTGTACTTACTGCATAACACCGAGAGAAGCCAGCGGAGGGAGTATAAAGGATCTTTTCTGTACATGAGAAATGGTGTGTATGTGGGGTATCAGAGCTCTGCTTTGTGTAACACTAAGGCATTTAGAGAGGCTTTGTTTACTATGCTGCATTTGAACAGAAAACACAGATGAACTACACATTCTTTCACCTCTGCTCCTCTATATTAATATTTAAGCAGACTGATACTTCTAGATGCATCTTTTTGTTTTGGTAAAATCCCTTTTTTTCACCACAACACTGGATTTTGTCTGTTGCAACACAGAAACAGGAAAAGAACAAACAGTTATGCAAGCACAACTGCGATTTCCCTACGTTCTCACTTAAAAGACGTTCCCTTTGAGGGTTTTAAAATTAACGCACATACGTCCACACAAAAACACATACGAACCAGGCAGAACTGTAGCACTCATGTCTCACTACAAAAATAATAATAATAATAATAATAAAAGGAAACAAACACTTTATGGCCATTTAAGTGGCTGTATACTGATAGTGTATTGTAGCTCTATACATGGCTTTGTAAAGGAACGATATAGTAGCTCCATATGACAGACAGGAGGCTCTGGAGGAGAACCGCAAGAACAGCCATGAGGGCAGAAACATGAAGCTGAGCCACTCAGTGCAATGGCCCTGTGTAAAAGCTAGCTCTGTAGCCAGCAGACTCAGCTTCCTGCAGCATCCAAAGCCTAAAACATGGCTGTGTATAAAGGTACTATACAGTTGCTCTACTCTTATACAGCCAATGTGTTCCAAAACAAAGTGCGTCAAGGCACTATGAAACAGAGCGGCTCCTAAACACGGGAGTCTAAATAACTTCTCACACATCGCAATGAGTAAATAACAAACTGTGAAGGATCTTGACCAGACTTCTACTGCACATCATCACCATATTTAGTGGCCTCTTCTGCACTTCGCCCGACATGTTGATAAGCCCCAATCCCCTCAGCAGCGGATGGTTTGGAAGTTTCAACAGCATTAGTCAAAGGTAAGACAAGCCCAAAGAAAGAAAAGTGATCAGGCTGCTCCTGAAGAACGCAAAGACTTCTGCTCACTAGTGTGATGTTTTGCTGTGATAGAAGTAAAGCACATACACAAACTGTGGTTAGGAGTGTTCCTGGAGAAGCGTCATAAGGATTGGCAGAGGTGTGTCTTCTCATCAGAGGGCAAAGAGATATATATATTTTTTTAAATATCTGTCTAAACTCGAGGTCAGAATGGTTGATTGATCATTAAGAATACTACACGACATCAATGTTCCTGCAGCAACCAAGCACTGATTTGTATTTTACAGCTGACTTGTGAGCCAGAAAACACTACCACTTGAATAGTAAAAATGAGGAAAAACACTTCAAGAAATGCGATTACCATCATGAGATTACGATGATCCACAGTGGATGCCTTTTAAAAGCATTAATCTGTAATTAAGAGCTGCACAAAATGAGTCAGGATTTAGCTGCTGAATGTCTCCTCTTTTGTTGATCATCTTAAAACAATTTCTTCTTGATGTTTCAGCTACAAAAATAAGACCACCTAAAAGTATATCTCATTTTGGCAAGCAGATATAGTGCTAAAAGTGCGGTTAACGTCAAACTCATTTTCTCAAATGAAAACCTAAATATAATCCATGTTTAGAATAATCATCACTTCAGCAGGTAACATTTGGAATCATTTTTTGTTTTTCTCTCCTGTGGTGGCTATAACTGGCTGAATGATCCACAGCATTTAACAGGTGAATAATCAGTAGCTGACACTCAAGAGATGTTGGAAAGGAGAAGTCCTGTCATTTGAGGTGATAGGCTCAGGTTCTCCAGTCTAAATATTGTGTGAGGTCCATGATGTTACTATCTACTTGTCCTCATCTCCCCTCCAGTATCTGAACAGTGGAGGTGTTAGAATATTTCTAAAGATGGAATGGCGGTTTATTTCTCTTTTCTGGGTTGCCTCTGATGATCCAGGTAGTATGGAACCACCTGTTCTTCCTGCAGATGAAGGACGCAAATGTCCGGCAGTTGTCATGACGCGACACAGACAGGGTAGCGCAGCACTAAGCTTCCACTCCCTGTGATGGGAAGTCCCATTATTACCTATGACTACGCCAGGGAGGGAGGATGGAGAGGCATGAGGGGTGGGTTTCAGGGATGGGAAAGAAGCTCAAGAGGACTAAAAGTAGGATTAGTGCAGCAGAATGGAATTAATGTAGAAGAGAGTGAGCGTGAGGACTGACGGCTGGATAAAGCAGAAGCAGCTGAATGAACAGTAAAGTGTAGAGTGGAGGGTGGAAAGAGTGACCTCGCCCACAGTCTGACGTGTTTTCCTGCATAGAGGGAAAAGAAGATACAATTACACTTTTTTATTGCTAATTCATGAAAAAAGAGTTGGATTATTTACATGAACAGTCCCTATTTGTTTATTGATTTGTGACTCATCTCAGTCTAATAAATGATTTTCTGCTTAAACAATATACAGCTAACTGCATTTTCACTCATGCAGCCCGGAAATCCTCTAGGTTTGTTATGTTTGAGCTGCATATGAAAACAGAAAAAAAATCTGATTGTCAATCTACATTTCCTGCAGGAAATATGTAGCCAGCTGCAAATACACATGAATCAGCATTAAAACATGTTTAGGAACAGGTAGAAGACAACTGTACAGTAAACATGTCCCTGTTGCAGTTTTTTGGGTTTTTTGCAGGCATCGAATTCACAATGAGTGAATATTTCAAAATATCTGACCAAACTGTTTTTATTTACGTTTTACAGAATAAATTGATTGAATTTAGGGTTGTGCCAATGAAAAATTGCAACTTGCATAAAAAAAATTGAAAATAACAAACGTGCACTCATCCGTCATAGAAATTCATTTACATAACTTAAGAGAAAAACAATTGCAGGTTATTCATGTTGTTTATGTCTATGAAAGGCTCCTATTTTTTAACATTACAACTTATTTCTTTATAGATATTTTGAAAACATTGGATATTAATTTGTGTGATATCTGAAAGTCTTACATCGACATTGTTGTCAAAGCAGGTGGAGGGTCCTTTTCGATAACGCGCCACAGCTATTTCTTCACATGGATTGTCTTGTTTGTCTAAAAAAACCATTAAGGAAAATCAAAATGATCTGAAAAGCCTGAGATTAAGCAGTACATCCGCCTCTGCAGCAACTCATGCACAGGGTGTGAAAGGATACACTCTTCCTCATCCTGAGAAAGTCTCTCTATATCACAATAGTCACACGGCAACTTTTCTGCTACCACAAACAGCAAGTTGGTGTTGTTTATCCTCTTGGCGTGAATGGACCTGGGGAAAAAGATACAGCAGAGTCAACAACCTTCCTCTGTCAGCTTGCGTCACACAAATTTGCTAATGGATCAGCAATATGTAGGAGGCAGCCTTTTGAGCGTCATTTAGCCAATGATATGATCATTTCATTCAAGCAGATGCAAGTTAAACATCGGAAGACAAATTTGTTGCTGATGACGTCTTTGTCACAGCGCTGCTGTTGCATATTCATGCGTGTGTGATTGTGTGTATTCTTCAGACCTAGAGCAGTTTCCACAGTCTTGATAAATGTTGTAGACGTTGTTGAGATTATTGAAGTAGTACTGAGTCTGGATCATTACACAACTCCTCTCTTTTGAGTCGATTCCCTCTGCATCCACTTCATCTGCAACATCACCAAAGCAAAAAGAAAGACCTTAAACCAATGCAACAAAATACTGTTTAACATGTGATTTTCATCTGACAGAAAGGTTTATGAGGAAACGGACAACACAATGACTTTAATACATTTAAAATCCTTTTCTAACAAACCTGTGACAAACCAGCTGTGGTAAGCCAGTCCATATAAAAGCTGCTGGAACAAAGACCTGTGGAGATTAGAGATGGAAATAAAAAATGCAACTTTAGTGATTTAACCTTATTATGTGTCATAGTTACAATTTCTTCATTTGATCCTTTTTGTATATAATATTATCATGGGGCGTGCTCATAAGTCTCAGCAGCCCATAAGCCATTAAATGCACTAGTGATTTTTTTATATCAGTCCTGTGCCAGATGAGTAGGTAATATCTTCAACATAACCTTGCCATGTGAATCAGTTTTTGCTTCACTGTGATTGTGACTTATTTTCCAGTTAACTTGACAAAATGACCGTGATAAGAATGGTCTGATATTTTTATGATTATTTTCTTAATGGCTTCTTATTTTGATGTTGCTATAGCAACAGGAAACAATAATCAACACATTCACTCACAGTACATACTGCGTGACAACATTTAGGATGCAAAATGGAGGTGAGAGATGTTGGTGACAATATTATGGCTACATCTGCTCCAGTCTCTGGTGACTGGATATATGTGGACTGTTTGTTTCTTTGTACTACAAGTCTTACCATGCTGCTGCTGACGTCCACCATGCCAAATTCATAAAATCTGCAATCGTGGGCTGCAGATACAGTGAGAAGAGGGAAAACGTAGCAAGAATGGAATACAAGCTTATTTAATTCAAACATCCATTTATCTATATGTTCATATACTGATTCAGCACACTGTGTTCTAATCTGCCTCTTTAACTCATCAGTTTCAGTGTTAGGTGTAAATGGAGGCATATATACATGAGAGAGAGAAAACAAATGTATCTTTAACCACTATAATAATCTAAAGCTTATTTGAAATGTGTTGTCAACAGTCATTAATGCACTCCTACCAGCACTTATTTGATCAGGTTTTTGGGTAAAGAGTCTGATTTTTGCCAAAAAATGTACAAATCGGGCTGCACTTACAACAAACACCCCTCTGGGTGCAGCTCCAGCTTCACTGTTTGTCAGCCGTTCACACACTGACTGGTAATCAAATGACTGCTGGCGTTTGTATAGGGAGTTGTTGTACAGAGCGTACATCAAGATTGGGTCAACATCACTAAAGAACATTCCCACCTGCAAGGATAAGGACCAGTGGTCAGGCTAGGTGCAATGATTAAAAAGAAATCATGATCACACAATCAATTTATCAGTTTTTCATATAACCTTGTTCCAGTCATCCTTCTGATTGGACATAATCAAGAATCCTCCATCGTCTATTAAGTAACACAAGAGATCCTGCACACAGAAATAGACGCTGAGCGTCACCTGGAGATGTAAAGCACTGGAGTACAGATGCTAAAGCTTAAAATAGGAAGTAAATACTTACATCACTGTTGGCTTCACAGTCCATCTCACAGTTGCTGTTTAGTCCACACTGTCAACAAAAAGAAAACTTCTGTAAGTAAGACAAGATGGACAAAAGAACACCCATAACATGCTTTTTATATATGTGTAAATGCATCTGCTGTACCGTATTTGAGCTTTGACGGTTGTCTGTTTGGTTACTGGCAAGAATCTTGAACTTATCTGTCCAGGCTTCAAGGTCCAATTTCACTCCAACAACTAAAAATAAAATTCATTACGAAGGCTCATTGGGACAGTTTGAAGATACACAAATATGCAGTTGGTTAGGACAAAAAAATTTAAAAACACATAAAATAAAAAAAAATGGAAGTACTTTGCTCTGAAACTATTTAACATCCATCACCGCAAAGTTCTTGTTTTCAGTCGACCCACCTGCAGGTTTGATGGTTTTCCCTCCTATTGTAATTTCCAAAGCCGTGCTGACCAGGATGCCTATGGTGTCATTTTCTGGGTTCAGTAGCTCATCTCTGGCTGTGAGAGCAAAACAAATCGAGAAACAAGGCATGAGGGGGGCTAGAAACAAAGAGTCATGCAATTACAAAGCTCTGCCAGAGTTATACAGCCAGAGACAAAGAACATCATTCACCTGTTCGATAAGGCGCTCTGAAGATGTAGCCCTTGTTGTCGAGGCTGCGGCGGTAATAGCTGGCATTAAACGGCTCGGGGTCTTCCTCCCAGCTTTCTGCAGCCCTAAGATTTAAAATTTCAGATACATTTCTACTGTACAAGCGTCTTGCTAAGGCTATCACACAAGCTTAAGAAATGTCACAAACAAAAAGAAAAACACGATCTACGAAAGCGGTCTTGTCTTGGCAGACATTACACTTACTTGTTTGGAAAGACTCTTGTTATGCCTCCGTCAGTTGCAGCAAACACAGCAAGGAAGCCATATCTAAATGTCAGGACGGAGAAAAGACAAAAAAAAGTTTTTTGCAAAATGTATCCCCCGTCACCTCCTGCTACTGGTTGGTAGTGCTCACGTATTCAGGTCTTTATTCTTCCACACTTTCTCAACCAGCTGCCTGATGATGCCGGTGTCCAGAATCAGGTTGTGAAGAAGCAAATTATCACCTAACAGCATGAGAAGGATCAGAGATAAGAAGAATAGAGAATAAAGACGTTATTGTGCTGTCTTTATGGTCTGTAAGATGAATACTGCCATAGCTCAGATTTCATTATTGTTATGGGGGTGTACTAATCGAGTATTGCAAATCTGAAAAAATGACAAATTAACATTTAACAACTAACATAAACATTTTCTTTTTACCATGTACTACCATATGATAGGTGTGCTCAGCTTTCTGATGCTCATCAGGGTCAGGAGATCAGTATCATATAGTGTACAACTGGGTTTCTACCATAATGTTATGTAAAATGTCTCAGAAAGAGTATGTCACAAATATGCAACATTAGGCATTAAGAGGTTAAAAGCAATGGCCTAGTATTCTGTCATATTTTATTCAAATTAATAAATCACATGGGAAACTTTAACTTTTTTTGCTGCTAGACATTGGTATTTTATGAAGGGCTTTAATTTATACATCATCATACAGTGCAATTTTTTTCGACTTTATATCAATAAAATAAAAGTCAATAGTGCATTTGCTAGAAATTCTTCAGCTGTGCATTAATACAAATTTTAATTGCAGCAGTGTTCGTAGCATTTAGGCAGTAAATTGAGTATTCTTCAACTGAACTGCTTCTCAGAAAAAAAAAGGAAAACATGATGACTAAAATGTGGCTAACACAGGTGCTAGCATCAGTAACATTGGGCTACTGATGATAATAATAAAGATAAACTGGACAACAAAACTATGTTTGTGGGATCTATTAATTATTTTTTATTCATCTTACGTGAATTAGTTTAAACTCCAACATAAAATGAAATGACTCACATTGTTTGGAGTCTGGTGTAACCTTCTCCATAAGAGCGATGAAGTTGATCAAGAACTCAGTGTTGTTGTTGGACAGTTCAAGATCATTGCAGTACTCCCTGAGGAACAGGCAAATCATTAAGATTCAGATAAACTTTGCACTATTTTTTCTTTTATCAAAAGAACAGAGTGAGATGATGAACCCGTACACGTGTTATTTGATGCTAATGTGTGCAGCATGCGTATCTTAAGGCTTATATTTCCAGTACTGTCAGCAGTCAAAACAACAGGTGGACTGGACTGCCAACCACAATGCAAGCAAATAAAGTGCTTCAGCATTCAGACAAAAACTATAAACCAAAAGAACTTAAGAGAATTACAGAACATGCACTAGATTCTGCTGTTCTATAAAAACTAAACATTTCTCGGGTTTAAATTGTGTTATATTCTTTGAATTTACTTTTTTTTCCTTTACCATTATTTGACCAATCAAACCAGTAACTGCAAATTGTGTCTGTGTAATACAAACATGCAACACCACTACAGCAGCATGCAAAGGTCTTCTGCAATTTCCTGTGACGACAATAGGTTAAGAAGAAAATTAGCAAGTGAATGAAAAAATAAATAAAAAGTACATAAGTTGTGCTGAATATTTTTCAAGACAATACATTTTAAGAATTTGACCACTTGAGGTTTGTACTCCACCAGAGATCAACAGCTGTGGGCCTCTGGGGCCAGTATCCTACATTTATTGGATGTTTCCCTGCTGCAACACACTTGATTCAGATCAACCTGTCGTTTGACCACATTATTGAACATCTCTGTCAGACATGTTATTTTCATCTTAAAAACATTTCTATGCTCCGCCCCCCGTGATGGTGAAAAACTGGTCTACTCCTTTGTCTCCTCCAGGCTGGGTTACTGTAAAGCTCTGGGCAGAATCCTGTAGAACTGTACCACCTGCATCCTGATAAGGAGTGGAAAATTTGATTACACTCCTGTCTAGCGATACCTGAAAACTGTTTTAATTAGAAAGACTTTTACTTAATTTGGCGCATTTTATTAGTTTTTTATTTTTAACTTGTGTTATTTTATGCTTCTTTTAACCTCTAGCATTTTGAGATTTTGTTTACAATGCAAAGTGCATTATATATTTGTATTATTATTGATTCAAACTTAACAATAAGCAACTGGAAATCCATTTTACTCGAGTCAAGGGTTGCTGTAGGTAAACTCCAATCCCTGCAGGACACCGGGCCCACTAGGACCGGAGTTGATTTCTACCGTACACAAAATGAAAATTTAAAAAAAAAATGCAAAGAACAATCAACTAGTTTTGCACTTTATAAAAAATGAAAACAAAAAAGTAGATAACAGAAATGAGATGTGAAAAGTTGCAATAGTAAAACGATACATCGACGTGAAAACAAAACCAAAACACTGATGACCAGTAAAGACAGCAAGAACTGACACACAAGGCTACCTGGGAGCAATGAATACATGTCCTTCTGATTCAAAACTGTTTGGCAGCAGTGATTCAAAATCTGCAACAGAAAGTGGAGGTTATCGTGGAGGACCAGTGGGCAGAGCAGCAGGGAGCTGTGGGTAAACAGCAGCTGTTCTTCAGAGGTGCAGGTGCAGAAAAGACTTTACCATAGCAACACTGAGGTATCATGGGAACACCAGCGTTAGCCAATATGGTGCCTAAAGTGAAACCTGACTCTCAATGTACGACTGCTTTAATTTCACAAGCACTCACACCTTTAGTTTGACTTTTTGTTGTTTAATCGTTTAACATTATCTGATTATTTCTGGTTTAAGATTATTTGCATTTTGGATGTCGGAGAACTGACTAACCAGATGTCAGGAAGCAAGTTCTCAGACAGATCGCCCACAATGAGTGCTTTTAGGATCAGGCAGGCATCAACATGGCCAACTTTTGCAGGGGAGGTGGGTGAAGGTCCTGATGGAAGAGGTCACCCCCCAGACTCGCAGGGGAGAGGACTCAGAGAGACACATAATCATAGGAAATGCATTGCATTGTGAAGGGCATGTTTAAAGGGCAACTTCAGATGATCCATCATAAACAAAACACAACACAAAATAGCAACCATCCCTAACGCCACTACAGATGAGCCTGCGATGAATCCCACATGTCTTTTCTCTCATTAAATCAGGACCTAAATCTATTTGTGGAGGAGGAATTAGACATTCATTTAGACGGCTAAAATAGAGTGTGCCCAGGTAGTTTTCCGCCCACAATGCCGTGCACATCCGGGGTCAGGTTTATTGAGGAAGTGCTGGGCCGTGCCCCCTGGCAGTCTGAGGGGTGAGCAGGGAGGGGAAAACAAGCTGATGGAGACAGGGTGTAAAGAGGGACGACATAGGAGTCGGGTGCTGTGCTGAGCGGCACGGAGACACCTGACAACATGGGAGGGCCTGGATGGGCAGGACGCAGCTCAGCCCTGCAGGCTCCGTCTGCATGCTGCAGTGCTTCCAGCTACAGATGAGACACTATGGCTAACAAACCACAAAGTGTAAGAGTGTTTTTATATGGCAAAAGGTAAATCTAAAAAGTAAGCAACAATTTATTTTATGACCACAAGAGATTTTATTTGCTGTACTGTAAATAAATACCACATACGTTATGCTATCCTGTATGGGTTTGTTGTGGCACAGAAATGTGTGTGTGTATTTCTGCATCATTAAATGTTGCTGCGAATATGTTTTAATGTTTTACTTTATGTCGAGCTCAGTGTTTACATATAACTATAGCACTAATAATAAAAAATACATTTTAGGAACAAATGTAATTAACTATCTATCAGAACGTAAGCCTTAGTGTAAGACTTGACATTTATGAGCTAGTGCCACAGTAAGGAGAAGAGAGAAAGAGAGAAAAAAGAGTGAATTATTAAGGAAAGGAGAGAAATTACAGTGAGGGATAAAAGGAGACAGAGGCAGGGAAAGGAAACATCTTTTGCAGGTTTCCATTGAAGGAAACGATTAATGTGGGGAGGGGACAAAGGACACATTTTAACAGAAAACATGAATATCTGCCATCCGTGGGTGCAGTACACACTTATTTGTGTGTGTGTGTGTTTTGTGTTTGGAGTAGTGTATATGTGGGAGGGAGGGTGAGGTTGGGGACTGGAGGAGCCATTGTGACAGGATGTGGGATCTGAGCTGCAGCAACAGGGGAAGAAGAGAAGAAGGGACTAAAGGAGGAAGAGAAGGAGGGGAAAAGGAGGAAATCCTGAAAGCAAGACGGGCAGGAACAGAGGCAAGCAGGCTGGGACAGGTAGGGTAGGAAGGGGGCAGCAGGAGGAGGTTTAGGACAAGAGGTGGGGGGGAAGCAATAAGGAGTAGGAAGTAGAGGTAGAGAACGTGGACCAATATGGAGTATACTTGCCCTTGGTGTTTTGCACTGTGTGGATCCATCAGAGAAGGAGTGAGCAAGAAAAGAAACAGAGGATCGGGTGGGAAGGGGGGGATCACAGACAATATTTTATTCAATTACTCTTTGAATAAAAATATTGTTTTCTTGAAAGAAAGAAACCAATTAAAGTCAAACAAGACAAGAGAGTAAAAGAAATGAAGAGCAAACATTGTATTTGCAAAGACAAACCAGGAAACAGAAAAAACCAACAGAAGAAACGAAAATCAGGTAATACTAGAAACAAAAAAAAGGTAAAGACAAAACTAGTAATAATGAGAAATTAAACAAAAAAAAATCAAATGCACCAGGAAAGAGAGGAGTATTAGGGTCTGGATATAGAAAGAATGAAAGGAACAACACGTGTCCCTATTCAGACCCACAAAAATCCAAACTCCCACAGTAGATACGCCAGTATTCCCGGCCATGTGGGAGTTTATCAATTGAATGATTCCAAAGCTGATAAACATCTCACACAGTAAAAAAAACAAAAAAAAAAACCAACCCAGAAATTAAAAATTACACGCACAAGATAAAAGAAAAATTCCTCAAATCATAAAACTAAAGAAGTGAAAAGCATGCATGTTTTCACAGTTTTTCAGAACATTCAATACTTGGAACACAGATGCTTCAGAATCATTACATGGTGGAGAAGAGGCGAGAGCATTTGGCAAAAAAAATAATAGCACAAAGGTCACCATTATTTTCACCTGAGTAACACAGTAAAACCACAGCTTTCACCTTTCTGTCAGTTCAGTTATTTTTTTCTTCAGCCAGTGTGAAGAAAAAACATCACCATTTTACAACACAGCATGAAGACAGGAGGAGGAGGAGGGGGACTCGGGCACTGTATGATCCTGCCTATCAGAGAGCATAGAGAAGAGGGAAAGGGGATCAGGGGAGGAGGGGGTAGGTGACACCACTTGGACACTCCCTGTGATGATGTTGGAGACCCGCGACAGAGGACTGAATTGGAGCTTAAGGTCATATTAGGAATAGAGAGAAGAAAGAGAAGCCGGAAAGAGGAGGAGAGACAGAGAGAGAGGAGGATGCTGGGTATTCCCAGTACTTACACTGCACCTGAAGGATCTGGTCACTTATGTTGGCCTTGATGTGGTTCTCACTATATGTGGGCAGTACCAACCCTAGACTGAGATAATCAGGCAGATGAAGAAAATCAGGAAATATATAAATGTTAACAATAATTTACTTAAATTCAGACGCAAGGAAACTTATACTCCTTTAACTTCCACATTAATAAAAAGACCAGAGAAAAATGTTTCCGTGCATTTTTCTGTTAGTTCTGGACAAAAATAAATCAGAATAAATGTTTTCAGCAAAAGGTGGAGATGTAAGTGTGAGAGGTGTGAGAACAAACACTTAGTTTGGGTTTTAAATACTAAAACAGCGATAGAGGTGGCTTAGGAAGGGTTTTTTTCCCACAATTTGTTAAGAAAATCATTATAATCCCTGCCAATTTACTGTGACGAAACGGTAAACTAGAAGTTAAGGGGTTAAAGGTGACATGTGCAATCTAAGAAAAGTTTAGCATTTCTGTCATGATTTGGACTTCATGTGGGTGTTTTTTGGTTTCCTGTTTTATTTTGTAGTTTTCCTGTTTTTGCTTCATGTCTTCATTAGTTTCACCTGGGTTTAATTGCTCATTGTGTTCACCTGTGTCCTGTCTGGTTCAGTTGTATTTAAGTCTGTTGGTTTATGTTCTGTTTGTGGGTTCATTGTGTTAAGTCTGTGGTAGTTTTCAGTAATGTGGTAAGTTGTGCCTAGTTGTTTTAATAAATCAAGTCATCTGCATCCCTGCTGCCCTCCTTGTCTGCATTTGGGTCCACACACCCTCCAGCGACTGTGACACGTTTCAGTATCAGAATCTCCAAAAGGGAAACTGAAACCTTACAGAGTTCATGAAATCACTTGTATATTCCTGTATTTAGGTGACAAAAATTATATATGCGCACCCCGATTCCTAATTTGGCCTAAAATACTGTATACAAAGTGCTCTAAACATACACATATGTAGTAATATGTAGACATATGTAGATGACGGTCATGCTTTTTTCCCACTGCCTCTCCATCCATTATGACCTCTCTGGCACCACATGCTAAGTCTAGCATCACAGAGCTACGTGTGAAGATGGACCACTCCCTAAAACTGGACTCGGACATGAACACTGCGGGGAAGTCCTGTTACTTGCAGTTGAGGCAGCTGTCAAACATTAAGGTTCTTTTTGTCAAGACACTGTGTAGAGACAGTGATCCATGCTTTTAGTACCTCGCGTCTGGATTATTGTAACTCTGTGTTTACTGGAATTAGCCAGAATGTGCTCTCTTGCTTGCAATCAGTACAAATGCTGTTGTTTAGTGTCTCTTCATTGGTTCATCTTAGGATCAGTTTTAAGATTGTTTTATTTGTTTTGAGTCTTTTTATCTGGTGGATCTGAATGGATCCCAACACACAACGTGCTCTCAGATTAGCTGATCAGAAGCTTTTAACTGTCCCAAATTGGTGGTTTAAATCCAGAGTAGACAGAACCTTTTCATTCCTGGTTCCAAATATCTGGAACGATCTCCCTGTGCAAGTCATACAACCTCTCCTGCTGTTTTTAAATGTTGTTTAAAAACTCACTTTTATTCTTTAGTTTTTAGGCGTGAATGAGTTATTATCTGTGTCTTTCAGCTGTTTAATGTATACCCTTTTAAATGTGCTGTTTTGTGCATTTGCTGTTATTTATCTTGGTCAGCTGATTGTTGTTTTTAAGTGTTTTACAAACAAAAATATTATGGTTTGTAGTAAATAAAACTGGAAGAGCAAGACCTTTTTAAAAACATAATACTGTAAATGCTCACTTCAGCCTTTGTTAGAAAAATCTTTTTTTATTGTTGTAAATGATTTCCTTTGCTCTAAAGTTTAATAGCACTCCACTGAAAAATATCACACCACTCCCACTTTAAAAGAAATATCCACACAACTTTTTAATTTTTTTTTCTTTATAAAGTACAGATGTTGAAGATGTA
>JBAMHX010000004.1:19573608-19585499 GCA_037177515.1 Pseudomugil tenellus | reverse complement strand
TCCCATGCCCCCTCCAGGACCCTGGAGAGGGTAAAGAGCTGGTCCACTGTTCCACGACCAGGACGAAAACCACACTGTTTTATTTTATATAAAGTATGGTATTTTTATAAATGGACCACTTCAGTGGACAATAGTAAGTCATCCAATACACTACCACTCACTGAAGAAAAAAATATAAATATTATGTAACTGTTTGTGGAAGCAAAAACTAAGTTTTTTTTGTAATAAATAGGAAAAGAAACTGATACAGCTGTATTTTGATCAAATATTTCGATCATATAGTTATGAAAATACATTATTATATATAAGTCTTTTATTGAATACATTTAAAGAAGTAAAATAAAAACCCAATCAACTACCATTAATAAACAAAAAATCATTGCTTGCCTTTAGAAGTAAAATAATGTATTTGAAAAATGTATGGCATTGCTTTTTATTATATCAGGCATAAAAAAGGTTAAAGTGTTCTCATAAAAACCACTGTCTTCTAATTTACACTGACATCATATGGATTATTTTCAACAGGTATGTAGTTCAAGTGATCTCTGTCGGTGCAAACAAAGAGACGCAACACAGATTCAATGTGATCAATCCATGCTGAAATTTGGATCTAGGCTTCAATAAGATTGTGATTTGTGTAGAATACCTCTTTAATCTCTAAATATTTACAACCTTATGGTTGTGAAAATTCTCATATTCTATATTTTCTAATTTATTTCCTTTAGGTGCTTCAGCCACATTAACAAACAGCAAACTTTATTCATTGAGTGAGTGTTCAAGAGCAAACCCAACTTGTCTGTTCACTATTTTTTGCCTTGAGACTTTGCTTTGAGACTTGAGAGGCACTACTTCTTGTACCAGTGTCCTCTAGTTTATACTTTTCATTCTGCAACGCACCTGGTTCAAATAAAATAGTTCATCTGGTTCTCCAGTTCTGCACCAGCCTCTTGATGACATTTGAGTTTGGTGTGAATTATGTTATTTGCAAGCAAGGAAGTGATATCTGGTTAAAAGTCGTGTCTTTTAACAAAACCTCAAATTTCTGTTACAAACTGATTTGTCTACAAACAAGAACCCCGTACCCAAAGTGCTCCACTTTTCTAAAGATAAGCCTGCATACGTACCTTTATTAGCACATGCTATCCACTGCAAAGGAGTGACGTCATAATTATGCTGACCGACAGAAAAGGTAAAAACTCGAACCTGAATCAAGACAAAAACAGAGAAAATAGACCCATTACACAAAATTTATGTTATAAAGCACTACAAGTGAAATGATAAATTTTGTTTTAAACTGCTACTTTAAGAGTATAAAGTCAAAATGACAGAATAATGACCATTAGCAATATTGATTGTTAATTTGCACAACCACATTCATGTGCATGGTTGCGATCTTGCTTTACTACAGGTTATTTTAGTGTCAGAAGGGAGCTGGACAGTAATGAATATCCAAATTAATATTAGCTGTCTTGTGAAGTTGAGGAATGAAGGGGTGGAAGTCACAAGAAATGAACAAAGACAAACTGGTAGATTACTGGCGTTATCATTAAAGGGTCTGATAAAAAGGCTAATTAGTCACCAGGTCAGAGCTGTTAACATACGCAGCTAAACAACATAACAGACAGAACACAAAGAATGAGAAGCAGATCTTGAGAGAGGAAAGGCAAAACGAAGACTAAAGGGATGAATCATAAAAATGAAAAAAGACAAACAAAAGTGGAAGTGAGGAAAGCTTGGAAAGGACACAGTGTGCACAGATTGGAGTGCTTGGCATGTCTGACAGTCTGACTAACACAACTGCCTGTGCTAAAATGAGACAAAGTCGGCAGAAAACTGTGTAAACTGGAAGGGAAAAGGGACTCCGGCATGCATGATTTCTTTGGCTGGCAGAATCAATGGACAGATAACAGCATTATGGTTACACACTCACTGTTTTGTTTGGCCAGTTGTACTTCTCAAAGATTTCCTGTGCACGATCCTCCCCACCATCTGTAAACATCATTATCATCTTATTGCAGTTGGCCCTCGGGGCGCTGCTCTCCTGTGGCAAACAAGAAGGACAGCAAAGGAAGAAAGGTGGGGATGCAGGTTGGGGAAAACAAGCATAAAAGGTGGTAATGCTCGAGCATAATTTCAAAGTGATAGATTGTTAAATATTAGTACAAAAAGATAAACTGACCCCTACATTTTCCTATCATTTCTTGTTTTGTTTTTCTTTAAACTAAATGCTCATTTAAGAAATGTCACACACTTTAATGTTGTGTAGGCTGAGCTTTACGGCAAAATATGTTCCCCTTTGAACACATACACAGAAACCATTCTTCTTTTATCTTCTTTCACGTGGTAACAGAGCCATCTAATCCCATCTTATCTTTCATTT
Organism: Pseudomugil tenellus; assembly: GCA_037177515.1. Classification (NCBI taxonomy): domain Eukaryota; kingdom Metazoa; phylum Chordata; class Actinopteri; order Atheriniformes; family Pseudomugilidae; genus Pseudomugil; species Pseudomugil tenellus. Next base: position 19,583,119 of record JBAMHX010000004.1, on the reverse strand, counting down.
TTAGAACTTCATCACACATTTATAGATTTCTGCTTGGCAGGCACAGGCTTCATCATGTTTGCATACATTTAGGAATAAACCTCAAGTATTTGACATTACTCTAGCTTTACATTTGCTCCTTCTCTTCCCACAGCAGTTGGTTTTGATATGCAGACCAGCGGCATGCCAATCTGACAAGATCCTAATAAAGATAAATAATGTTACGACAATTACATTTTTTTTATTATGCTTCTGCCACCAGTCATTTGAGTGAGTCTGCTGCAGACGGCGATTAAAGGGGCTTTTTATTTCTCATTCCGCTGACAAAAGGGAGGATACTTGGCTCCATGCCTCTAAGCCCACCAGAGGAATATAAAGCGTCTGTGGCTGATCTCCTCTGGGTTACGCTCATCAATCATCCCATCAGAGCCCATTAGGGTGGCAGCCTCCTAAAATGCGCGGCAGCATATGGAGCCGAGGCAGCACCTGTATCGATAGCACGTGGATGCCTGCTGCTGACAGGCCTCACCACAGTGTTGGCTGCTGCAAAAGTTAGACACACCTCATCGCAACTGCAGGTATAATCAGACCCACCATTAAAAATGACAGCCCTCTGGAAGTATCCTACAAAAAACCTGAGGCATTCTTTATTAACCCTGTGTTATCACTGTGAAATTCAGTTTGATTGATTGGATTATATATTAAAATCAGCCCAAGAAACAACAATGCACCCCAGAACTGCCTTTGCTGAAAAAGCTTGCAGGCTCTTACGTTGAGAAGCTGCTCGAAGGCAAACGTGAAGCCAGATTTGTAATCAGTGGTTCCTTTGGCTTGCATATGCATGACTGCTTCTTTGAAGATTTTCTTGTTGCGAACGTTGGCTTGGACCAGAGTTCTGAAGCATGGAACAACAGCGTCAGCTTTCTCATTGAACTAGAGAGAAAAAGGAAGACACACATGGACACGTTTTAAAAAAATACCAACAAATTTGAACATTTAAGGGTGTGTTTAACTATGCAAATCTGTGCTTCTTTTATGATATGTGTGTGTAGTTCACAGAGGCAGAATGCAGACGTGGGTGTGTGCAGATGCAAGCTGCCCCACTACTCTCTGGCTGGCAGTAAACAGCGGTAATTACAACTTTCGCCACAAAGAACAGGTGCACCTGAAACACCAGTGCCATACACTGAATGGAAACCCAGCCAAGGTAATATCATCTGTCACATCTCATCCACCAAATTAGCCTAAAGCAGTGTATATGCATGTGTCTGTGTGTGCATGGTTGTGTGTGGTGTATGTATATATCTTCTTGCAAGCATGATTACAACATTAGCAGCAAAGTCTGAAATGGCATGCTTCCAATCTTGTTTCTTTTTGAAGGTCAGCTTTAGATTTTACTGACATTTTCAGGACAGACTGCCGTAAAACATAATGTGTGAGAAAAGCTGACATTTCACATGGAGGCTGCTGGTGTCTCATATTCAAACCCACAAACACACAAATGTATTCAGTCAATATTATCATAGTATTACTATGTAAAATGTTATGAAATACAGTTGCCGTGACACAAAATATCACTTATGCTACAGCTATTATCTTCTGTACATACACATTTAATATTTATTATTGCAACTAAAAATTAGAAATAAAGTCATTTTTATAAGGACTCAAAAATTAGGTTTTATTTTTGGTACACTTTTTTCCTTAATACATGTAAATAATTCACAGCAGGCTTTCGTAAACTACATAGTAGTCACAATCAGATGTGTTCCCACCCAGATTACCATGCTCAATTCTTGGGATTTAGGGGCATATAGTGGCTAAAAGCAATGGATTATGAAGGATTACCGAAGAGAGTCTACGAACAGACCACCACAGCAAGCAAGTGGACGTTTTTGTGTGTGAGCGAGAGTATGTGACGGACTATGTGTTATCTGTCCTGCAAAAGAAAATAATTTTAATATTCCCAACATATTAGTCTTAACAGAAAAACCCTGGTAATCAGCAGAGAGTGAAAGGCACATGAACACAATCATTCACAGACAACACTGATGCAGGAAAAGCAAATAAACCGTAATGAGGGAAGTGCACTGTTTCAACTAGAAGCAAACAACTGGGAGTAGAAAGAGCCCACTGTGCCGCTTCCAGACTTTGTGGTTGATTACCAGCTGCTTAATGAAAACAGCAAATATTTGGAATAATGTCGCTTTCAGGATTGATTTGTGTCATTAATCACAACTCATGATCTGCAAGTTTCTATTTACCCTGGCCACGTTCACGTAGTCATCGTCCGATAGGGTGTCAAGCATCTCCACTACGGAGGTTTTCATGAGCTTGAGGGTAAGTCCACTGACACTTCCACTCCTGCATAGAAGAAGCAAAAAGTCATCCATGTTGTTTCTCTGATTCTATGCATTTTTAAAGCTGTAATGCACTAGTTTGATCACTTCAACCTCTAAGAAATTCTATGACAATGATAAAAAGGGTCTAGGATTAATATGAGTAAAAAGACATTCAGCATAAAAGCGAGGCTTGACGGTTGGGAGACAAGCAATCTTCTTACAACCTTAGCCTTTCCTCAGACCAACAGGTGGCACTAGTGTCTTTTGAAGGGAAGGTCTAATCTAGTCAAAAGGGCAAGATGAAAGAGGAGCAAGATACTTACACATCTACAATGATGACCATGTCCTTTGGAGACGAAGCACCTTGGATATACCTACATAAAAGAGGTGAAACATGGCCTTTAATTTCTTCCCATAATCTCTGAAAATTGCACTAAAGAAAGAAGCCAAAGTGAGGATGAGCTGAGCCATGATAATATGGAGCAACCATGGCTGAGCCTGCTTAAGCTACAGAATGCTGAAAAGGCTTATGTGCTTAGAAAAGTTTAGTAAGTTGTTATATACTTCAGTGTTGGCTGCAGCTCCTGTCAGCTGACTTCAACATAGATGCTTCTTTTTATTGAATAACAGGGCCGACTGAATAATTACTACACAAGCCAATGTAATTACCATTTGATGGTGTAAGTACATAACAGCAAATTTAGTATAATGACCTGCACTGATCTAGTTTAAAGATGGCCTTTGTTTCGGTTTTGAAAGGAATGGGGAATGTGAAAGAAAAAAACTTTAATACTGTATCATCAGAGGATTAACACAACTGTTAATCAGAGCCAAGAGCTCTGCTCGCAGTTTTTACAAGAGCTCAAGTGTTTTGTCTTCAGTGTAAAATATGTTTAATATTCAGGTAGTGCTATGGTATTGTCTTTGTTTTGACATAACAGACTAGTAATATACCATAAAGTCACTAAATGTCATGTTAGAGAGCCACATTCAGGTCAAATTAAATTTAGGCCATATCATAATAAAACATTTCATGGTGCTGAATCCTATTTATGCTTTGTTTGTGCAAAAAAAATAAAATAAATTAAATAAATAAATAAATAAAAGAATCGGCCCTTGCTTCATTAATAGTTATGACGATAATTATTTCAACAAACCGTTTTAGAAAATTTATCTTTAGATTAAAAATGTTTTTTAATCACCAAATTATTACAAATGAAAAAAAAAGATTTTTTTGTAGTCAATATATAATGAAGGGGTGCTCAAGTTCAGTTTTCAAGCTCTACCATCCTTCAACTTTTAGATGCAAGCCTTCTCTTTCACACCCGAATCAAATGAAAGGCTCGTTTGCAGGACTGTGCAGAGCTGGATGACATACAAGAGGGAATTCAGACTTTTCATTCAGATGTGTCGGAGACAGAATACATCTAAAGAATGCAGCAGGGTAGATCTCAAACGTATAAATTTAAGGCCCGCCTTCTTGAGTTGTACTTATCAAGAAGCACCCGAATGACTTGTGCAACGGAAAGCCTGCGCTGCCCTATATAATTTAGCAATATAAGGAACCTGACGTTCTGTTCCCTTGGAGACTCATCAGTCTTATGTCAAACAGATTATTTACAACAGATCCATTTGATGTGTAAAAGAGGGGCAAGCTGTTTCAAACCACTCATATCAGAAGAAGTGACGCTCCTGAGATGGAGCTGTTGTGGGTGTGTGTCTGCCACAGACAGCGCTGAACTAGCACGCTGCATAACCTGTGTTGTGGAAGAGGCGCGCACATAACATCTGCCCAATGTTGATAGAAGATGACATACAGAAGAAAATCGAAATAACCCCTCAGTCTCTTCCAGTGGTAATTAAATTCACATTTTCCACTGATATAAAGTGATTTGAGATTGATGGACAGAGCAGGTTTTTCAATGGCTCACTGAGATGGGGAGGGGGTCTCAGATGTGAGCACTAGTTCAACATTGTGTGGAGCGAGCAGGCAAGCAGTTAGCAGCCGTCTTAGGCAGAGTCAGAGTAATCATCAGGGGTCTCCTTCTGCTGATTATCAGACGATCCACTGAGTGTGGAGGGAAGCCAGCTGCCTGTGGGCCAAAGAGGCTATTTTTTCATGTTTGGCCAAGCTGATATGGAGGAACAGCAATGAGGCCCTCATTGGCTTCACGACTACACTGAGTTTCAACGTGTCCACTCACAGGCGGGCACCATGTTAAACTGCAGAATGACCTCTGACCTGTGACATCTCTTAGCTCGCTGCCTGGGCTGCTCAGATTCACTTCATTTAGACACAACCTGAGCTCCACTTCGCTGGAAACGAAAACCTCAGCTGAAGCAGAGACTGAGCGAGTCATCAGAGGTCGATTGACTGAGCATGCCCAGAGTGAATATATGTAAAAATGTATGTGTGTGTGTGTATGAGAGAGGAAGAGGAGGGAGGGAGAATCCAATTATTTTCAATAATAAAGAATACCACATCAAAGGTAGAACTTCCACAACCCTCCAAAACTACACAGAACAGGAAATCAAGTCTGGAACCATGAGGCATGTAGGCATGTATGACTTATCAATTTAATTACCAAAATCTTAATTTGAGGCGGTGAAGGAGTGAGCTTAGACTCGACACGCGGGGGCTGCTTTATTTTCAGAAGGCAGGGTTTGCGAAAGTGATCATCGATGCAGGACCAAAACTCAGTCAGAATGTAACCCACGTTTCAACTCCCTCAGGCTCATGGAGAGAGTCACCTCGACAGGAGATTGAAGGAGGGTCATTTGGTGGCGGCTGATGCTCACACCAACTGCTCGATTTCATTAACTTCTGTGGAAAGTCTATTCCTCATTGAGGAGAATGGTCCTTTAATGGCATTTCAACTTATTTTTAAGGGGCTAAATGTTAATTGTCAAGCTATACAGACTTCTATTACTCCGTCATTATGGGTCATCTGCAGCTCGACCAATGCAAAATCTCACAATGGAAAACTACAAGCTTTAGCCCAAAATATGCTGAGAAAATATTATTTTCAAGCAGATCATTTCTCTGCAGCTGTGAAAGAGGCAGCATTGATCAGCCGTAAATGGCTTTAAGAGGAATGTATGAGCTGTGATGGAGTAAGGGTGAGCAGCACATGAGTCAGGATGGAGTTGGAGCTATATTGCTGCCATAGCTGATCTTCCACTCAGATAGTTTTGGTCTATGAACACTTCTCTCTTTTTCTCAGTTTTTTTTCTCGTCGCCTGAAGTGCGAATGAATGTAGTTTCTTCCTCTGAGCAGAGAACGCCAGGATCAGAGGGAGTGGGATAGAGTCAAGGATTTTCAGTCTCCGGGCTGATAACACTGTTCTGACAGATATAAATCATGAATCAAGGCCAGTATTGGTGTATAATTCTCCACATTTTGACTCATGGATCCAGATGTGTTGTTTCTGCATGGATTCCAGTCAGTAATTACCTCTCAGCTTCTGCCCACTGATGCCATTCCTTCCCTGTCATTACCCAGTCTCCTGCATGCCAAGGCCAGGTGACAAGCAGGTGGGCCTGGCTGCTGCTGAACAGAACCCTGTTGCCCATTCTGTCCTCCTGTGACAGAACCATCATCCAGCAGACTCAAAATCTCAGCCAATGGCCTTTCTGTCCACTCACTGAAAGTTTCTACTGACACGGAACCATTAACTACTTTAGGTGGTCACTTATTCCCAAAAGCATCATTTTATTTCCCATAATAATTGATGTGCTCTGGCATACTCTGATAAGCCTAATTAAGCCCTGGATGCATGAATCATTAAAAAAAAAAACATTTTCATATTCAATTTTTTACATGTAAAGATGTATAAAGTGATGCTTTTTATAATGTTAAGCATAAATTCACTTTTTATTTTGCGAATAAATTCTATCTATTTAAATACAATATTTATACAATAACATGTTGCCATTAATGTTTTTATTTTCTAAAGTGTGTCATGCAATTCACGGTTGCGGGGAAGCTGGAGTCCATCCCAGCAATCAGCAGGCGAGAGGCAGGGTACACCCTGGACAGATCACCAGTCCATCACAGGGCCAACACAGAAAGACAAACAACCACTCACACTCACTCCAAGAGATCATTTATAGTGACCAATTAACCTAATTCGCATGTCTTTGGACAGTGGGAGGAAGCTGGAGAAGCCACACATACACATAGAGAACAAGTAAACTCCACACAGAAAGTCAACTTTCGGAGCTTCCCTCAACCGAGGCTCGATCCAGCAACCTACTTGCTGTGAGGCCACAGTGTCTTCACTGCTCCACCATAAAGCCTATGTGTTGTTATATCTATACAATAAAATATTCTATAAAATATTGGTGGATAATTTTCTTATCCTTTGTTCTCACTTAGACAAACCGTATAATGCATTTCCATCCTACAGTAAGTTGTAGTGCAATGACACTCTCTCATTACCAAAGAAGTGGATTATTTTGCAAATATTTCTATATCCGCTGTCCAATGCAGTGGATATTATGCATTAAAGGATTAAGAAAATAAACAAGATCAATCTGGGACTCTATTTCAAACTATGGTTAAATTTAAAATATCTCAGAATTCAGTTCTGGACTGAAATCAAATCAAAGTTAATCTCTTTAAGTTTAGGCTATGATCCACCTCCAGGTTTCTTTTCAAGCCAATTTATCATACAAACAGTTTGTATATCATACAACCAACTAAAATGATCAGTTAAACTAAAGCATAACGCTCCAGTCTAACAGTAAAAAAGAAAAAAAAAATCAGTAAAATCAATCAAATGTGAAATTACCTTGTTTAGGATACCTGCCAATCAAACCCCTGACCTTGTGGTTGGGATGCTTATGCTTTACGGTCTGCATCTCAGATAAAAGTTTTATATTATGATCAGATTTAACAGTAAAAAAAATCCCTATATAGGCAAAAAGATGTGTTATTACACCCAAACCATAAAATGTGTTCAAATGATGTGAAATCTCTCTAAACGTGGTGTGCTTTTTTATATTATAATTACTCTTTTTTGAGACTGTTAGTTCAAAGATACAATTGCAATATAGGTTAATAAAAAATTCACTGACTACAAGCTAAGTAATAGATAAGACCAATATTTGAGCTAAGCTATAGAATTTTTAAAATAAATCTGACTGTAAGGGAGAATAATAAAATAGCATATAAAACACTATATATAATGTCTATAATTGAAACTAATTATGTTTTGTAATGTACAAATATATAGAAACACTAGTCTACTAATACTTGGAGTTCTTTCTTGTAGAACCATATAATACCAGATCGATAATATTCATCATGTATGTCATGATAAGCATATTTACACCATCCCAAATATTAGTGTGACAATATCTACAATCATGATAAGGCCTGATGTGTGTGTTCTGCAATGAGGTGGAATCCATTATCCAAGTGAGAGTAGATTAAAGCAGCAATATTCACGACCATCGCACTCTTACAGTACTCTAAACCCTGCGAAAATAAATCTAAAAGAATGCATTATACTAGCAACAAACACAACGTTTTCTGTGTTCTGATGACTGTATGTCGTTGCATTTGTAACAGTTCAGTAAAAGGAGTCTCATTGGAATTCATGAAATAGTTTTATCATGGCATAGCGCTGTAAATTCAATACATTACCTGTGACGGGGGGGGTGGGGGGGTGGGGGGGGAGTGGGGGGGGGGGGTGGTTACTCTCTGGTGATTGTGTTTATGCACCCTGACCCATGAGAAAGCATTGTGCATTAAATTTAAATTGCTGGAATTATCTACGATGTACACTTCAAAGACATGCAAAAGCTGAATGCACCATGAAACATGGAAATGCTTGGGCTCTTTCCATGTCACAAGAAAAAGCTCTGTGTTGTATTAGCAACTGTCCAGAGTGTGTCGAAGCTCCTCTGTGTTCTGATATGAAGTGTGCTTATTGGACACATTGTACAGAGCTGAGACATAATGAGCGGTGCAAATAGTATATAATTTCCTTTGTGTGAATTTCCTATAAGTGAATGTTTTGACATGAATGCATCACACACAGGCAGATGGGTGGAAACTAAGCACAGGAAAATGAGAGAAGTGTACATAAGACAAAGAGTGTGGCAATGTGTGTGTATGGATTTGTATTGTGCTGATGGGCTTATTATTTTATGGACTGCTGCTCTCTTAGTCCTCCTGTGGATGTGGCAGGCGAATAAAGATTGAATTAAGATAAAAATATAGGAAGAGGGCTCCCAGAGAGCCTGCAGGAGAAAGAGATGTTGTCGACCTCTTATTTATTCCACTTTGTGTTTATTATGGGAAGTGTTGGTAGTCAGACTGGAATTTCCATATTTTTGCTTGTGCCTAAGATTATCTTGCATTTTAGTTCATATTTACCCTACGTTCACTTTTGATAATGAGTCATTCATATGGTGTTGGTGACAATTACATCTATTCTGATGTGCCTTTACATCTTCGCTTGATTTAATGCTCCTCTGCTCAAACTTGTGTCACCTTCAGCAGCAACAATATCACTGTTCTGACTCAGCATGCAGCTGAAGCAAAGTGAGGGCTGTGGATAATGGGTGTCATGTTTAAAGGAGCCTCAGCTTCAAGAAACTGACCAGCAATCATAATATTTATAACGAGGTTCGATTGACTTTTTGCAGAAATCAATATGTGATATAGCCAGCATGCTGTTGTGAACCTGGGAGGTAATGGGATCTTTGCAACGCTTGGCTAACAGGACTTCATGCCTATCTGTGGTTATTTCTCTCTCCACCTTTTTAGATTCTCCTCCTTTGCCTTTTATTACCCTCTGCTTTGAATCCCTTGATGAAACGAACAGACGTTATAATGGACAAATGTTAATAATTAATGTCAGAGCAATTGGAGACTATTAAGTGTGTTGACTGGACCATTAATTTTCTGAAGGATGTTGGTGGAGGAGCAGAGGAAGGGAAAAACCCATCTGTAGAGGCAGGTGGACCCCTGATTTTTCCAGTCTTTGTTTTTCTCCCCCTTTGTTCTAAGGACCACCCAGTCGGCTTTGGACCACTCAGCCATGCGACTATCAGTGTAGCCTAGTAACACTACATGTCCACGATACAATTAACTGACGGGGAATATATAATATAATATAATATAATATAATATAATATAATATAATATAATATAATATAATATAATATAATATAATAT
>JBAMHX010000004.1:19555861-19569206 GCA_037177515.1 Pseudomugil tenellus | reverse complement strand
TTTAATTCATTGAGGAGGACAGGGGCTAGAGGAAAACACAAAAATAGAAACACATGCGGAAGGTTTGAGAGTGTATTGGCTCTAACCTTTAAAAGGAATTTAAATTTGTACTGTCACCCCCCCCCCCCCCAAAAAAAAAAAAAAAAAAAACAAACAAAAAACTTAATATCTATTTTGCGCTAAGATATTTGACTTACTGCAGTTTTGTTTTGTGCTTTCCTTAACACAATTTACAAGATACAGAACCAATAAACTGGCAGAAACAACAAACTGTTATATAACTTACCTTCAAGAAAAACTGCATTTTTCCCTGTAACTAACCCAAACATTGACTTTCTTTGCCTAACAACCTTGTCTGTAATGGTGCAAGGAAGATAAGTACATCAGGATGGATGTATGCAGGTAGCTTGGCCGGCGGTAGCCGTCTGAGCGTGGCATTAGTCTAATCTGTGTGATCTCTGGCGAGCGCAGAGAAAAGATCACCTTGAAGGAGGGTCATAGCTCGTCTCACTCGCAGCATGTGCAAAAGAACAAGAGGCCACAGCTGAATTTTTCATAGCAGCATAATCTTTACTGTTTCTTCAAATGTTCATGGGTAGTATGTTAGAGGATTTGTGGGTATTTGCAGGACGAGGTGAAAAAGAAGAAGCATTGATCTGTTTCCACAAGCACAGCCAAAAACACTGATGTGTGTCTTTAAAGACGGAATCACAGATATCCCATATGTGAATGGTAAATAGACTCATAGTTATAGAAACAAGGGTTCATCATCTAACCAACGATAAGCTGAATTATGTGCACGGCAGGTGGTGGAAAAACAACGACATCATCAATATGTGTCTCTTCTATCGCAACTTGCTCCTTCGTAGCTTGTAAAGCATGGCTTTTATTTTTCTTCCACTTGCAATCTGAATTATTCTATTCTTACACATCCTTCTTGTACGACACAATATGCAAGCACATACACATACAGAGACGCACATACACAGAGACGCACACAAACACAAACTGAAACACTTTCAGTCTGTGTTTAATAGGCAAAGCTGAAGTCAGAAGATGGAGAGTGCAATCAGAGGTTTAATAGCCACCTGATTAAAGAGGAAACAAGACGAGGCACTGAGCTGCGGAGAACTTCACTTCCTTCTCTGATTTAATTACTCAGCCAACCATAGCTAGGCAAGCGCCTGAACCAACAAGTCCAGTTTTTCTCAACCCTGTGCTTGAATTTCACAGTGATAAACAATCACGATCCCCTTTCCCCCCCATCCTTCTAATTACTGCTATGTCTTTGTTAAGCTAGAAGTTTATAGGTAGGAAATACTTCACCTCTGCCAAAGGCTTTTAAAATTGTTAACCAGGTATTACTATGGTCTGTTTTGCTGTAAAAATGAATGCAAAGCAACATGCACACACAGCCCTAACCGCAGTGCTAACCAGTGTCTGGAGGACAAGATTTTATGAAAGCCAAATTGCTGCCATCACCAAGGGAAGCTCGGCTGCATATTTTTTCTCAAAATTCATAGACATGAGTACAAAGGAAAAATGGGGGAGCATAGATGCAGTCACACAAGTCAGGGTAAATGTAAAAACCCATCTGGGGAGGGGTGTGATTGATGGAATGAAACACAGAAATTAACACGAGTGAGTGGCTGCTTTCACAGCAAGAAAAAAGGCAATTTCTCGCCCATGAGGGCAGAATCAGAAGAAAAAAACACGCAAAAACACACACATAAACTGGAAAATACAAAAAATCACAAAAGGATACTTAGCAACAGATTCTTTATTTCTAAATTTAATCCTATACAAGACAAGATTTCACAGTTGACTTTAAGTAATTTGGGAAGATGGATGGAAATAGCTAAATATTCAATGCTCAGTATTTCCTTCAACCCAACAGCTATGTTGCACGTCACTCTAAGTGTTATTATGTTGCCAAATATCTGATAGAAAATGATAGTTGTAAGTTCTTTTCATGGTGAATAGGAAACTGATATTGCTACTATATTGATATTACTGCTATATTTTTATGGTGCCTGCCCATGAACATTTGCAAAAAGGAAATGTGAAACATTTTCAGCAGCATTTTGCTCAAGTCCCACAACAGCCGAGTTATGGATCTGTAGTCAGCCTATTTACATTTTATTGTTAGTGTTTTTTTTTTTTTTTTTTTTTTGGTTAGGGTATGTTAGACAAATATTGTTAATGTTGGCCGCATTGCTTTTATTGTGAAGCGAGCAGAGGTTACGAGCCAAACCCTTAAGGTTTTCTTTAAATAGTAGGCCGACAGTGTTCTCGGGTGAAAATTGACAGCCGACTAAGGGTTTGGGATGTGTAAGTATTATTTTTAATCCTGTTTTTTTAAACTTAATCCAAATTTAATTTAAAATTTATACTGTGTTTTATAGGGGATCTTCGTGTGTGTGTCTGTCATTAAAAATGTGGGACATAATAAAACAAGGATAAAGGTGGAAGTTGTCGGACTGCTGATGATTTCAAGGGGACAACAGATCTGGCCACAAAAATCAAACTAAAGTGGAAAAACATGTATGGAGGCCAAAGCCCCTAGTTGCAAAAACAAGGCAATTTGTGTCCATTAAAAACAACTACCTGAAGTTATTACCTGTTGTTGGAAGAAGCTTGTTTTGTTTTAGGAGAAGTTGCTAATCTCTAGTAAATTAGATGGAAGAAATTAATTTAAAAGTGCACTTAAAGATACATTAGTGATGAAGCGAGTTAGACTAGAGACATCTTCAGGGTATACCCTGTCTATTGCCTTGTAGGTGCTGGAAAGGCTTTGGTTCCTGCAACCCTGTATTGCAAGAAGTGGGTATAAAAAAGGGACAGCTGGATGATAAAGCTGTACATAGAGTAAGGCTAACTTCTGAGAAGTTGCTAATCTCTAGTAAATGATTCTCATAGCATTTTATGTTTAAAACAAGTTGCAAACCTTATATTTAGTAAGCAACCTGCTCCTTTGGCAGAACAACTGGCAGATGCAATCACACAGGTGTGTGTGCAGAGCTTCTGTGGGCTCTTGGCAGCTTATAACATCTTTTTAAAAAGAACAAGAATTTAATAATCAAAAAGCCAAATGTAAAGCCTCAAAATACTAAATTAACCAACGCGGTGACGTTATAGTTCTTCTCTATTAAAGTCACTCAACACTCAAAGAGCCAATTCTTATATTTAGGGCTGGGTTTCACCACTAATTTTCTGAATTGACTTGATTCACTGCAGCTTGATTTGATTAAATCAGATTCGATATAGATTTATTTACTGGTATTAATGTAATAATAGCAATTTTTCTTAATCATTGAAGACATATTCAGAAAATATTTTTCTTTATAAACAAGTTAGTTATATGACCATCAGAATCAGATATCTGGGGGTAATCAGATTACTGTAAAAATCTGATCTGATGCATCTACATCTTCTTCTGAAACACAATATTCTAAAAGATTGTGTTAATACATATACAAGTCCATGAAATGATTGGTTTTTGAAGTATGTATGTGCATGGTGATGTCCATTATTTTCAGAACATTTGGTGTTTGTGGTAAATGAAAAAAAAATCCAAATTTGCAATTATCTCAGCTAAAAAAGATGATTTGGGGCCAATAGATGCCTTGTCAGTTTCCCAGTATCATGTAGGGCCCAGAAAGTTATTACAAGTGTTTAAAAAAAATCCCAGTTTGGCATTATCTTGATTTATTTCAATATCTCACCAGGCACCAGTAAATCTATCTCAGAGTTTTATCAATTGATACTGGATTAATTAAATTTGAATAGACTCAAATTGATTAATCAACTTTTTTTCACCCAGTTCTAATGACATCACATAAAAAATTTAGATCTTCCTTGATGCACTTGCTGTAAATCCTCGTTAAAGCAAAAGCACCACTAATTGTATGAAATCCATCCATAATTAGAAAGTGCCAGCGCATTATCTCTCATAAAACAGACTTTAGATTTGTCAAGACTCCAAGTGGTAGGAACAACATGACAAGTCAAGCTGGAGACAGAAATGAGCTCATCTCTTCACCGACATTTCCATCATGCATTTCTACACATGCTGCATTCACTTCTACGTCCCTGAGGCATTTTGGAGAGTCCAGCAGCTACATTTTACTGATGCTTATGTGGAGATTATCTGGGATCCAAACCGTACTTTTCAATTTCATCTGCTATACACCATGGTCAAAGAGCAGATCTGATTAATGTATAAGAAAAAAAGTATTATCCCTTAAGCAGAAGCTATCGCAGCAGGTTACTGCAGACACAGCCTGTGTGGAGAGAAGTCATGGGTGCTCTTATCTGTGGAGGCACTGGGTCTGTAATGATACCTGTCCCAGTTAAGACAAGGTCAGAAAGACATTGTGAAACCTCTGTTTAAAACATGCCCTATTTTAGCTTGCTAGTTAACATTTACATATTGATCAATTTTGGGAGTAATACCATCATGGTATGTCTGTGACTCCCCTAGCTCAGTAGTTATGGTTGCTACCTTTCCAGCCGGTGCATCTTTATTCCCACCTCTGAGCTGGTCACAGTAGGTCTCAGGGAAAAAAGCTGATAAGCAGCAGAAAAAAGTACACGTGTTTGTATCTGACAGCCAAAACAAAACCAGCCACCTCCCCCGTCAGGCTAATTTGCCCAGCACACACACACATAAACCCACATTGGCACGTAGTAACACATATCTGCAGGTGATCTCTGCAGAAAAAATCACATCACAGATAAGAGAACACAGCAATCTAATTCTCTTTGATTTATTTAGCTTGGATATGCTGTGACTTCTCTGGACAGTTGATAAAAAGACAAATTTCCCCTGAGGGGGAAATATGCTCACACTGTCAGACAGGGGCCTAAGAGTGCTGCGTTGGCCTCATCTTTCACCTGAAATGCGCCTCGCTCTGATATCTTTAAAAGGTAATTCATCAGCGCACCGCTCCCCTGACATTTAGAGCACCCTTGGCTTTGCCCCTTTATGGAGCAAGACTGCACGCCAAGTAGGGAAACAATTATGAGCAGGATTTATGGAGCATCTCTGTGTGAGATCATTCCTCAGCTCCCCTCAGCACAACCTCTACCCTGTGACCCCCCACCCAACAACCCCAACATAAACACATTTCTCACATTGATGTACTTGAGATTAGGATCTGTGCCTTTCCACAAAGGAGTAAATGCCGCCACTGTACACACAGAGCAGAAACGCACCGTAATAAGTCATGATGGAACACAAGTGGTCGCTTGTAAGAAATCCATAATGCTAATGGCGCTAAAACTATTAGCTGAATCCCTTTGAAGAGTTATAACCATTAAGCTGCCACTGACATAAAGAGCTTACTGGTTAAAACAGAGTAACTAAGCGGTGGTAGTGTTCAGTCCTAAAGGTCACATTGACTGGAGATATGCACGGTTTGCATGGGAAGGGATTGAGATAATATTTCAATTTTGAACCTTTGCGTACAGATAGCACATTTGATAAAATAGTGTAAACACTGTTACAGAGAGTTCAAGTCTGTGAATGCAATTAAAAACATTAACATCTATTCTTACTTGACTTTGTGGTACTAACTTAATTTTTCCTGGTTTTTGGCTGCATTGGACACATATGCTTATTTTTTTTTAAACCTAAGATATTAATTCTTACTTAGTAGGTTTTTTAAGATTTTTTCTTACTTGTAGGACATCTTGAAATAAGATAATAATAATTATCTTATTATAAGATAATAATAATTATCTGCCAACAGACTAAGAAATGTTATCTTATTTCAAGGAAAATTAACATAATTTTTGTAGGTTTTCTTTTTGTTTTTTAAGCCAGTTTTTGTAATGTGTTCGTCACATTTTTCTTCTGCTTCTAGCTCAAAACGATATAGACAGTGTTTTGTTTGCAGTGCTCACAGCTTTGAGGAATGAGATCTGCACATTTTTATG
The DNA here is from genome assembly GCA_037177515.1 of Pseudomugil tenellus. Taxonomy (NCBI): domain Eukaryota; kingdom Metazoa; phylum Chordata; class Actinopteri; order Atheriniformes; family Pseudomugilidae; genus Pseudomugil; species Pseudomugil tenellus. Next base: position 19,563,266 of record JBAMHX010000004.1, on the reverse strand, counting down.
GCCATGTGTATTTTCAGCAGCAGAGTTCAAGTGCTACCTGAAGAATTGTTTCAGATAAAACAAACCAGAAACTTGATAAAGCAACAACTTCCTCCACAGTTCAAAATTCTCACACACCAGCAGCTCTGATTCTTCTGCATGTATCACCTTCTGCTCTTCCTCTCCTCTTGTCAGCACAGTTCATTCTCCATCCCTCCCTCAGCTGTCCTGCTTCCTTTCTGTCTCTCCTTCAGGGCTGATTTTGAGCCTGGCTGAGTGCTAAAGAGCCTGAACCCTAAACCTTTCATCTTACCGAGGAAACGGCAGCAACAGGACCTGGCAGTATTTCACACATCCACACACATTTCCTTTTGCTTTTTCAGAAAGAAACCTGTCCTTTCATAGCTTCACAGGTTTGAGAAAAATAACACCCAGAGCTCTACATCCTAATGTGCAATTTAGCATAACAATCTGAAAACAAAATCACTTCTGCAGCCAAAACCTTAACTAAATTCATGTGAGGTGTTAGGACATTTTATGTCAGAATAAAAGAACATTTAACATAATTTTAATATGAGTATATTTGTTATTGAATATCTCACATGAGTTAAACTGTAATGTCAGACTGTGAGTGCAAAATTCTCAGAGGATGGAGGAAAATTTAATATACAGGAAGCCAGAAAGAGGGAAGAGCTCCCACTACACCTCCTGGGTGCTCCTCCAAATACTTTTTCTAATTAAAGAAGAGCAGTAAATAACAAACACAAACACACAAAATGTAATTTGTGAGCCTGGTGGTGAGTGAAGTGGAGTTTGCTGTGCTGACTGTTCTAATTAGTGTGCGGGTAAATGATAGTGCCCCTTCACTGGGCACACACTATAGGGGTTGGATGGGTGAGGGGCAAAGAGAAAGATGGAGTCTGCAAAGTGGAGAATCAAAGAAAAAGCAGGCCTCAGTGTTTATCTAATTTTTCTTCTCCTTTGGTTCAACTTTAAATCCTTTTTTTTTCTTTCCACTTTCTCTATTTTTACAAATCACTTTAGCTTTTTTTCTCCCCTCACAGTTAAATCTGGTTTGATGTTGAGAGAGACTGAGTTGATGTGTGGTGCGAGTTTGTTGACAGGGAAGCTTCCTCTGCCGAAGGCAATGTGTGAAATGAATACTACATGTGTACAAACGCACACACATTTACCTACTGACAGATAAAAACGACACTTTACATTTAACTGATGCAAGTCTCCAAATGCACGCTGCTTTTGGATGACAAATGTGGAATATCAATGCAGAGGTAAAGACGTGCAGTCATTAACTGCAGTCAAAGAATATAATAAAGCAGTAAAAAAATTCTCATACCATGCGTTTTCTATTCCTTTTTTGCTAACAGGTCTGGGCTTTGTCAGCAAAGGTTTCCTTTATACCTCCACTTGCAGGCTTTTGAAATCATTTTAAACATAATGAGCTACATCATGACTGTTTGGATCAAGTCAAAGCCAGCAGATGCAAATCTTTCTATTCTTTTCAGATCTCAAACACACTGCATTGACTCTATCTACTGGATCTGTTGCACTCAGCGTCTCCACAGCACACACACTGTTTGCAATATGCTCTTTACAGAGGTGTAGTGAAAGACTTCTGCCCAGAGCTTCCTACAGGGAAACCAAAAGCAGAGAAACAGGAAGTGCAAAGACATAAAGGCTGAATTTCAAACTGCATGAACATGAGCTTACTGATGATTTACACACTGAAGTCAGGACTTGCTTCTTCTGTTGTTGCATGAAGTCCTGTAATTAAATTGTTTTTGCCTACACATTGTTCACTTACACTTCATCTGTCAGAACGCTTTCCATTAATTACTTTCTTTCTTTTTTCAAGTAACAAATAACAGTAAACAGTATTTTTTTTTATTTTGGGACTAAAATATACATTATTAGAATATAGCAATGCAGTTAAAGGAATGGATAAAAAATCTGTTATGTTCACAGTCTACAATCTTTTTTGTAGATGTTCATCCCAGCTGTTTTCAAACATTAAGCTAAAAACCTGATCAGCTGTTTGCTGTCTGTCCAAATGGGAGGTAAGCACAATTTGCAACTAACTGGTTGAACGTACTGCAACACTAAGCAGCTAAACAGTCAGATATTTCACCCGGTAGTTGAAAAATACCACCAACATGGGTAATATTTTGCTAGTCTTTGTAAATAATCAGTTGTCACTGAAAAACATGGCCTTATCAGCTTGAGCTGATACAGCTAACAGCTTTTTTCCCTTTTGCTCATTGTGGAGGAAAGAAATTCAGTAGCTGGATCATCTTGGATTCACCAACAAGGTTGGTTCGAGAAAGCAAAAGAAAAGACAGAAAATCTCTTTCAAAAATAATCATATGCTGCAGGATATGCAACATTGATCTAACTAATCTAAAGGTTGGGACTGATGACTGCTGTGTGTCAGTGTGAGAACGAAAGACGGGCTGTGTGGGTTAATCACCAAATACAACCCCCCCCCCCCCCAAAAAAAAAAAAACAAAAAAACAAAAAAACATTAAGCTCTGCTCTTTTATCTGCACATACAGTTGCCCGGTTGTAGCCATTCACTTCTGATAACCACGTCCCTTGCTGTGGCTGACTACAATAGCAAACTGACAACATGACGTTAGGCTGCTGGAGAAAAAGCACCATGCAGCGGATTTAAACTTCACATGCAATGAAAGAATTTCCCACATTTAATGTCTGCTTCCTTTTTTCACTTCTGGGAGCAGTGGCAGCTTATTCATATATAACAACAAATTCACACACTTTATGCACAAATAATCATCTGCTTTTTATAAATGGCTGATTGATAGTCCTTGATATTTTCAACATGCAATATTCATGTAACTGTGTAATAACCCTATATGGATCTGTATCCTCTTTTTATGAACACCAACTTGATACCAGAAAGATTAAAGTAAATCTGCACAAGTTGCAAGACAACTTGTGTGTTGTTTGGCCATTTTCATACGTTTGCAGATTGTATTTTCAGAGCTTTTCCTCTACAATTATTCTCAAGACTAAGATCATTAATTGAGCGAATAAAACCTGGTCCTCTACAAACGAAACCACCCACATCAATTTATTCCCCTGCGGCCGTGTTGTGATGTCCATTTTCTAATAAGCAATAATAATTAGACGAAAACTCTATGAATGTTTGACCCAAGCTAATTAGAAAGTTTGCAGACTTGGCTGCAGGAATCAGCAGAGGGATAATGAATCATAAAATGGTTCATTACTGCACTCAGGGAACACTCTCAATCTCAATAAACGGACATGGGCAAAGACGACCAATCAAACTAAAATGCACACATCGCATCATTTAGCTCTCGAAAAGATCACAATTGTTTAAAAATAGAAAAAAAGTATTGAATGGTTCCTGTTATTAAAGTATCTTCTCTTTCTTTTCACCTGTTTTATTTCCATCCATTTCTGCTTCCAATGTTCATGTTTTCATGATACTGTCAAATTATGCTGAGAGTTCCTGGAAATCAGTTTATTCAGTGCTGAAGCAACCTACATAAATCAAAGATACTTTTATTTCGCAGAGTGATAAAGCACACAGACTTACTGTTGAACATTTGTCTTTATTTGAGACTTTTTGCTATTTTTCCTGTGGTTTTCCTGCAGTTTTCCAAGCATCTGCCAATTCACACTGCCTCTTTTGTGGCAATCCCAAACCCACAGATGTACTGCAAATCTAGACCCCTCAAGACCCAAAAGACAACAATCTGCCTACATCCGTTCCCTTCAACATCCTCTTGACATGAAAAACGCATACACACAACCACTTCTCCATCTCACTGCATGAACATCATGTAATTACAACCAGCAAAAATAGATTAAAATTGCTCCATTTATCACCATTTTCATTCTAAATCATCGGCCTTCTTGTCAAAATGCAGAAAATAACAACAAAACAAGGCCTATGCGTTCATAAGCTAGGGGTATATCCCCAAATGCCCTCAATCCTTCAATTCCCTAATCCTTGAACAAACACGATATAATGATATAAAGCCGCACATATTCAGTCAAAAAGCTCCACCTGGTGTCGAAACCTTTGAACCAGCCCGGTATGATGTCAGGACAGGATTCATCCTGAGGTCATGACCTTTCATTTGTACTTGATTTGAGGTCCATCCATCCATCCATCCATTTTCTACCGCTTATTCCCGAACGGGGTTGCGGGGGGGCTGGAGCCAATCCCAGCAGCTAACGGGCGAGAGGCAGGGTACACCCTTGACAGGTCGCCAGTCTATCACAGGGCCACACATATAGACAAACAACCACACATACACACACTCACACCTAAGGTCAATTTATAGTGTCCAACCAGCCTATCCCCAAGGTGCATGTCTTCGGACTGTGGGAGGAAGCCAGAAAACCCACGCTAACACGGGGGAGAACATGCAAACATGAACATGCCGAGGATCGAACCAGCAACCTGCTTGCTGTGAGGCTACAGTGCTAACCACCTCGCCACCGTGCAGCCCTGATTTGAGGTCAGAGACAGTTATAGTCAAAAATCTGATTTTCATGCATATTGCGCCACCCGGTGGGGAAACCATAAATCCAAATATCGTGAAATTCGATACAGATTGTCTCTTTGGGAACGTAAACAGGTATACAGAGTATCGCAATGAAATTGTAAATAGTTCCAGAGATATAGTCAAAAATCAGATTTTTCATTCATGAAGCGCCACAATGTTTTAGTAAAACCTCAAACCAGTGTCGCCTCATGGAGCTGAGGATGAGAAACTGGACGGAAGTCAAGATTTAATGCATTCTGTTGGTGTCCTAAGGGTATTTTTTATGAATTGGCTTTAACTGATGTGTCTGTAAAGCGCTCTGAGATGACGTTGTGGTGAAGGGGCTCTATACAAATAAAGCTGAACTGAATTAAGTATGTAGCATTAAAACATTTAATAATCAAAAATCAACACACCACCCACAAAGGAAAAAAATTATATAGCTTCCATCATTAAATAAATCAGTCTCATGCTGCTCTAATTCTCCTTGGAAGTAACCTTAAACCACACAAGCAAACCACAGAACAGTTAGACTAATATCACACATTTATTACAGATTCTACAAACTTTATAAGATAAAATATTAATGTTTAATGATAAACAAAAAATGTGTTAATATTTTTCACCAAAGTTTGTATTTTGAAGATATAGGAACAGTAGCATAAATACATTAAACTATACGGTCAATTAATAAATGTTCAAGAGAATGAGAAAAGAATAAAAAATGATGGGCTTTTTAAGAGGTAAGGTTAGATTAATGACTTATACAGGAAGATTAATTTCTTATCTATGTGACACCAATCAGGTTCATAGCATTATAAGAGGGGACTGGTGCTAAGAGCCGTTTTGACTGGGATGCGAGGTTTCTTGTGGAAAGGTCCACATGATGCTGATCTCACTCAAGTTCAGACAGTGCTTTCTCCTCCTCCAACTCAACATAACAACTGAGGCTAAACTTAACAATTGCCTTTTAATAAACAAAACAACCACGCACACAACAAAAAGACGCAGACTACAACATGTAAGACACTACAACTTTCTCATTTTCTCCTCCTTTCCGCCATCATTCTGCTCTGTTCTGGGCTTCCAGTGTGTTCGAACTCGCAGGATAGATCCTGCACAGAGGCGTCTTTAGGTGTATTTATGTCTCTACATCATGCTTGATCTTTTTGTTCCTCCAGAATTTGCTACAAGAATTACCATTCATTTATACAGCATGATATTTTTTTAACACACAGCTTATCAGGCAACATTTAAACACAGCAAACATGCTCCTAATGGCATTGGCACAAAATCTGCAGTTGACAATCTCAGCACAGCAGAACACGCACTGGGAGCTAACTAAAAACATCAATTGTACAAACATTTTCCACACAGCAGAAGAGAGGGGAGAAAAAAGTCCATGCAATGTGTCACTCGACTACTTCAGAGTCCACCAAGCTCAATCAAGAGTTCTTTATTCTCTGACTCATATCTTCAGACAGGGGAACCAGAGCCGGTACAAAATGGCTTTGGGAACAATGCAGACGCCTGATTGCTCTATTGTGAGTTAGCGTTGGCCTTTGACATCTCCTCCTGAACCAAGAGTGTCTAATTCTGAAAGGGTTTGTCTGGAGACACAGCTGGAGGGCATTGTTACAGACAGGTGCCTGGTCTTCAAAGAAAACGAAGAGCAAGACAATAACAGAGAAAAAAAAGCTACAGTAAAAGTGCCAGTCTGTCTGGACAGGCTCTGGTTTTGGAGTCTGGTAGAGTGTCCAAAAGATTAAAGGTGGATAACAGAGGGAGCATGGCAGCAGAAGGTACAAGGGTTACCTTTTGTACATTTGGCAGCTTAAATACTTAGAAGAGTGTTTTCATATCTGCAAGCTAGCATAGAGCGAAGCAGGACAAGCAGGAGATACAAGGGCAGGGAAAAAAAAACAACTAAAAAATATATGGCGAAAATCTGGTGTTGGTGGTACGCATCTAACCCAAAATCAAGTTAGTGTAGGAAAGAGCAGGCTGATATCAAAGAAGGGAGAGATTGAGTTACTAAAATAGAGAGGTCAAGTCAAAATCCAACACTGTGTATTAAAAAACCAGAAGGCCATCTAATGCATCTATTAACCACAAGTAAAAGACCTAGTAGCCCCATTAGTCTCGCTATTTGCATTCATTATGGAAAAATTCAATGAATGAATCTCAATCTTTTTTCACTTTCTTCCAAGCAAGAAATCACAAATTTCAGAAACATAACCACCATAATGAAAAGACTACTTACAGCCTTTGTATATGTCTGTAGGAATCTGCACTGCACTGGAAGAGTAGTTGACCTTGTTTTTAAAATTGGGATCATCCACAAACTCCAGCTCCAAAGAGGTTGAGGTCTCCAGGGGGACTTCGTCTTCTCCATCCTCAGTCTGCTGAAACACACATGCATACACGGCACACACAAATCTGAGTTAACACACACTAAGAAATGGATTGAATGAAAAAGGCTAAAAAGAAAAGACAAAATGCCAAACTTAATTCTTCCCATAGTGCGTTGTTAAAGCACATGTTTGTAAACTGTGTCTGACCTTTTTCCTGTATCCCTGTATTTGGATAACGTTAAGCTAAGTAATTGCAATTACTCTGCCCGCTGTCTTTCCTCAGACTGGGTGGTTCTGCTTTCTCCTTCTCATCAGAGAACAACAGCAGGTATCAAAGCAGACACCAAACAGAGAGATGGACTCATTAGCAGCTGTGATGACTATCACAAACACATGAGGTGCCGGATGAATTAACCTCACAAATAACTTAGAAATGGGCCCTCTTAATCACTGTTTAGATTCCCGCCCATGTCAACACAAGCATATTTAACCTTGCAACCAAATAAAACATGAGTA
>JBAMHX010000004.1:19526612-19553789 GCA_037177515.1 Pseudomugil tenellus | reverse complement strand
TTATACCAGCATGTGTTCTAAATCATATACATGTATTAGGACAAAAAAAAGAATATAGGCAAATATACTGTAAGCAGCGTGGGTTAATTGGATCTGACATGACATTTTGCAGTTTTATTATTAATAAAAATTAATTCTAAAGTCTGACTTCTGGTAACATACCACCACCTCAAAATACAAAATAAATGGTGAAAGATGTAGCTAAAAAATAGTGTTGAACACTTTTTTACAGAGCAGAAAAAAGTCCCCCCTCACATGTATATTCAGCATGAGCCATTGTTTTTACACATGGCCTGGGTACCACAGACATGTACTGGAGAGGGCATTGCACACTACTCAGACTCTCCCTTCATTACTACAAGATCTTAAAACAAATCAATGCAACAGTGGATGGAAATAACTTGTGCAGAAACATTAAAACAATGTCACCGCTAACGCATTACAGAGTGAGAGCTTTACTTTTTGGTGGAGATTTTTTTTTTACCAGGCAGTTTAGAACATAATGCTTTGTTATCGACTTGTATTCCTTATAATAGCTGGTTGGGTAAGGTAGAAAAAACAATGACTGAATTCTACTGGTATTCCAGTCTCCAACTGGAACATGACTCCATTCCCAGCTCCTGGTTCCAACTTCCAAGACAAACAAAAACACTGTTCATATTATCCAGTAACAGAGACGCTGATATTAGGGCTGCTGGTTTTTAAACAGCAATATCTGTGAGGGTAAGGTGTTTGTTTATCACTGGAGTGACACTAATTCTGTCAGTGTCAGGTCTCAAGCCCCCCCTTATCCCCACTAGAAGAGCCCAATCATAATTAACCAAGGCAGTGTCTAATTAGAAGCTGAATAAATCCACACAAGAAAGACTGATTGGTTCATTTTCCTCAGCCATCCACCACCTGTTTTCTTTGATCCATTGCCCAATTTGTTAATTTTATCTCCCCTTTCTCACAGTTTAATTAAAGGCTGAAGACATGACATTTTGAAGCTTCTTTAACTCTCACCCTCAGCTGATGAGGTCCAACCTGTAACAAGTCACTTTTGACCCCGTGTGTTTGTTCAGATAAAGGAAAGAAGCAATTCAACAGATTTTGATTTCTTCCAGACAAATAAGAATTGTTTTGTAGATCTTTGCTTAAAATATTTAACATGTAGTTTCAACTTGAAAGGACCTGAAAATCAGCACAAAATCTATTTTGATTGAACAGTATAATAATCAGACAGATAATGATGCATTTTATGCTTTTGATTCTTCTTCCACAAGTAAATTACTATCTACAGACATGACTGACAGTATTTTTCTTTCTCCAGGACAAATTGATGCACTGCATTTAAAAAAAGCGTAGCAATAGCAGACCAAAGAAGATCTTCTTGTTTACCCAGATTCTGTTGATTGATTGTTTTGAAAATACATATCATTTAATCTTAGCAGTTGGATACATATTTGTAGATAACACCATTTTGTTTTAAAAAAGAATTCTTGTGCCTGATTGATACAACAAGAGCGCTGATGATGGATTAACAAACCCTCCTCAAGACTGGGATGAAAATCAGACATGCACTTTCACATCAAGGGTACAATGACAAAAGGAGAAATTAATTGGATATAGCATACAAGAGGATAAACTGCCTGCCAATGACTTAACTTGACTTTAACATCGTGTGACATCATCCTCAGTAAAGGACTTTTCTTGAGCGGCAGAGCTTTGAGAGAGGGCAGGAAATGGGAACACTGGCAGGCTACTGGTGGGTTTTCAGAGAGGAATGACCTCCTCCTGACTTCCGCCGCTGGTTAGGGTTGGTGATGTGAGGGTCAGAGGTGTGTCATTGGCTCAACCTCGGCGTGCCATGTTAATGATGACCGATATTCTCCAATTAGAGGTGCTGACAGGACCTAAAGCGCTGTGTCATTAATCACAAGAGTGGCATACACAAAGAGCAAAATCACACCATGATTTATTGCTCCTCTGCTTCACTCTCTCATTCTCCTCCCCATCTTTTTTGTGCTCTGGTGATCTAAAAGGAATTCTTGCACTCCTCCTTGAAACTTAATAAATCAGCCCATGTGGGTACTAAGGAGTGTCCTATCCTGAGGACGAACTGCAACCAGATGAAACCAATGACTTGTGGAGCTTTTCTACAGGAAAATGCTGTTTAGATTATTTATTGTGGATAACATGCATAAAAAAACCACAAATCTTCCCCACTGTTTAGGTCTGATGTGTCTTGTAGGGTTTAGACCTGCAACACCCTGCAGGTCAGCTTTGTCTCCAGAAAGAGCAATCTCTGGAAACTACACCAGGGAGGACATGTGAATTCACTGCCACATGCATGCTGCCCGCGTACCAACTCACCATACAGCTGTGTCACCTCACTAACGCACACAGACAGCGCAAGATCCGATGACCGGAGGGACCGGAGGCCCACCGAGTGGGGCAAGGGGAGGGATAGGGAGGGCTTGCAGGGAATGGTGGAAGGGGGGAATAGGAAGTGGATCGGGTAAGATTTGGTGGGTTACGGCAGGCAGATATGGGAGAGGGAAGCAGTCCGTACTGTACTCACATAGTCTGAATCCGCTTTGGAATCGTAGTATGAAATGGCATTCTCCTGTGCAGAAAAGAAAAGTAAGAAGAAAGGTGATGAGAGAAGATATAGCAGCGCTTCCATCAGCCCCGACCTGTGGTGGAAAGCTAGAGTCATGGTTATATTCACTCACACTGTTCAGCATGAGAATATAATCAGCATCACAGAACACAGGAGAGGTAGTGTGATGTGGAATGACTGTAATGATAAGGCGAGAAGATACTGAAGAATGTAAGGCATCTGGGCATGTTTTTGAAAAGATGATGCCCATGTGGTATGTGTTAAATTGTGTTTTAAATACAAGTCTGAATCTTTTCTCAAGCTGTGGGAAATTGTATTTATGTGGCACCATGGTATATGCCCAAACAGTTTGCAGTGAGAATAGAATAAACCTGAAATCTTACTCTCCGTGGGAGTCTTATCAACCTCAGCTGCTTGTGTTTTCAGCTCAGGAAAAAAACTCTCACAAGAGGGTAGAAAAAACAAAACAAAAGCAAAAAAACAAATTAATAAAAGAGAAGAATGTAAAATGATGCCTTTGTGTTACACTATTTTATTCTAATTAATCAGTTAAGTTTCCAGCTACCAGCTGGAGCCACAGATTTAGCCTCATACCACCAAGCTTTTACACTTCATCCACCCCCCAGTCCAGAATGTTACCCTCCTGTGTCCTCTTCTCCTTTCAACTGGTGTCCTTATCTCCCATAGAGGCAGGAACGAGGGTGGGCAGGGGCTGCATGGAGAGAGTAGCATCCCTGTGGCCTGCCTCATTATTATGAGTAGGCTGGTTGAGGATGTGCTCTCAAGGGCATCACAGTAACTGCCTCACCCTTGCTGGACAGGCGGTCACAGTCTGACGAGAAAGATGGCTAACAGGGAATCTTCTATTAAAGTGTCCTTGGGTTTATACTACTTAGACTTATTTTCTCAATGTTCTCAAGTAATAAACATGTAAACGCATTTTTTTTTCCACATACGTCTCAGTTGCCTCCCAAAATTAAAAAAAAAATTTACAAAAAAAGAACTCTTTTCAGGCATAAAATTCTTCAAACGCCATCTTGTTTTTAATGCCATTCAGGAAATTGGGGATAAAATGAGTTTAAGTGAAGAAGAACAATATGATCAGAAATTAAACTGACACCAAACACAGGTCACAGTCTTTATCTTTAGAAATGAAAAAGGACAAGGCGGAGAAGGAGTGCATTCTGCCCCCCTGACACATCTCCTCAACTTACCAGCACACCCTCTGCCTTCAGCTCTGAAGAGATCAAGAGTGGCAATGGACGGAAAGAATCAGAGTGGAGGGATCAGAGCAGATCGGTCAGGGAGTACACTGGGTTAAGTTGAAGGTTAGGGATGGAGGATCAGGTCGGGCTGATATGAAGGGATGAATTGAGAGAAAAGAGAGGGGCGGTGGAGGAGAATGTAGTGGGAAAGGAGCAGCTAAAAATAGCCTGTGCCTCTGCAGAGAGAGAGAGAGAGAGGGGGATAGAGTGAGAGAGACAGTGTTGTGTCTGCCAGAAGGATTGATCTGAAGCCCAGTCCTACTTATACCGTCTCTCATAAAGAGTTAGTCTCAATACTGCAGTATTACAACTCATTATTCAGGACTGCTCCCTGTAAATAAATGCTTCCTTCCTCACACCCAAGGGACACCATCCCCGTCTTCACCCAGACATTATTCTACAAATAAAAAAACTGTGTGCAGCATCAGCTGAAAAGAAGATTCAGTATGACTAAAGTTTCTCTTCTGGCAGCGTTGCATTAGTATTTATATATATTTGTATATATTCTCTTTGTTGCAAGTATGAAAAAGAGGAGATGAAGTCAATACTTAACTGAACACTTGTAACCTTGAAACTAGTTTAAGATAACGCCCTTTTCAACTATTACCAAATACCAAGGACAAATAGTAAAGTGACTAAAGGCACTTTTCTGGATTTCAATTTTCTCCCGTTTTATTTGGAAATGCCTCAAAGTTGCATTTTAAATGCAGGAATATTTTCCATGAATCAGGGTTTGGTGGTTTCTTTCCAGTAGAGGAACCAAAGATATTCTCCCTTCATACAAAGCCCTGGAAGTACACTCTGCTTTCAAAATGACCTTGAACCATCTGGGTGGAGTTTTCAGTGAAAAAGAATTCTATTTGTTTGAGTATTTTCACCATTTTATTTCCCTCCTTTCCATTTTAACCACCTAATCTGCCCTGTTCCTTAGGCCTCAGTGAAAATACAAACCCTCAAGGTTGAAATAATCTCTCGGCTCCTTGAAAAAAGCTGCAGGAAATTTAGCACTTACACAAATACAGTGCAAAGCCTTTGTATTAGCACCATAAAAGAAAAATATGTAGTTTCAAAGCAATCTTACAAAAAGAGGAAATGAATAAAGTTCTTACCAGTTTAAATTGCTATACAGTAATTTGCACTGTCATGTGGATTACACTCGTGGATGGCACCATGACTCTCTGAACAGCACCAGGGTGAAAGAGCCATCTGCTACAGCTGGTCACTGTTCTCTATGGGCTCTGGCTCTGGGTTAAACACACGTCTGATAAAACATGAAGCCAGCAATTATCCCTCTCTGATCTCCCTGAAGCATGTAAAACACACACATAAATGATGCAAGAGATGCTTCAAAATGAATGTATATGATGAAAATGTGCTTTTAAATGCACATATAAGCACTCATACTGTTAGTCAGCACAAGATTGCCTGCAAACACCAAAAACGTGCACAAAATTCAGAGAAATTCCCACTGACACAAATATTATCAGTAAATTAAATCCATCATGCTGAGTGGACCAGCAAATTCCAAACAGGAGACAAACACTGAGGTCAGTTGATGATCTCCAGCCCCTCCCTTTCATCAATTTTCCTCTGCTCATCTCCTAACCATTTCCCTTCCTCATCCTCATCCTTATCTCCATCTACGTCCTCTCTTCTCCTTTTGCTCCATCACTCCTCCTCCTCCCTGCCATGTCTTATCTTCATCTCTTACAATCTCTATTTCCTCAATACCTGCCGCCTCTTGCCAATTTCAGATTTCAGTAAAAAGCAACAGCATGTAGGTTAGATGCCTACTGTTGCCATAGAAACCAGCCCTCTGCTCTAAATTACAATGTGACTTTGTCCTCTCGCCATTGCTACAATGTCGGATCATTTTCACGTCTGACCCAAAACAAAACGTGTCTTTGTCGGCCAGTCTAAATGTAAAGTTCTATGTCATTTAGTGTATTTAAATATGTCCTGCATGACATGTTTTGTTTGCTTTTCCACAGTTCAAGCTTATAATCATCTTTCAGGTAAAGGTCAAAACCTTTTGAAGCCCAAAAATTTAAGTCTATGTGAAAAAGACCTTGTTGAATGATTCATGAGATAAAGCAGAAGGTGGCAACAGTGACTGAAAAATGACTGATACACATAAAAGTCTGTCTTGCATAGGGGGACATGCAATGACTGAGTATAGTTACTGGGGCTAAATCTTTCAAATTTGAATCTGCAGCCAAAGTATTGGCTGAGACAGGTTGACATTTGAGTGTGAGACAAGTGCTCCATCATGGGTGGGGACAGATTACAGTCATATTCATATCTCCTCTGGACACCTGCTAATGATTTTATAATTACAGAACACACTCTGTGCTTCTGCCGTGCCCTAGGGTGTGCACACAAGCATGCAGTAACACACATACATGCACAGACACACACACACACACACACACACACACACACACACACACACACACACACACACAGTGCACCTCTCCCCTGGCCTTGATAGTCTAGCAATCATTCCTAGCACCAGTTTCCCTAATGGAAGCTGACATTATATCAAACACAATAAAGAATTTCATTTACCACTCTTCATTAAACCGCATGCGTCAGCCCATAAGGTACACATCACTTATACACATGTCCGGCTCACTTAGTGAAAATTCTGTTGAAATAAAGAAGGAAACTCTTAGATTGTACGTTGCATGTAAAATTTCCAGACAAGCTGTTATGGAGAAATACATTCTACCATCTTTTCATGTCTCCCCCTTCCAAATATCTCTATTCTTTAAGGATCTCTCTCTCCAACTTCCTGCTCCACAGCAAGCCAATCACAAGGTGTCAAGTGACGCAAAACAAAAAGACATTTGCATTAGAAAATCTGTCTCCAGAATATTCTGTGATAAGACTCTCTAGTAAGAGATGTGATCAGCCAGGCTTAGCTCATACTCACACACATTAAACTCCAGTGCACACATGGCAAACAGATGCATTACCATTTACATATGTTCAGTAGGTAATGACTGACATTCAATTTCTTTTAGAGAAGAAAACAGACAAGGGCATTCGTATTAAAAGACAGATGTCAAAAAAGAAATCACGCAAACACCATAGGAAACTAATTTGCTCAGCTCATTTCCTTTACTTAATATGGCCCAGAGGTTTACATGTGTGAAAAGATGAACCTCTGATTTTCTATGAGTTAAATTAATAATTTTCGTGTTAAGAATATGTTAGATATGTAAAACATTGAATTGTAGAGGTTTCTTTGGAATGACATATGAAGCCTGTGGTGTATTCTGAGCACAGCAATTGTTAATATTTTTTCTATACAAATATATATATATATGCAATAGTTTAAATGGAATAAACAATTGCATGGTTTCTTTGTGATGATACTTCAAACTGTTTTACAAACATAAAATCTTGCTCAAATCTAACTTTTTTTTTTTTTTTTTTTTTTTTTTTTACAACAAAGAATCCATATCTGTCTTTTTTTGGAAAGTCTACAAAAATCAAATGGAATTCTTTTCCTATCAGATCTGGGCTGTCCTCATACATGGTGCCAAACCAGATATTTATCTTTATCAAAGGAAAACTGAGTCTGAACAGTTGTGTTGCATATTACCCAAATTAAACACCACTGATATGAGACGTGACAATTCAGTGGAGCAAGGATGGATAGAGAAAAGTTTATACAAATGTGAAGCATTTAGAAATTATTTATCTCAACAAGCAATGCGCAGGTGCAACTTGACATTTTTCTTTTGCACATGTGGGTCATGGCTGAAGACCCCTTGGACTAGGCAATCGTATTTAAATGATAAAATTGCAATGTGAACAACCAACCACAAAAACTAAATAAAGTAATAAAGATATTTAGAATTACGATCCACAGCATAAATGTAGCCTCCATTTTACTTTCTTTGCCGATTTATTGCAAAGAAAACTATTTCAAAAAAGCTACCGGGAACATGCGGGACAGTGCATTGATTAAATATGCAACCAATTGTAAACACTCAATCATTAGGCCTTTATGGAAGAACAGTTTAAAACTATAAGAGTCATACTACACAGAACCTTTCTGTTTCTATACGTCTCTTTCCTGAAAGAGGTCTGCTCGGTGTCCTGTCACATCATTTTACCAAAATAAATACATGCTGTTTGAGGTGTTCCATCTAGAAAAGTATGGCTGTTTTCTTAAACACTGAAGGTTACAAAAAAGCCTCGTTATAATGCCGAGTCAATAAAAGAGTCAACCACCTTACTGGAAATTAAACTGTTGGCCTGGAGGAAAGAGAAGGCGAGAGAGGGAGAGAGCTATTGAGCTGAAGTGAAACTCAGATAAAGAAGTGCATGACTGAGGCCTTCGGCTCGGCTGCCTCACTCTCTCTTGCTTTCTCATTGGCATGCTCTACATCTCCAGGCTTTTAAGCGATTAGAGAGCTGCTGAGACCATGGCGTCCAACCATAGCTTCATGCAGATGTTCATTTGTATGCCAATAAACAAATGTGCCCCTAGATTAAAGCTGCAATACACCGCACAAATTCAGCAAAGTGAATGACATTCTCCACGCACTTCTCATCAGTGTCTTGCCACCCTTCAGGAAGAACGCTATGCCATCTCACTGCACACTCACTTCAAACACTGTCACAAAGATGGGCACCAGACCAGGAGACAGAAGAAATGTGAGATGAGATAAAGAAAAAGAAATTTCCCAATTTATCCATAAATCCATAATTTCTTTTTATAAAATTTCTCTTTACAAACATGCAGATCTTATGTCGTCTCTTTTTTCTTTTGATCTTGTTTCCCATCACTGCTGTGTTGTTTCTGTCTTTCAGAGCCTGATACGTTCCCTTGGTAAAAGCAGTGAAATCAGTTTGTGAATATTACAATCCTAAGATAAGAGAAGAAGCTTTTGTCCTGCTGCACTCTGGGTAATGCTGTTCTCCATTGTTGGCTGACGGGGCTCCATTGAGAAGCAGGTTTTAGTTCTGATAGTATCACTACCCTGCATGGACACAATGCTAGATAAAAAGCATATCCACATGACACAGGCATGCCAGAATCTCCCAAACAAGCGGCCAATCTGATTATCACAGAAGTAGCAGTAAAAAGGTGCTGTAACAGCAAATAAAGACAAATAAGATAAAAAGCCATTCTAATATTAACACTATCATTGGATTCCAGAGGGAATTGATAAAGCAAATTCAATTATTATCCAGGCTGAACATTTTACAACATCTGTAGCTGCAGTGAGCTATCACAATCTGTTGCTGTGCCTCGTCTTTCATGTCCCATCACACTGCAGCCTGGTATGGCACCACTGGTCCACTTATCCAAGTAAATCTTTCCAGGTTCCACTTTTGTTAAAAGGCTGAATTCAGATTTGCATTTAACTGAGATCTTTCAGCCATTTTACCACTGCTAGTTCATAGAGCCCTGAAAAGTCACCACCTCTTCTCTTGAGACTGACTATGAGAGCCCAATCAACAATCAGCACCAGCCAAAGGAAACCTGTTATTTTCGATCCCGTAATCATTTCCATCAGATGCCTTGCTGTCCTTCACAATGATTTGAAAATTCAAATGACAAAGGGAACCCTTCGTTAACGCATATGCAAGCAGGGACCAAGAGCAGCAGGTGAACAATGCCCCCCCTCCCAAAAAAACCTGTAAACTCTTAACTGGTATCCCCTCTGAAACCACAGCAGAACCAACCTCCTCACTGTTGAAATATTCAGACAGATATATTCCCTGGAACATCTTGGTGGACTGACGAGAAATCTCAGACAAGCATGTCTTTTAATTAGGACAGAACAAGATGATAAAAGACTGCGGTAGCTGTTAATTAAATGCAAACAAATCTTCAAATAGCTTTCTTTCATTCTTTCCTTTTTTCTTTCCTTCCTTCCTTCCTTGTTATTTCCATCAACTCAGACATTGTTGTCTGAGGGTCCACAATGGGGAGCAGAGCATTTTCTTCTGTAGAAAAAATAAAACATGTATACAGAAAATGTGCATCTTAAGTGCGTACAAGTCTATATTCTTTTGTATGATTCTGCTCTGAGCAGAAGGCCAAGAAAATGCAGGTTAATACTTTACAAAAATAACATTTCATAGGTATTGTCCATGTGGCGAAATGGACAAGATAAAAACAAACAACAAAACAAACAAAAATCAGCGTCTACAACATGGCTTACTGGATTTCTCTGACTATTGATTCCCATCTCCTGTGAGGCAAAGAGATCGATTAGTAGGATTCAGACATGGGAGCCATTTTCCAAACACTCCCACTTGGTAGCAGGCTGCATTAGAGCCATCGAAACCTCTTCCGACGGAAGAGTCACTGACACGGCTGTGTCTCTTATGTGTTCTGGTTCCCCTCATCATGTGCTCCTTAACTTTAATACTTTTATAGTTGTATTCTTCTTTAACTTCACAATGTTTCTCTGCTCAAGAGCAGAGAACTTGCAGCTTCGTACTAGAGCTTCTTGACACATTGATGTGACACACTGGGAAATGAAGTAAGGAAAGGAGCACCTCTTAAACAAATAATAGCGGTTTACAATCATGATACTGAAATGACCAAACTGTTGGTGCCACTTTAGCAACTGATAGCCTGGTCAGAGTTGTAAGTAGTATAGCAGCTGATTGAGAAAGAGGAGGAGGCATCAAGGCATTTATATTAGCACCAGACATTGCAGTCAAAGTTTTCAGTAAAATTTCTATTTGCACCCTAAGCATTTAGCTAATGTGTACATTTTCAAGATATATGCATGTCAGAACTGAATAGCTACAGTTCTGATGAGTTGCATTTACATCAGATTGATATTAAATCAGTTTTGAATGCAGATAATTGTATACTATAGAGGAATTTCTCTTTACACAGTCCACCTCATTTCTACCTCACTCAGTGGATGAGGAATCAGTGATAGCTCTGACTACCAATTCCATTACGTTTTCATTTAAGCACAGCCACAAAGGAATGGGGAAAAACTGCTCACGACAAAAACAGATAGTTTATTTGTGATTATACAATGTGGCTACACTTATCACGGTTTGAAATGTGCATTTAATAAGGACTCATGGCTAACTATCTCTCTCAGAATGCCGCTGCAGAGATCCTCCTGCATTTTGGTGTACATAACACGTAATGGTCTGAAAATGCATTAGTCAGTCAGTCATTTTCTTATGCACTTAATCCAATTAAGGGTCATGGGAAAGCTGGAGCCTATCCCAGCAATCATTGGGCGAGAGGCGGGGTACACCCTGGACAGGTCGCCTGTCCGTCACATGAAAATGCATTAATGCTACATCTTTTTTTAGAGGCCTTTAAAATATTTAAATGAACCAGTGCATAAGCGATGATATTGGTAAAATCAGATCAAGATGATGTGAACTGTTTGAAAATAAATCAATAAAAATAAAACATGCTTCTCTCCTTTTGGTGCAGTAGGCATGACTTTAGATAGAAGCACAAATTATATCATTTAGATGAAAAAAAAACAATTCATCCACATATACTATGATGCATGTGCCTACATAAATGGCCAATTTCTCCATGATTTAGTTAATACAGTGTGAGATGAAGACTGGCTAGAAAACAGTTTCTGACAGCCACAGGAGAAATTGAAATGAGACTTAAAAGCCAGAGTGAGAGTGAGGTATCCCTACATTTCTGTCTTTGAATTGAATCTGAATGTGAATCTATCTATTGCAGCCTTTATAAGATTAATGGATTTCGTAGCTAATGGAGCAGGTAGTTTTGAAGACTGGGCTGAGAGTTGCCACAATGACTCTAGCTCATTTCCCCTGAAGGGCCAATTATGTCAAACAATCATTATGAGAAGCCAAACTCGATCAAGTGAAAAGACCCTTGCAACCCAGGTCACGTTGCATCTCTTTAAGGACCTACTGGGATTTCAACTAATGTGGCTAAAACCAGGATACTAAATGTTTCTACTAAATCAAAAATGTACAGTATCTTATTTTAGCAAATGCCAAAACATCACTGTAGGCTACTCTGTACTCTGTTACATATTATATGTAGGTGTTTGAGTACAAGGGTCCTGCCGAAAATGCATGTGTAGCGAGCCAGAAGAGGTCACAAGAATACAACTGTGTTATGTATGAGAGTGGGTGGCTGAGAGGAGTTGACGAAAGAGGCAGAGAGAGATGAAGAGAAAGAAAAGAGGAGACTGTGTTGTCCTATGATGAAAGGCCTGATTGATTAGGGAGTGATGATTGCAGTAAATGGCCTGGAAGATGGCTCCATCTCCGTTTCCTGTTTTCTCCATCTCTTATACCTTCTTTCACTCACTTGCTTTCTCACTTCCACATCTCTTTCCCTCTGTGGCTCTGCCTCACGCTCTCCCTGGTTTCATCATGGCAACCCATCAACAGAGTGCCCCTCTCTTTCCTAATGGCACAGCTATTAGCACTAATGCATTTCCAACATACAGCAGCTGCCACATCCCAATCTGAATGAGAGGACGTGTCTTCCTCCAAACGCCACAATCTCCATCTTGTCTTTAACCCAATCTCGTACCACAATTCCATGTCGGAGTGTCGGCCTCTCTTCAGCAGCGTGACATTGGTCATCATCGGCAGCCTCAACATGACGGGTGTTATGAGTGGCTGATGATAATGTAGCTGATAATATATATTTTGATCATGTCATTAGTCTGGGAACAATGACAAGACAGAAGCTTTCATTTTGTGAATTCAACATCATAGGCAGTTTTGCACACTTTCCAACTTGCTCTGTTAAGTTCAACCAGGAGTGTCCACTTCTGGCCAGGTTGTCATCACATTTTGCCCAAACAGTAGGAAACACACTAGAGGACAGCGGCCCTCACAGATCTATTTTAGAAACACCCTGACTTAAACCATGAATGTCTATGAGTAACTAGCTCTATACTATAATTTTAAAACGATGTGAAATTGGTCATAAAAACTTCAGTCTCAAATTTTGGCTGTTCAAGCGGCCATGTTGTCCAGTTTACAATCTAAAATCAGCACTGCATTGGAGTCATTGGAAGACATGCCAGCTGTACTATAGCTCTGCTTTTGGTCTCCATCAACCATTGTGTTACATTTGCAACACTAAATGTTGTTTACATCTCCATTATTCACAGTCCAAAAACATCAATGTTTGGTTACCTGACATTTCTAAATTCCACCTAGAAGCATGTGTGAGTGGTTGTTTGTCTCCCTGTGTTAACCTTGTGATGGTCTGAAGACCTATTTGCGGTCCCTGCCTCTTGCCCGATAGCAGCTGTGATAGGCTGCAACCCACCCCCTCCAATGGATGGACAATGGATGAAACTCTTTAATTTCAAACTGATGGGGATATATGGATCCAGGAAACCCTGGGGCGACAGGTGACGTATGACAACAGGAAGTTATTAACAGCTCCTGTGGGTGGTCAGCTTATTTCATATAATAGATAAGGACAGTTGCATTTCACATAAGTCTCAAATGTTTGCAGGCTACATGTCAGTTCAGGAATGAGTGATGGAAGTCGGTGGAGCAGAGGCTCACACAACAAGGTGTCATCAGAAAACCTGTTTCATCTTTAGGAGAATGCAAACTTTTAGTCTGAATTTAGCAAACCTACTTGTCTTATGGTTTTCTATAGTTTCCTTGTTTCTTAATTTCTTATAAGGAAAATCAATGTTGGTTCATAGTTGAATGAATGAATGAATATTGTTTATTTGAGCAGACATATATAGTAGGGGTGTGTATCAGCAACAATCTGCCTTATGATGTGTATTACAATAAGGTGTAGCGATATAATATATTGCGATATATTGTGATGCTATAAACAAGGCAATAAATTGCAATTCTTCTTTTCTAGAATTTAACCGTAGGAAAACTCACAGCCTAGTAAATAGTAAACTGAATAAGAACGAGACTGGGGGTGGGGTTGTCTATTTTTCTAAAATAGAACCCTCCCTTTTTATTTAAAAAACACTCTTTGTGTACAAGATAAAAAAAGGAATTATAATCTGCCTCATAAGTAAAAATATGCTCAGTACAGTTCTTTTGCATATCGATATATTGTCTCTTAAAAAATATTGCGATATAACGATATATCGATATTTTCTTACAGCCCTAAAATATAGTTCTTACCAGTAGTCAGTAACACAGTTGTTATTAACAGTCATACTCAACATGGTATAATTCATTAATTAGTAGTTGATTTTTAGAATATTATTCTGTATAAATATAAAGATAAAGAAATAAGTGAGGGAGTCTCAACAATTCAACAAACTGATCTATTTAGCACAAAGTTATATTTTACTTTGTGACTAAACAGTATTTGCATTATTTTCAGGAAATGTGCATTTTCAATTAACTCCTTATGAAGTCTAGTACAAAGTCAAGCTGCTCGAAAAATAATTTCGTAGTATGTGTGGCTTTAAAATGATCTAAACTAGCCCTGTAAAATGATGGGGCTTTGGGAGAAAACCTATTTTTTTTCTGGCAAACACCCAGTAAATCCAAGAGAAATACATTTTCTACTTCCAGAAAAGCATTTGAAAGAGTTAACATGCAAAACTGCATTTAGTAAAATTTAATAAGTAATTTACTAAGTAATAGTAATTAGTAATAAGTTTAATCTAAATGCTCATCATAGAGATTTCACCCTTCAGCTCTCCGTCTGCCAATTCTTTGTTAACAAATTAAAGAAGACTTATGGAATTAGGCTCTAAGGTTGCTGGTTCTCCCTTGTCCCTTTGAGAATTGCAAAACAGACGTGAAGCGATTGTGTCGCCCTGGGATGACTGTTTCCAACAGAGTGTCACAAAGGGATGGACGCCTGACCTTGAGAAATCGGTGGCAATCCAACACTTTAATATCTATTTCACACACCATTTCATTTCAATGGATTTAAAACCCTGAACGACCATCTCCACAGTTGTTACAATCAACATTTTGACACCCATAACGTCCAACAGTCAGAATGGTCAGATGCAGGCTCTGAAAAGGCCTGAATGTGTGCGTGAGATAAAAAAAGAGAAAAAGGGTAAGATCTTCCCATTGCTACGGCAACAGCTGTCATGGCAGCCGCTATGTGGAACAGGCATGTCATTGAGTTTCAATGATGTCACCATGGTGAGGCGAGCAGATGAGCTGGGCCAGGTAAACCTACCTTTAATAAACACATGCAATTAAATAACCTGTTCGGGAACGCCAGAATTTTCCAATCCAAACCAGAATGCGTGTACACACACACACACACACACACACACACACAGAGAACACACTGTCTCTCATGCATAAACACCTTTTCTCCGTTTGACAGACTGCTCCACCCGCTAGTTTAAGATGCAACGCATTTCCCCTAATATGCCCAAAGAGCACGAAGCTCTAATCTAATTAGAGTGTCAGTCAGCAGAGTGTTCAGCCAAACAGAAATTAGGAAAGCACAAAATCTACAAACAGGAAAAATCTTCCTGCAAGCATGTTGCATATCTAACTACCCCACCGAATCCTCCCCTCAACCCCTGCCACCTCCTCTTTGAGATATTTTTTTAAGTGGTTTCATAGTTGCCCCTGCTGAGATTCATTACCTGGCCTAATTATAAAGGCAAATGAAATCATCTCAATACATTATTAATAGAGACGCACTTTTGGGATTCATTTGCAGTATTTGCTACAATAGGGTATATTGCAACTGTTTTCATGCCTGATTAAACTCTTTTACAGATAGGAAAAGGGTACATGAATGTGGTGGAAGAGTCGAGAGTGTGAGGGGAATGAAGCAAGCGACTGGACAGGAAGAGTTTGAAAAGAGTAAGAAAAAGCGAGAGCAGAAACAGCAGGAGAGGTTTTGGGGAGGGAGGGGTGGATTAAAGAGAGTCCTGGCTTTTCCACTTGATGGGGTATTGATGCTATATTGGATGCAGCTACATACGGACAGGTGGGCTGTGTGTGGCGACTGTGACCCAGGCTCCACTTCCTGCATGGCTACACATCCGATTGAGGTGCATTAGAGCTAGGCAGAGAGGGGCAGGCATCAAACCCCCCCTCAGGACTAAGATGAAGGGACAGCCGCACTGCATCTCCCTCGCTTGAACCAGCAGGGTCGGATGCAGCCCACAAAACTACAGCTTCAGAGTGTAAGCAACCATGAATAAAAATGGACTTTGTAGGGAAGTAGTGCTCATAATTATTCGCTTTAAATCAGTTAAAGCCTTTCCTCAAATATTCCCCAGAAGGCATTGGGTTAAAATCCATTTGTGGCAAGTGTAGCATGACAGTGAGCTTGTCTCCCTTGGGACAGAGGATATGACAGCAGGGAATGTGCATGTGTCTAATGTGTATATATTCATTTTTATATATTTATAGAACTGTATATAATCATCAAGTAAATGAAGTAGTGAAAATACTTTTTAAACTAGTTTTACACTACAAAAACAGCATGGATAATTTTGTGTCAATCATTTAATTAATGGAAATATCAATAAATATAGTAGTCTGAGGGGAAGATTATTGCAAATTTTGTTGATTTTGTTCCTGCAAGGTTTTTGAATATCTATCAGTCAGCCACTGGTTTGTTCAATTTTTCTAATCACGTTTATAATTCCGAATAAAAGTTAATTCCGCTTCAAACAGATGAAAAATAACTATGTAAACACCTACTTCTGAATTAAAATGACAATTCAGAATTAAACTTAATTTTGAAAAAAGTGTCTGGTTTATTCTCCTTTTAAAGCCAAATTATTCCTCTATCATGTAAACCATAATTCTGGACGTTGTGCCCATGCTTGTTAACTTTTCCCGCTGCAATGATGCACATGCTCAGGGTTCTACCTCCCGTATTCAGTCCTATTTATTTTTCTTCTCTTTCTCAGCTGCTTTAAAAAGTGAAGCAGTATACTCATGTCGAGCTAGTTCTTCAAAACTATAATCAAAATTCAAGTAAAAACGTTATTTATTATGAAGTTTTTCAGCAGAAAAGACAAGAAGCAGGAAGGTATTTCCGATACACCTAAGTCCATCACTTCCGCCGTCACGTTGGAATTAAGAGAAGGCAAATAACTTTGTTGCCATGCAAACCTTAACTGGGAATTAAAATTTTCAGGTAAACTCAAAGAAGAAGAATTTAATCTGGAATTATTTAATTCCGAATGATAAACATAATGTAACCTTACCTAATTTATGAGTGTGATTTAAACAGAAATGTGTGTTTGCTGCTCCTCTTCCCATGGAATATTCCACTGCTTTAATCCACTCTCTATTCTGAGATTTAAGTGCTGCCAGGTATGTGCCAGTCACAAATATATGACTGGCCCCTCACTGATACACATATGCGAATAAGATTTCAGCCAGTGGCGAGTCCATTTCCTCCCAAATCTGAGGTCTAAATCCATCCTCCAGGATGAAAACACCTCCAGAGTTTGGAAGCAGGAATGAGAAAATAACACATCATATGTCTGTACTTCAACCAAACTGAATATTTGTGGGATCAGTTTAGGTGTGTTGTCCTGCCAGGGCTGTGATACCATCCTACAGCAAGATGCGACCAGGCAGAAGATACTGTAAGTGGCCAAGCTGTTGTAGCTGCATGATACATATAGCCATACTGTCCTATTACAGCATAAGCTGGTATTATTTTAAGGGGATAAATAATCAATTCACTTATTTTTTGTGTCAAGTTTATGTAAAACCTTTTTCTCTGCAATCACACAGCAGTGAGCATATCAAGGCAGGGTGGAGCTTTGCTTCTTTGTTTACTTGTTTTACATAAAAAAAAGATCAAGCTGCAATATGTTGGAGATCTTTTGAAATCCTTTGCTGGCATCGGAGCTTTAGCAGAAAGTTTCTTAGAGGTACCTGGATGATGAAGCAGAACCACAGATTCACATTATATGGCTTAGAAAGTGTGACAAATGCAAGTATGCAATGTCAATTCCATGTGTTGTTTGAGCTCGAGAGGCCAAGTGTTTGCTTTATCAAATATCTCGAAAATGTCAGCAGCTTCGATGAAGTACATTTTTTCACATCACTGTGTATTTCTATGTATGTGTTGGTGTGCATGTTAGACAGGCATTTAAAGGTTTACAAATTTGACAGTCACAAGAGAACGAAGCACATAAGCCACAGTAATGGCATTTTCTTTTCTGTTGTAGGTTACACAAGCGGATCCCTAGTGTTTTAAAGGTCAGCTTCAAGTAAATGCAAAAATCAGATTGCTATGGCCTGTATAACAAAACAAACTGAATCTCTAAGATAATGCTAAGGATTAAATAAATAAATATCCTCAAAAGAAAGCCATTTCCAGTGTGTGGAGAAATGTAGGCCTTTGATTGATTTTGCACCGGTTTTCACATAGTCTCTGTGATGCTGATCACATTGTCATTAAAGGCTTAAAAATAAAGTTGCTATATTGAGGGACAGCTGAAAACAGATGGGAAAAGTGTGGCGATAGGAAGATAAACTAGTTTGTCTGGAAAAGAAAAGGGAAAAGGAGTCATCCGGCGAGGGAGGGAGAGGAGCAGCTGTCCTACTTTACCGTCACACCGTCTTGCCATACGTGCTGCTTTTGAAGCTGCTCGGCCTCTCTTGCAAGTTTCTACAAGAAAACACAGAAACAGCATTATGAGTATCAGAAGTCAGGATGACATGTAAGTTCTTGATTTGTGTTTTGTATTGTGTGTGTGTTAAAAGGAGGCAGGGAAAGAAAACCAGACCAATCAACAGGTAGATAAAAGTTTTAACCAGTAAAACTCATCAGTAGCTTTGTCTTTTAGAAAAAAAAAAAAAAATAGAAAAAAAACTTCAGACATAAGGTGGGCAAATAACCTTTTATAAACCAAACTTTATTGTTAAGCAGTTCTATTTAATTTCATATTGGATGTTAACATTTGCAGGTTGGATGTTTGTGATTGATATGCCAAATAAAAAATGTAGTATAAAGTTCATGGTTCAAATAATTGACGAGTTTTACATCTTGGAAGTACACATTTTGTATTCATCACTGTGTAAAATGCATTTATCATGATTATAATTACATATGACAGCCTTTGTGAGACCATCATTTATTAAAAATTCTATTTTCTTTTGTCTTTATAACATGAAAATGACATGACATAAAATACCTGTGAATAGCTTGAATGAAAGTGACATTCAGAGCTGCTCTGTTTTACTGGAGTGTACATTTAAGTCAGGAAAAAAAATCAAACTGTCGGGTGTTAACATATATTCACATTACATTTACATGTTGAATATGACCTTCAAGTTCAGGCTTGATTACTTTTTTAAAGACTTGATCCTGTTCCAGGCAACGGCCACCTGAAATCTGGACCTATCAGGTAACAATGGGCTTGCTCTTTGTTTTGCCAGAGCTTTAATGCTGTTTTTTCTGCTTTGAGTTGTGTTTTCTGCAGGGGAAATACAGCTTAAACAGATTTCCGTGGATTGATGCCACCACTACAGCATAGTCCTCTTCCTCGCCTGAAAACATTTCTGGGTTGGAAGTACAGTATGTGTTGAATCATTGTCCATCTGTATGAAGCCAGACATCATCGCATTTGACAGACATCACATCCCTGCACGCATCAGATTTAATCCTATTCCTGCATTTGGTCAAATCTTCAATAAATACTACTGACCAACAGTCAAGCATGGCCATCCTTTAACACTATCCTGAAGTGTTTACAGATAACAACCCATCAGATTTTGAGTCTGTCCAAGTCGTCGTCAGATACATAATAGCATTTTGAGATCATTTTTAGCCTAGTCCTTTTTGGCTTCCATATTCTTAAGGCTTACAGCTGGTTTGTATTTTGTAGGCAACCCTTTTGAATGTACACTTACAATGTAACTGTGAATAAATGTACATCAGCCTCCTGGAGAGTGTTACCATATGGCTGGATGCTATGAAAGGGATTTTCTTTACCACGAAAATGATCCTGTCACCATACACCACCTTTCTCTTCTCCTGACATCAAGACACACGTCACACTGGCAAGCACACTAGTATGTTCCTGTTTTTCACAAAATGTACCAAACTGGTGAATTGGCAACTTCTGTGATTCTTACTCATCTATCTCTCAGATGGATTTGTTTTGTTTTTTGCAAAGTAATGTGAGTCTATTTACACTGATAACCTCTTTAAATGTATGTTATGGGTTCACAGCAACAGCTTCTGTATGTCACAAGAAATCAACGCTGAATGATAACTGATGAAATAATCCAGGAGTACCCAACAATTGAAAGAGCCTTAATTGTAAATCCTATTCAATTTGATCTCTTGAAAAACAAAATTTCATAAACAGTCAATATATAACATTTACTTCCAATAATTTTTAAAAATGTTTTACTACTATTGTTAAACAACACAACTCACTAATATTTTTATAAAAATGTTGGCCTAATTTACAATAATAAGGCTTTAACATACCCTTCAATAAACAAACTAAATGCATGAGCTCTTATAAAGGAAGTAATGCAACTGGAAAATGCATTTCAGCCATAGATTTTTTCCTTCCTGCAGCACATCCCTCCCTCCATCCATCTTGGGCCTCGATATCTAGGTTTCCCCCAGGTCTCTAGGGGGCGATCTTATTTTGTCCCAGAATAGTGGGATTGGTCAAAAAGTCAAAGGGCGGCTCTGAAATGATGAACCCTATTTAGACCCCCTGCCTAGAGAAAGGTCATTCATTTCTCTTCATCATTCATCTCTGCTCCGTAGAAGGCTTTTTATCGTAAAAGAAACTCAACACATAAACTCTCATTATAACAAAAGCTGTCCCTTTTTCTTTTAAATAACCCCCCACATCTTATTTGAGCACTACCTACAACTCATTGTCACCAGTTTGGTGGTTGTTACCTATCGTTAATGCCACCAGACTGCAGGACCTATGTTGGTCAGTGGCAAATATAAACTTTTTGTTCTTTATATGATATACTATTGTCTGCTCAGTATAATTTTGGCCCAACCTGCATGAAGGGATTTTTTGTTTGTGGCAGTGGAGTTGCTGTATATGTTCAGAAGTAGAAATGAGTTGGGATTTAATAAGTTTTTCTTCTTCCCACTCCCATTCAGGCAGACTGGTTTTTATGTTTCTTATAACATGTTTTTTGTTTGGAGGACAGATTTGCATGTCTGCTTTATCGTTGTAAATATTACAGCCTGGAACAAACTTTTGCTTAACATTTTCTGTCATCGTCCACTCTATCAGTAATCTAGTGACCCTTTCATTCCTCTAAATTGGTCTTTTCCTTCAGGATTTAATCTAAACCAGTGAACATTTCTACTGGTTGCTTTTGGAAATGCATTTCTCTCCCATTGACTGGCCTGCACATCTTTTCTTTTCTTAAGCACTATGTTTCTCCAGCAGTTACCTTCCAGGTATTCTTCCTACTATCTCACCATGTAAGGCCCCCATTTCTCTGAAACCCTATCTCTTCCTGAGCAGCTTAATGCAGTCCGCCTGCTCCAAAACAGTCATGTGTCTTCATGTGTCTTTCCCTCTTCTGTGTTGGCCCAGATGGATTGGCAAGACAAACAGCCAATGAATCAGAGAGAGAGATGTGGGAAGGAGGGGGACAGGGATATATCATCTATGCTGGTGGCTGGAGCCCAAGCAGCTTAGAGTACGGGATGAGCATAGTGAGATCAGCGCAGAACAGCTCAGATAAGCTCCATACAGGCCCACACAACACAAACAATAACACAACAGAATACAGGCACAAATGCACCAGAAGTCAACAACATGAACATGAAACTTTAATGCTTCTGCCATTTCAACCTTGACGCGTAATGCATCATATGTTGGACCATTTGTCACCCAGTCCTCTGGCAAGGTCGAGAACCATGCACACAATTTTGTAATGGATAGTCGTACGCGAAGTGCTGCCACAAAAGCTACAAACTTAAACATCACACAGTGGAGTCTGTCATGCAAGCAATCACTGTATAAAGCAGGGTAGGTGACAGTGTAATTGCACAAACAACAAATAAAAGCATCTTGAAGCTTAGCAATGTCTCCACTGCCAAGGAAATAATGCCCCCTCGGTGTGAACTCACAGAGCAAAAAAACAGCAGAAAAAAAAACCCCTCTTCTGAAAATCTCAATATTAGACGATTAGGATCTTTAATATTCATAATTGTTCAGTTTGCTCTGTTCCTGGGGGGAGAGGTTTAATCAGTCAAAGTCATGTTATTTCTAAGGGAATGACAGCACACCAGGGACAGACGGCGACATGCTGTGGTGAGCGCCGACTCAACACTGGCCTGCCTGTCTGATTGCTGGAGCCTGTTAGGCTTTTTCACTGAGCATTAACTTAAAGGGCACTCGACACACCACATTGTCGCCTGTGTGATCTACAGGGACTCTTCAATGCAGCCCTACAATGTGGGTGTTTGAGTGAGAGGGCACTTGAGAAAACACGACACACACTGTACATGTGATTGCAGCTTTGAATAAGGTACTCAACATGTTCCAAATGAACCCCCTTCACTCACGTTTCTGGGAATGCTTGAGTCACCTTGGGGACCAAAAGACTGTGAAATGACTCTGCTGGGGCCACCTAACCTTCTCAGAGTGACTAATGTGGTAAAGAAAGACCTTTAGTAAATTTTGCCATGATTGGCTGCTGTGAACAATAAGAAACACAATGGCAACCCATTTAAACGCCATAAAAAGATCTAAATATAGAGCAGTTTCAGAAGGGGCCTTCCAACAATGTAGAAAAATATTTTCAAATTGACATGATCAAAAAGAGTATAAGCCTTTCTATGTATCTATTAATTTATTTCCTATCTAGGGATAGTTTAAATGGCATTTGTGAGTAAATTGGAAAACATATTTATTACTGGCAATGTAAAAAAAAAAAAAACAAAAAAAAAAACAAAACATTTCCAGTTTGACTGGAAACCACTTGGACTTACTGTTGTTGATTATTTCATGTTAGATCAAAAGCCTTGCATCCGTCATGGCCTTAAAAGCTGCTCAAACGGCTGTGCCAGTGCAGAGAGCCGCAATGCCTTGCAGAGCTTATTCCATTAGGGGGCAGCAGACGGAATATACCAGTGAGCAGCGGCAACAACAGCAGCCAGTCGAGCCTATCAGAGTGAGAGCAGTCTCCTTTAAGCTCTTCATTCTGTCTTCTCCACTCGGCCGGGATTAAGGCCAATCATAGAAATCACTGAGTCAGAACCGTCCCACAATAACAGATGGAGGGACTTTCCACTCCAGAATTTTAAAACATCACAGAGAAACTCACTTTCACTTTGCCTCGCACCCTCGCCACCACCATCCCCCAGCACCAGCCCCAGCCCTTTTATCTTTCTTCTTCGCCCGGCTGTTTTATCCTACCATCATATGCTGCACTCCATTTCTCCCCATCTGTCTCAGTTTACTGCCTTCAGACTCACCCCCTCCTCTAACACCATATTAAGTCTAGCAACACAGTTACATGCCATCTTCAGAAGTGTTTAATTGTCTTTAGAGTGGAGAGCTAGTCAGAAATGATGGAGCAGGAAGAAACTGGAAAACTTGTGTGACTTCTTTTGACTGCTTTTACTAGGGCTGGGCGATATGGCCTAAAAGTAAAATCTCAAATTGGTTTTTCAAACCAAATCCGATTTCTGATTTTAAAATAGATTCTTTCCCCCCTTCTTTAAAAAAAATACAAATGACAAAAATTATTCTTTTTCAAAAAGGCTTTTTAGTTTTAGACTACGTCCATGACGGCTTTCCATCGTGCTCGTTTTCTCTTAAGAGACAGTGTAAAAATAATTGCCCTACCGTGGATTGTCTGTTGGGAGGGTTTTGTAGGCTGTTGCTGGTTTGAGCATGTCGCAGATGCACAATTTCTTCCACTCCGCTGAGTGTGTCTGTTTCAGGTGTTGAAATAAATTTGTTGTGCTCCAATCTTTGGTAGCAACAGCCCTTAACAGATTTTGCAATGAGGCATTTATTGCTCCAAATCCATGTTTGCAAATCCAAACCAGTTCCAAATAAAAAAGGAAACTGGCCTTTTTTGGGAACAAGCTCTTCTTTGCTAGCTGCCATGTTGATGTTTATGTAGATTTGTGGGAAATCAGCAGGGGTATGATGACGTTACTACGATGTAAGGAGACCCAGAAAATGCTGGGGAGGCAAAAGAAAATAAAAATTTCATAAAAATAAATCTTCATAAACAACAAATTTGAATTAATTGATTAAATCGATTAATCGCCCAGCCTTAGCTTTTACTATTATACTTTCTTTTCAGTGGTATGACCATTTGGAGATCCAGACTAAATGCTCCTCTTCAGAGCCACTAAACACTGAAAAAGTCAATAATAAGATGCAATAATGACCCTTAATTCCAGGTCCCTGGTTGGTTCGCTGCTGGAAGCTGGGTATTGTAGTCCTTATTAACACACTGTAACAGAGGATCTGCTTGGATAGGTGGGAGACCATGTTTTTGTTCTGACATCCAAAAGACCTAGTGGCAGGCCAGTTTGCAAGAGCTATGAGTGTAGAGCTATTGTAGTATGTGCTCTGATAATCCCTGCCTTTGTTTCTATCCCATAATCTTCCTCCAGCACAACGGAAATGTTAACATTTTATTTTGCACTTCCCCACTAGTAGCAGTGCATTCCCAACTCCACTTTGACGTTTCCAAAGAGACTGGATCTGGAGGATGCAAGCTGTCACTTACAGCAGCAGCAACTCAACAGCTTTCGGAAATCAAACACCAGCTTTTCTACACTGCATACAGACCCTGAGATACAGCGTGTTTTCACAGTAGATTGGCAGCATTGTGCTGAAGATCACTGAGACGAAAAAACTCCAGCTGTCTTTACTTTGGGACAATACACTAGCGCCTGAAGAGGCTAAATTCTCATATTATGGATCTTCAGAGCTTCACTGCAAATAATTGATCTTGGTTGGAAGCTCTTGTGTACTAATAAAAGCATTTTTAAGTTTATTATATGGATATAATGGAAATTTGATTATAACAGAACCAATGTCAAATGCACAAATCCACTATTACATGATACTGGGTACTTATATATATCTATAAAACAACTCAAACTAAAAGCTAATTCAGTTTTAATTGGAAAACGTTTTGTTTCAGCAGCGACACTGAACTGAAAATGACATGCATTCATTTATTGAACAACTGAGCCTCTGTATCTGAGTGGCAGCCATCTGAGCACAGAACATGAACAAAGAACATTAGTACAGATTAATCTCTGACACTACTGCTGCTGCTAATTCTAATAAACCTACTAATAGTATGAATCCTACAAACCTTTGTCTACATTACTTAGTCACAGGCGGTGATGCACAAACTGATCCAGAGGTCAGACAGCCACACAGATCTGCAGCCTTGTGTGTTTTCTGGTTTTCAGGAGCCTTATGTTCAGCAGACCAGCAGGGGGCTCAGGGTGAGCGCTCAGACAGAGCACTTTGTTGACACAGCCACGATCAGCTCAGTGACATGCAAGGGTCTGGCTGGTGGAGCTCACCGCCTATTGTTTGACGGATACTCACTGACATACACAGCTATTTCTGCTGTTGCTGACATTGTCCAGACAAAAATAGTAGAGACGGAGTGAGAGAAGAAGGAAGCCTAAAAGTGGCTTTTTACAAGAATAAATGATTATCCATCATGTTTCTATATAGCAGCTGGAAGCATGACTCAGATAGAAAAAAATGCATCCATACTGTCTGGAGCTGCTGATAAATAAAATAACATTTCACTTAAAGGAAATTGAGCACATAACCATCATGCATATGTGCATACTTGCTGCTCTATAGAGTTGGGAGGAGCAGAGAAATGATGCGCAAAATTGCACATAGCCACACCAACATAACAGGACTAAGAGCTGTTGTCTGCACACTGATGAAAAATCTGTCATTTGGGTGACAAATCGATAAAAAATAATTTAATAATAATACATTTAATGAAAACTTACATTTCAACATCTTGATTAAAAGTTAATCACACACACTTTCAGTTTCTACTGGCCACATATAAAACCAGCACCATCTCCACTCGGGATTTATGGGCACGGTGTACACTTGTAATCACATCAAAAGAGTCTCACTAATCAACTGCAATCATCTGCATTCTCTTTGCTCTTTCAACGGCAGACTTACATGGACAACAGAGCTTGGACTGATGCACAGTTGGAACAAAAGAGTGTGTTCTTCATGGCGCATATGGATGTGAGACGCAACTTCATCAAAACTGAATCCAAAAACTTGTTTGTGGTGTTGTTTTTTTCCAGTCTTCAATTTGTTTCATGTCACAAAAAAACAGAGTGGCTTTAAAGGTGTTTGGGACAAAAATAATGTCAAAGGAAAAAAAGCAATCCACAAGAAGTGAAGCGTTTGATTTTCTTTTCTTGCCGACTGTTTTTTTACCCTTTTTCCTGTTTTCCAGAGCCAAACCAGTAATATCTCAGCCCACCAGCTTAGCCCTCTGTCCTTTCACCACGCTTTTCTATAGCTCTGTCTTCATTTCAAGGGCAAGTTTATTTCTGCTGTCCATTTTTGCCCTTTACTTCAATCAAGTTTCCTCTTACTTAAAGATAACTGATGTTTAATGAAAGTGGGTAACATTCAAGTCAGTTATTTGGGACAAAGGTCGCAATGTGTAAGGAGAGAGATATATAATGATGTCTAACAGATTTACTTTGCTCTCTCTCAGTCTTTACTGTTACAAAGAGAAAGCACATGGTCTCTCAGTCTGACAAAACCATTGTTAAAGTGCCAGAGAGACCAGTGACAGCAGTTGGTGTCTGACAAACTGTATCAGTGACAGTGTGTGGCCAGTCAATTGTTCAGGATTTAAACACATGGACACACATGAGCACGCACCTTTAGTTGCATTCATCCATGCACACACAAAGTAACACACACACTAGATCCAGTATTCCAGCAGACATAAGAGTGGAAAAACATGCAGACATGGCCGTCTCTCAAAGCAATTACAGCAGATTGAAACCAAATTAAATTTGAAGCCTAGAGCAACACCAGCCTCTGAACGTCCATGACAGATATGACAGGGGAGGAAGGGGAGTGCTGCAGGGCCAAAAGGTGGAGGGAATGATGGAGAGAAAGGCAGGTATGGGTCACAGAGGAAGAGCGTTACTTGCATGAAGAGTAAGTAGGAAGAAGTAGGACAGAGAGTTCAGAAAAGAACATCAGAAGTCTACAAAGAAAGCTGCATTTGAAACCATACTATACGTTTATATATATATATATATATATATATATATATATATATATATATATCTATATATTATATCTCGTCCTATACACTCTCTCTTATCTCTCTTCTATCTCTATAGAGAGCCGC
>JBAMHX010000004.1:19480347-19505766 GCA_037177515.1 Pseudomugil tenellus | reverse complement strand
TATATATATAAATAAAGGGATGTTAACTCAAAGAAGAAATGAAGAAAAAAGTTAAGCCAGAGGGTCACTGCCACTCAAATTAAATCCTACACGTGGCCACCGGAGACATAAAGCATAGCTTCCTTTGCTTCAAGGAGCCAAATTGTAGAATTAACCATGCCTTTGAGAGAATTCTGCTTCTAAGTGTGAATGAGTCTCAGCTTATCCCACAAGACCTCATGGTCTTAAAAGATATATACTTCTGCTTCTTTGTGACTGTGGTAAAACATATAACTGCTTTTCCTTGAGCAATCATGCTGGGTAGAAATAAGAGGAAAACATGTCTTCATTACCTGTGTCCATAAAGTTTCATTTGAATGAAACCACACCTCACGTGCTCTCACACATAGCAATGCAACACTGGCATAAACTGAAATTTGTTCAACTTGTTAAGTAAGAAAGGAAAATATAGTTTTGCACATTCACATTAATACATATGAGAAACATGAAACTGCCAGAAGCAGCATTTGGCTTTAAAATACTTAATTTTTCAAATTAGTTCTCCTTTATTCTCTTTTAGCCTTTTAAAAAAATGAAAAAATAGTAATAATAATTGCGTATACTTTTCTAATTTCCTTTCATGCCACTCATCTTCCTTGCCTCTGTATCCCCATCGTCCCTTTTTCTTTAAAAGGTTAGAGGTTTCCCACTGGGAGAGCAAAATAAATTTTTAACTAATCATAGAACTGTCTGAGCGTAACAGTGGTAATAATTATTTGCAGGATGCAGGACAGTGAAATGATAACCTTTTCACACACCACATACACCAAATATACGCCTTTAATATTAAATAGAGAAAAATACAACCTTAGAATTATTGCAGGGCAACAAATTTATTAAGATAATGCTCACAATTACTAAAAGAATATAATTAACTTATTGTTATATTCAAGTTATAAAGAGGTACCTTTTTGCTTTGTGTAAGACTTCAAGCTGGGGAAAGAAACTGATCCCTGATCAGCTACTTGTCTACACAGAAAATGCTATTATATCCTGTATTAGAATGGATTATTGATGGTTTGCATGTTATCGCTGCAATCTGTTAAAGATAATGGGTACGGTTACATGATGCTTTTAATTTCGAATTAACTAATTAACAAATTTGTTATGGTTAGATCGAGCAGAGGACCCAAATGCAGGACTCCAGAGACGGTGTAACAGATCTCGAGAATTTATTCCAGATAATACTTCAGTCTCAAACTCAGGATTTCTCTCTCTGGTAATTGGTTTAATAATCTGGCAGAGAACTAAGGAAAGAACTGAATTCATAAAAACACAGGAGGAAATTGAAACCAGGTGAAAACAATCAAAGCAGGAAAGACAGGAAGGTCAAGGCAACTAAACTCAGACTAGTCAGAACTTCAAAATAAAATACAACAGGAAGAATGATCCCATGGTAACTTCAGGAGATACGACTAGACACAACAAAATTAACTAATTCTGAATTACATTCATGAAACTTTGACTTAACATGGAAATTTTAATTTCGAATAAAATGTTTACATGGCATCACGTTTATTCTCATCTCTTAATTCGACGTTATGGCGAAAGTGACGTGATCATGCAGCAAATCTCTTCCTTATTTATAGCCTTAGAGGCTACATGGAAAACTGTCTAATAAAAACCATTTTAGCTTTAAATTCAAGTCAATTTTTGAAGCACTAGCTTGTCACAAATATATGAATTCACTTTTTTGAGCACCTGAGGAAGAGAAAAAAAGTGGACCGACCAAATATATCAAAGACGGGAGGCAAACTTTTTAAAAAAAAAAGAAAAAAAAAACAACTTTATTGCGTTTACCAAACAGCAAGACAGCGGGAGACGGTAAGCATGTGCGGAACCACATGAATTAACCACGAGAGGAATTAAGGGTTTACATGAGACAGGAATTATTTAATTCCGCTTTAAAATGAGAATAAAACAGGCTGTTTATTCAGAATTCCGAATTAACAGCCGAATTAACAATTCCACTCGGAAGTAGGTGTTAACATGGTTACTTTTCATCAGTTAAAAGCGGAATTAACTTTTATTCAGAATTAACGAGGAATTAAAAGTCCCATGTAAACAGGGCCGGGGATCGACTAAAGTTATCAAGCTCTTTGTTGGAGTTTGTTGTTTTCATTTTAGGTTTAAGCTGAAACACTCAGAGCAATGCATGTGTAGCTAGTTGAATCAGGAACTCAAAATGTATCAAAGAGGACATCAAATAAGCATAAACTTCATATAAGGTATGGAAAAAATTAAAACAAGGCATATTTTAATCATATTTTACTTTCTACTGAAACTGTAAATAATAAAATTGAGAACTTTGAGTTTCTACACACACAAATGCCCAAACTCTAAGATTCCAAAGCAGATAATTCCTACTTCAAGTTTGTGGAAATGTATGGAAAAGCTAAAAAAAAAACTATTTAAAGGTTAAAGTTGGTCCTGTATCGTTGATGGATTTCAGCCATACATTGTAGGGTTTAAAAGACTAA
This sequence comes from Pseudomugil tenellus, assembly GCA_037177515.1. Lineage (NCBI taxonomy): Eukaryota > Metazoa > Chordata > Actinopteri > Atheriniformes > Pseudomugilidae > Pseudomugil > Pseudomugil tenellus. The sequence goes on along the minus strand of JBAMHX010000004.1, from coordinate 19,503,247 downwards.
ATGCAACACAGAAGTAATATCTCTTCTGAAGAGACAGCGACAAGGTGTCACCCATCTATTTTTTGAAATGGCTTGTTCTACATATGTCCATGCAAGCCATGTCCTCAGGGGGAAAAAATACGTGAACAGCAACTTCACTGCTCAGAAGAGTACAAGTATGCACCATGCATATGTGCAGCTGGTTGCTAAAACTTTGATTGCATTTGTAAACACAGGTGTTGCAACATATCATCTTACCTCCAAGGCTTTTCTCTTGCTGTTGAGCAGCTTGGAGATGTCTCGTGCCACTCTCTCCACCAAGTCTTTGGGGTTGTTTCTCTTGATTTCAAACTGGCTCTTCTTCTCATTATAGATCTGTAGATGGAGAACAGAGTGAATTAAAGGGTCTAACTGCTGCCATTACATTAATTAAAATGATCACAGAGTAGCTGCTTGCTTCTTCTCAAGGTAGCACACAAGACTGAAGAATGCAGAATACATAAGGCTCACAAGCCTTGGCAATGTAAAAGTAATAAAAAAACAGAACGGAGTAATGATGATGAAGCATCTATCCAGACAGCTGCAGTCTGCCAGTCAGGATCAAAGTAGGGAAACAAGAACTGGGTGACCACTATGTATTTTAAAGTGTCAACTATTTCAAATCTGTGAGGAAAAACCCTGCAAAACGACACAGAGATAAGATATTCACATTTTGATCCCCAATCAAGATTACCTCACACCCATCAATATGAAAGTTTCGGTAACCTTTGAAGAGTGTGATTGTGCAGATAAAGTCAAACTCCAGATTACAACAATTCCCATCAGGAAAAGATATAAATTAAACATGGTTATAGTGTAATTATTAAAAAGGTATGAACCTATAACACACACACACACATACACACACATACACTAATATAGAAAGACAAAAGCAACTATTAGCCACATTAAGTCAAGTAAGCGAATGGGTTCTTAATGCTACAAAACACTGGGAAGTTTAAAAAGGAGGAGCATCCGGAGGCTGACCGGGAGATGCTTGGACTGCTGACAGCAGAGCATACTTGGGAGATTAGTCTGCTCCCCTGGAAGAATAGTGAAAGCTGACTCAGCGGCCTGAGCTCTCTAAAGGATCTGTAGTCTGCAACAGAGTAAAACCCAAGGGGCTACCACTTATCCTGCTGCCCTAAGACACCACAACACCCACTTTTACGCCATGAAACCAGTAGTGCTGCTCAAGGAGAGGAAAAGCCCATTGTTGTGGTTAAATATAATACAATTAGGCTCTAGTTTAACCTGAAAAGCTCCTCCTTTCTATTTGAAACCCAATTTCCCAAAAAGTTTGGAACCTGTTAAGAATGCAAATACAAAATAAATGCAATGACTTGCCAATTTCATAAACTCATGTTTTATTCCCGTTAGAACCTAAATAATACATGTAATTTGTTTTAACTGAGACATTTTACCATTTCATGGGAAATATTAGCACATTTTGAATTGCATGGCAGCATCACCTGAACAGGGTGAAGTTTCGATTGTGTTCTTTTTTTACACAACTTCATAAACACGTGAGAAGGAAATCAGTTGCTGGTACTTTTAGGAGAGGGACACTGTCTTTTTTATCCTTTGCAAAAGGGCAAAAGATGAGTTTTAATTTCCGACTCCTGTTGATTCTCTTAATAATTAGATGATCTTATGCATTGTTGTTACGGTTTGGTGGTAGAGATGGAAGTGGTAAGGAGGTGGTGGACCCAAATGCAGGATGGAGGAACAGGCAGGAGCCAGCAGGAATGCAATAAAGTGATTTTTATTACAGACCTCAAAACGTCAACTGAGCTGCAACTAAGGTCAACTAATGATCCAGCACAGTGAACAAAAAACCAAGGGTATAAATACTCAGAACACACAAGACACAGGCGAAAACAATTACCAAATGTAACCAGGTGAACCAATGAATAACAGGAGATCCAGCCCAAACCCTCAAACCCTAACAATTGTATAAAGTGAGCTCTTTAAAGTTTTCCTACTTTTACACTATGGAACATTTTATTCTGAAATTGGTGCATGACTTCAAAATTTGACGTAGTTTGCTGCTAATTATAATGAAGGTCTGGACATCTTTACATCCAAGAGGCTCTTCCTCACTGAAACACTCATTTGCTTTCTATTCATGTTACTGACCTGTTAATGAAACTAACAAGTACTTGTCAAAAACTCCTTCAGTTTGGTAGTTGAACACTTAGAGCAGCTGTGCATTGTGCCAGTTACTCTTTCAGGCTTTTGTTGCCAGAGTGTCATGGGGTTTTTTTAAGGATCTTTTGCTGCCATCTAATTCAAAATGACCTACTAAGTTTGAAAAAAACATCGATGCGTTGTTTTTGTTCTTTGTTGTAAAAATTTGCAAATAATTGTAATCTTTATTTGCATTTGACACATTGTTTCAACCGTTTTGTAATAAGTGTTGCACTAAGTTGAAGAAAAATAAAATTTGGGAAATCTTTTCAGAAATAAAAATCCTAAAATGTAAAACTGGTGAAATGATCAGTTTCTGAAACCCATTAACTTTTACTGCCACCTTTAAGAAGAAACGTCCCTGTTCTGCAGCAGTGGTTGATATTTGGAGGTATCTTGAAAAACTATAAATAAGTTAAATTATTTGAACTTCCAGCATTTTAACCTGTCAGGCCTTGTTAATAAGCACTATTGTGACTGAAGAAGCTGGTTTGTTTTTAATCATCTACTATTAACTTTTGCATTTGTAACATCTCCCTGTACATAAAAAATTACAAAACTAACACATTTCCATTTTGATTACTGATCAAGTTTTATGACACAGCACACTTTGAAAATAAATGTTTTAAAAAGTAGCCGAGCAAGTAGCATGTATGTTTCCATGTTTAGGCAGTATTTCAAATGTATTTCTTTTTGCCTGCAATTTGATGGCTGCTTTTAACAGTGAGAAAATCATTTCAAATAAACACATTAATTACAACTAAAGGGGCAAAATAGAATACTAAAGATGTCAGCAAGAAACTTACTGAAAGAACAAGAAAAAAACTGGAAGCACTGGTCTAGAACTACTAATGATGCAGCATTCATGTGCTATAACTTTAGTACTTTTAAAAACAAAACTTTAGATGATGATGCTGAAAAGCACCGTTTGACATGAGGTCACAAAACCATTAGTTCCCACCCGGGTTGAGAATCACATTACTTCAATACTTAACTCATTCAGTGACCCTTTGTTCACTCTGAATTAGAGCTACTGTCATCACAAGCATGAATATTAATGTACTACCTCATCATAAAAGTGATCACTTAGAACAGCTTTTTATTAATTTGCTCTCACCCTTCACCTGTAATGAATGCTGTCAAAATGCCAACCACAGCATAACAAAGACTAGAAATTCCCACACAAAAGGTCAAACTCCAAGGTCTGTATCATTCTGTTGCTGTGACTCACCCACTTGTTCACATCTCTGTCTTATTGTGTCTGACTTGCAACACTGATCTCTCACATGTGCATTCATCACTGTAATGACACGTTTGTACTGCAAACTTGCTACATGAGCACTTTATATATAACTACAGTAATATTACCAGCAGTCTGATGACATTCTGCACTGTCGAGTTGGGAATATTCACTCTTCTGATTTTCTTTACATATTAAACTAACGCAAAAGAATCCCAGTCATAAAACATGCTGTCAAGCACAGTTTCCATCCAGATGTACTGATGTCTTTCTTGGTGATCTAAATGCATATGTCACATTAGTTTCTGTGCCTACAGACACAGCCAGCTGAATCATTTTTGCAACTCAAATTCCAGCCATTATGTCCCAGCAATGAACAGTTTTCCTTCTCTCAGCCTAATATAAAACCACAGTAAACATAGTAGTAGTTCACCTTAGTATTTCCAGACTCCTCTATTCAGATCCTTTCTATTATTTGTCATCCATTTACATTTCAATCGTTATTTGAATATATTTTTTTGAAACACTAAAGTTAGGGCAGTACCAGGTTTGATTAAATCTGATGTTTCATGGAATACGTGTATGTAATCATCCTCGCAGACTTATGTAGCAAGTGGTGTGGTAAGTTAAAAGAGCGTGGCTAACTCAGTCATTTTTCATGAAAGACATTGTTAAAAGATAGCAGAGCAGCACCGCGTCATACTATTTAAATACTAACGTTAGTCAAAATACAACAGATTTTTTGTTCTTTTCAAAGATAGCAGTTTGTTAGCCTGATTTGTACGTTACTTATTAAACTTCCTAGCACACTGGGTTGTCTCCTGCCAAAAAAACAAAATAACAACAACAAACATGTAAACATTATAACATAATGATGGATAAAAGGCAGAAAAGCATTAAAGGTTTTACAGTTTTGTTGGAAAATATGATGACTCTCAAAGGAATAAATCAACTTTCTGTTGTCAAATGGATTGATGAGTTGATGTACAGCAGTTGGGAAAGAAAACACTGGCGTCCGTATGATCTGTCTCTGTCAAACTGAAAGCTGGGCTTGCGGCCAGAGGCAGCTTCCCTCCACTGGCCCACTGAGTGTTCAAGCCTGGCCACAGACACTAAAACCATGCCAGCAGAGCACTTCCATGAGACTGCCTGGTGTCTTTTTGTGACTGCCCATACAGAGGCCAGGGATTCTGTTTAAAAATAAAAACACTTTAAACTACTTGTGTAAATGAAATATTTGGGTAAAAGATGTATAATTCTAAGCAAAAAAAGTGTTTTGGTGAGTAAAGCATGTGGTTTAATCATTTTAGTTTTATGTTTTATTTTGTTCTTCAGCTACTCATCCTGAAAAAGTCATTAGTCTGCAGTTCAACAGCCTATGCATGCACAATGATTCATATACACACCCAAATTAGTCAATACCTCTCAGTTCTAAATGAGACCATCCTCACACCAATAATCACACATGCACACACGCACACATGCTAAAAACTGGCACACATCATTTCAGAGGGTGTTTTTTTTCAAGGTGGAGGAAGCCGTTAATGGAATCTTATTAAACCATAAAACAAGAGCAAAGTTTTCTCCACTTCATTGACAGACTACATACCGTGACTCTTTTAAGTGAAGCATTTTTCAAGTCGATTTAAAAACCATGTCAGATTTGTTTTAAAATCAATATTCATTCCCTTAATGTGTGGTAGCGCTCTGAAGAGCTGCCTCTTCCTGGATGATTCATAGCAGTTCAGGGGACATTACAGGTATGGATTTTACCGCTCCAAGCTTAGAAACAAAACATGAAAAAAGATCAATAAAACTTATGTTGCCAAAATGTGGATATTCCTAATTAGGATACCTCATCTTTTAGATTTTTTTTTTCTTTTTTGCATAGGGATGGGGTTACATTTTCAACACAAAGATCTTCATTGTTAGGAAAAAGAAACCTTGTGATGCACTTTTCAGCATTTGGGGATTTAATGATATACCATTGTAGTGTAAAGCTTCTGATGCAGTTTTCTGCTGTGTTCCTACAGGATACTCATAACAGCCCCATTGAAAATGTGTTGCTTAATTACTATCATTAAAGCACGGAGGCAGAAGATTATTAAGAAATGAAGCCAACGACTGTCACTGCGGTCCAAAATATAATATTAGCTCATTTATACATTCATAGTTAGTAAATGTCCAGAATCATCCAAATAGCAAATTACATAGATTGCATTGATGATAATGACATGAAATTAAAAATAAATTATTTATCCCAAAGGAAAATGATAAATTAATGCAATTTTTAAAATTAGTATTTTTATTTTTTTATTTTTCTAATTTAACCGCATATATTTACATACAGCATTATAATAAATAAGGTACCTAAGCTGCTCAGCATAACTGTAAATGGCTATGACACAAGTGTGCTTTATCCACCTATACACAACGCTCCCTTCTGCAGGGACCTGTGCAGATTGTTTGTTATTTTTGGATACATAAACACAGCTAATCTTACTTTCTGCGGCAGGAAAACAGCTTTATTCATTACCATTATCTCAGTATAATGCTGGTTTCTCTTTTCAAAAAGTACAATGATAAATACAACTAAGCACAAAGCAAAAACAATTCAGCAGGATGAGATGACTTTATCTTAAATGGGTCTTTACAAGTTCCTGTAACAGCTGTCAATCAGACTGCACTTCAGTTAGCCAATCAAATGGAAGTTGGACGAGCACCAGGACGTAGACAGACAACACATGGTTACTCTTCCCTGACAGGCCTGAAGAGCTTTGAATCCTTTTTGGCTAGAGGCTGGAGATGAGTGACCATCACTGCTGAAGGGCCATAAGCACGTCAGCTTGCTTGAAATTATATTTGAGGGCTTCAGTGCTTGACTCATGCAGGTAATGGGACAGCTATAGAAGAAAAACGCTGTGGCAAATAATCATACCCACTGTTTGAGCTGAGGCAAACCACTTGAAGACACTTGTGAAAGAATTAATGCCAGACGTTTTTGAGCCATGAAAAAAAAGAAATTGAATAGTAAATTTTCAGCAAAGTGAAAAGCAACTAGTAGTTCTACTCATGACTGACATTAAGGGTTAGTTCATCAAGATCAGTAGGAGGCAATGATTCTCCGGCTAAAGCACCAAAGATGAGTGCTACAAATTAGGGAATGAAAGTAAAAGTAACACTGGTTAAACTTCAGTCAGAGAACAACAAAGTGTGGCCGATTGTGGTTTTATTTTCCACTTTTTTAAAGCACACATGGATAACAATTCAGCTAAACCCGAAAATAAAAAAGGGGCACTTGAATTATTTTCATTATGTTTATTTGTTTTTTTAAAGGATTTTATATGTAATTTAATTCATCTCAAAATACTTAAAGGTGGCATATTATACTATTTTATATTGATGTCAAAGCTCCAACAACGTTGTGTTAGAAGTGTATTTCCCCAAATTCAGCCTTAGTCTTTATTTCAGCCCATTAAAATGTGAGCTCTATGCTGAGAATGGACTGTTTTTGAGTCTGAACCTTTAGATGTTCACAGCCGATGCCTGTCTACGCCGCTGCTTTCGCTGGCACCTGCTCGATAATTTTAGATTGCAGGTTCAGCTAGCCGAAGGGGAGGGTCAATAGCAGTATCCACGACCAGGGGGAGTGGTTATTTCCCTTCCTGGGGTTACAAATGGAAGGATCTCAGACTGATCCTTTTGAGCACATATTTGCCAAATGATTTGAGCAAGACATGGATGTGACAGAATTTTCCCCAGTTTTGAGCATCATACACAGCCTAAAGGGGACAAACCTCTGATTAAAAAGCTTTTAAAAGTTATTTTTTGCATAACATGAAACATTTAAGAGGTAAAACATAAAGTATTGCAAGCACTTAAAGCAACTTGTAACTAAACTTTTTCATAAGATAGATACAAATATTCATACATTAATTAAAGTTATTATTTTTTGTGTCAAACATCAGAATTAGTGACGAGGAGTGAGTCAAATTCCTAAATACTCTATTTAAATACTGTTTATAATTACAGGTCATATTTATTGTCTATGTTCCACCATAATTTACCTGATTGTTGCAGTGCATATCCTTAAAGTGAAAAGTTGCAAGGCTGCAGGAAATTAATACTGACTAATTTATTATTGGGTTTATTTGAATGTATGGAGATGATTGATGTATATCCTCTTAAATATTAGAGGCATGGGTAAGCCCCATTTACATTGCATAGACTTGTCAGCACGATGGGAATATTTTAATGTGTTCCAATATAAAACAGAAAAATAAAATGTGTATGTGACTGTTATGTGGAGCCCATCCTGTTTATGTGAAAAGGAACAATAAGTCATGAACGTGGATAGCTGTACAGTGAATTAGAAGTGTTAATCAGTTATGCTGTTGGCTCAAAGCTTTGACGCTTAAACAGCTTTCTGTGTAGGCCTGTCATTCTCACAGGAAAAGAAGAGAGGTGGCTCTGCAGAGTGCCACTGATGGCCAACCAAGCCTTCTGCTGTTGATGCTCACTCAGGACATGATAGAACTCTGCCAATCGCAACCAATATGCTTTCTCTGGCAGCCAGGACTGTCAAACACACACACACACACAAAATCCCACACATAGTGAAATATGCAAATGGACATGTGCAAAAACTCGCATTCACTTTTTCTGTACAGTTCATACACGCTACACGAATGCACGTTCTCATTAGTTGTGATGACTGGTTTCAGCGTGCCAAGCCTTTAGCGTCACTGTAAACACACAGATGGTAAGACAGAACGTGGCGAGACTCCAGAAAGTTTCTGTTAAAAGTGTTATGCAGATTCAACTGGCTCCAAACATTCATGAAAAAGGTTCTCTCTGCTTTGCAAGTCAAGTCCTCCACTTTCATCCTAAGTAACAATGTAAAAAGGGAAAATCTTCTTAAAGCTGCAGGAAATTTTAATAGCAGTCTGAATAACTGCACACAACAGTAACATATCAAAACAGTAAAAATGACAAAGAAAAGGGATTTCTTTCTGCTTTACTCTATTTAAAGACTTGTTTGTTGACTTGTTTGCTATATCCACTGGTAACCATGATGTTTTTTTTTGGTTGGGTTGATGTTCTTGCCCCTTTGCCTATGTCTAAGGGAGAGGACTGCTTATCTCTCAGTGAAGTCAGCCGCAATAGGGCACGTCTGGCAGCAATGCAAAAGTTGACAGAGACAGATGCCACATCATTAAGGAATATTAGTGAGCTCTGCCGAGCAGACCCAGCTTCTATGAGCCCCAGGAAGAGTTCAATAAGAGAGAGCACATAGGGAGCCCACAGCCCCTCGGAGGAGCTCGAAAAGACAACATACCAAAGAATACTCATAGCTCAATATGACCAGAAGGCTCCAGAAGAGTCCAGGCAGATGCATAAAAAGGAGGAACATTGACTCTTACTGTCACACTAGTTTCTGACAAATGAAATATATTAAAAAACAAATAAAGAAAAACATACACTCACAAAAAATGTGTCTGCAGTGAAAAACATATATAATTAATCTGTCAGCGATCTGATGAAATAAACACCTGCTGAATGTATGCAAGGTCCTGCTTCACTAAAGGACAAAACTCCATGAGTCAGTGTAAGTGAATAAAAATACATCTTAAAATTATCAAGCACTGCATTTCCTGCTTTCCTGCCCTTTAAATTACTGGACTTTATCAAACAAACTACAAGCTGGTCAGACTAAAAAGAATTCTGTCAACTCACAGGTTCAATGATAAATTGTGTTTTACAAGTGCTGGTCGTTCAAAAACACATATATAAATGTAGAATTTAGTCAAATGTGGAAGCAGCTAAACGTTTATCACAAACGCTGTCGGTGAACATTAGCAACTCAGATTTTCAGCCCTGTAAATCTGGAAACGCTGGTAGGAAATGCTTCTAGTCATACAATTACACAAAATTATCTATGATCCTTGCAGCCTTTTCATCTCGTCTGTTATACTAAAAAATGAGCTAGTTTGGGATCAGAATGACTTTGATAACAGAAAAATAGTCTGACAAAAATGTCAGGACCGCTTTGAATCCTTGTAGGTTCTTATGTATATGCCTCCCCAGCAATATGGACATTTATCTGAGAAAAGGATTTGATGGAGCACTGAAAAACATTAAAAAACAAAAACCTTTCCCAAACATCATAGGATTAAGAAAAGGCGGTAGGATACATTCAGAAGGATTTAGGATAAGACAACCTCATTACAACGAGAGTCTGACCTCAGTTACACTGAACTTTAATATGGGTCAAAAGTGAAACTACATATGTTCAATGCATATTTTATGTAAAGATATTGAGATATGTCATCTAATACCCTTTTATCTTAATGTAACACTGAAATTATAGCATAATATTATGTTCAGATACAATATAAAATATTACTTTATTATCAAGGTTCATAATGCAGAAAGGAAAAGATACAGAAGTGAAACATATTATCACATACTGTTCACATTCTAGTGTCCTCACAATTATCCACATAAATCAACGATAGTACCAATCAACATGTTTAATCATTACTTCTGATCTTTGTCTCTAATTTATTTTATAAAGAATGTTTTAGTGCATCCTGTTTTAAGAAAATGAGTGAATTAAGTGAATGAATCCACTTAAATCTGCACGGGAACTTTTTAATTATTCTTCTTAATGATTTTAATTTAATTGATTATTTTATTATGATTCTTGCTCTTTTTTATTTCTGTTTCAACATCTGTAATGCTTTAAATGTTTTTTTATGTAAAGCACTTCGAACTGTTGTGTACATGAAAGGTGCTATACAAATAAACTTGCCTTGCCTTAAAGGTTTTGAACAATTGTATTCTGATGTTCAGAAGATTTTTTTTATGAAAAGGACTAATAGCTTGATGAACATACTCATTTTAAATGTATTTAAATTTACATTTAAGATTTGTAAACAATTGGTTTCCTTCAATATGTTACCAATAATTTTCAATGTCGATTAATTCACAAAAATACATTTATCTCATGTTGGAGTGACATTCCTTCTCACAACAAACAGGGAACAAAACAGTGTTAACACAACGTAACTCAGAGTGGATTGTATCCTGGGCAATGATCCTAGGAAACAAAGGCTGGGCTAAATATTTACATAGAGCCCATGGGGAGCTTGAGATTAGAGAAGGGAAGATGAAACCGGGAGATGGGAAAGGTTAGATTCCCTAACATTATCACAGGGACTGTCAACCTGCGACACAAACAGGTCAAAACAAAGGAAAACATTATTGGCTTGCACGAAGCCAGAACCACAAACAAGCAAGCAAATACCCCACAGAGACAGGACTTTGCATATACTCAACTGCATCTAATCTCCACGCTGACAAATCCCATTCAACAGCAGGTACTGTATGGTCTCATTCAAATGCCAGAGCATTTAAACTTGCTGTCAGTTTATTGTTTCTTACTGTGCTTCATTGCATCATATTTGAATGAAAATAGATTTGTTCGTCATCTTCAACTCAAGCTTCTGTACAACATGTCACATTTTATGGGCTTTAAAGGCCCCCTAAAGGGCTTCTAAATCCAGTTTAGTGATTTAAATCTTTGATAATAGTGGCCCAGCTTAACTGGCAAAGAGAAATCAAGATCTTTAGTACAACAAACTTTGAACTGTTTTACATCGTAGTTGATCTATTTCTGTTAGTAAATAATAATAAATTATATATAAATTATAAATTATAAATAATAATAAAAAAATAAATAGACATAAAATAAATTACTCCGTATTTGCAATGCTAAGTCACAGATGGGGTAAACTAAAGGACATGACCAGCTGGATAGATGGAGCCCACAGCAATCTTTAAACTGCCCAGTTTTGTATCTATTCATTAATTAACCCCGTCAGCACAAGCAAAAGGGCCACGCAGAAGCAGTGTGTAATCCCAGAACTGCTCCAAGAAAACCATCCAGCCAGTTGGCTATGAGACAGAGGAATTCACAGTAAGTGACTTGTTGGAGTAGAGAAGAACGAAGGTAAATGTGGGGCATCGGCTCCTCGCCTCCCCTCCATCCTCCCTCAGTCAGGGTATTTGTCTTTCAGACAGAGATAAACTGCAGCATTTTTATTAACTTGCTGATGGTCGGGAATTGTTTTTCCCATCCAGTAGGTTTTCTCAAATAGACAGCAGCAAAAAATATTCTCTCAATAATTCTTCCATCCACAATTTCTCTTATTTTCTTGATGTCCTTAACCCCCCTACACACCCACACCCCCCTATTCAATACTTTATGTAACACTAAAACTGCCTGCACGTTGTCACAGTTATGTCTCTGTCAGGAGTCGCTGTATATCAAATGCACAATAATCCACATCCCATCTCACACACCATCGCATTAACCCACAGCAATAGCAACATGACATGGGATAAATGTGTGCTAGTGTGTGTGTGTGTGTGTGTGTGTGCGTGTGTGTGTGTCTGTGCACATGAGCATTATGTTTTGGGTAATGGTTATTGCCTATGTTAGTCTAAAAAAGATTCAATTTAATATGTGAAACCCTGCACATTTTATTTGGTTATTTGCACAAATTTGTGATTGCGTGGATGTGTTGCCAAGTGTGTGTGCGTATGTGTGTGTCGTTGATTGGGTCATAGAAGTCCTGTTGAGCAAACAGACCCTCAGGGGAGTTTCTTTCTTTGTAACATCTCTTCACTTCTTCCTCGTTTGACAAATTACCGTCACTTGCATACAAAGGATGAAACCTGTCCATCAATCCGCCTGTGTGCTGCATATATCTAACTCTTGACACAAGAGGTTCTATATATCATTTCATGTCATTCAAAGTGGACGATAATGTAGTAAAAAAAAAAAAACAGCTTCATACCTCAAAAGCAGTTTATGTGCTGCATCTTGTAAGGCAGCATTAAAGCATAGACAGCTGTTGTGGTTCATTATGTTGTTAAATAATCGCTGTTCAATTGTGTTATTTTTGGTTTTTACTTTATTGCTCATGATGATGTTTTTCTTAGGTCATCTGTGGCACAGAGTAAAGACACTACTCCTTTTTAATGCCATCAGCTCATCTATGAAGCTCATATCTTCACACTTTTTCTTATCTGATCTCTCAAACATGACATGAAGGATTAAACTTCACATTTTTGGTCAACACTTCCAACTATAAGCAAGGACATTTTGGCCTCAAGTGTTTTTTCTCTTCTCCTTTCTAGCCATGTAATAAAAATGCAATGTCTCCCCGGCTGTTGTCACCGCTGCTGTCAATTCTGAAAGTAAGACACGGTGGTGTAAATCTCCTCCATTATGTTTGTCCTCATAAACATCTGTAAATAAGAAACAAATAATGAGCTAAGAGAAGGCAAATTTCATAGTCAGCATGGATCAGGTATATTTTGGGGTCAAAGCTTCATACAGTTATTATTAGAGAAACGGACGTCAAAGAGGTGTTTAAATGAATAAAATGAATGGAAATATTATGCTGAGAATGCAAAGCAGCTTATTAGGACAAGACTATCCAAAACTGCTAAATGAAATGTATCGTTGAAATTGTTCTCCATGTTGCCAAGTCAGTGAAATTTTACTTTCATACAAACTACTGGAAATGAGCTGATTTAGGCTGGTAAATTCAGTGAGCATGTAAACAAAATGGTACTTTCATTAATTTTATTTGTTTAGATTTTTCACCTGTAACATGGTGCATAGAGAAGTCTGGGGTTATGCTTCTTAAAAATGGGAACAAAAGAAATAGGGCTGTAAGAAAATATTGATATATCGTTATATCGTAGGATTTTTAAGAGACAATATATCATATGCAAAAGACCTGTATCGATCTTTTTATGAGCATGTTTTTACTTCAGATTTTAATTTCTTTATTCATCTTGCACACAGTGTTTTTAAAATAAAATATGTGTGTGTGGAAGGGGTTCTATTTTAGAAAACAGACCCCAACCCTTCGTTCTTTTTGAGTAAGTTGGGCATTTAGTAGGCTGTGAGTTTTCTTACTATTAAATTCTAGTAAATAAAAATTGCAGTGTATAGCTTGCCAATGTATCGCAATATTTGTATCGCTACCCCTGTATTGTAATACACATACACTCATATATATATAAAGATTCCACATATAAAGTACAGCTGCACAGAAACTCACCAACTGTATCCTTATAAAATAATGAAATACTTTTGGGTGTCTAAAGCAGCAAATACATTAATACAATCAATAAGATTCTTTCCAATCAAGTGCAGCGTTTTTGGAGAGCTGGTTTGCACATCTGCCTTTGCAGGCCCAGCACACCTGAGTGACAGCTACTATGACACGCATTTTCTTCTTGGCCGACTTATCTCTCTCTTACCACAGGCAGAGCAGAGTATAGAGGAAGGAATCCAAAGACAATTTAAACTCAGTGCAGATTACATTTCAAACCTCCCAGACTGAATATTTAACCCTCTCGCCTTTCGATAAGCGATAGGGGGATTTTCACTGACTCAGGAAGTTAATTTAACTTCCCCTCTGAGAGGTGAGGCTGTCGAAACGTCCTACAGGCTTGCCCTTGGTGATGGCCGAAGCTCTTCCTCCTTCTTCCCCCATGGTGTTACTAACACTGACTGACTGTTGGACCTGATAGAGTGTCTCCATGCTATGACATTACACAGGGACTACAGTCTAATTACACACATACCCCCTCCCCAATGTAACCCACCAACAGGGTCACTGCTTTTAAAAGTGGCAGAATTCACGGAACAACTACACAAACCACCTTTTTGGAGATAAGAAGTGGTGTGAATCTTTTCTGCCTGCTATGTGTATCTCTTTTTGTGGAGGGGGGTGCACCCTTAACAACCTTCCATATCTAGCCCTGCTGAGTGATGTCAGAGTTGTCTCTGTCCCCGAGCCTCCATCGAAAACTCTGCCTTTATAGTCCATCTAGCATTCCAAACAGGTTTTCAGCGACACACTAAACTGGACAAGCTCTTGGTGGAAGGATGATAGTTCTCCATTCTGAACATCACAGGGTTGCTTTTTCAGCATGCCAATTTGTGCCAAACTGGTTGTTTCCATGGAAACATAGTACTTAATGACCAATAACAGAAACGACCTGGGGGGACAAAAAAAAGGAGTTGAGAACGAGAAAGAAAGACACTGACAGAGAAAGATGGAGAGAGAAAGACAGAGATCTTGTGGAACAAAAGAAGCAATTTAGTATCGGAGGACAGTGTGAAGCCTGATTATGTCGTCAGTGTAAATGATCATTAATTTCCTTCTGTCCAGCTGGGCCAGATTAATGTCTGCCCACTCTGCTCTGTAGATAGAGAGCCAGCTTAACCATTTCACAGGGCTCCCCTGCAACAGCATCTGTGGGCTGAATAAAATTCTGGCGTTTGACCACAGAGTCGCTCATATATGGATAAAGGAAGGCAAAGAAAGAAAAAAAGGAAAATATACACACTACACAAAAACAAATAACAAAACATACTGTAATTATTCAGGTAAAAAATGTCATAATTTCTCTCATAAACTAAGAGGTTTGTTTTTTATTTGTATTTTTCTTTTATTTAGTAGCTTAGTTAAAACAGCAAACAGCAAAACAGTCAACAGCAAAAAGGACATTCTTTTGAGTTACTAAATGATGATCGGAAAACCTCACAGTATCCAGTGACATGTACCCTGATGGAACAACTTAGGTCAAAGATAAAGCTTAAAAAAATTAGAATTGTCTTATTTTTTTAAATACTCTTTTTAAATAGACTTAAAATTTTGGCTTGTTTTGATTTTAATTTTTATGTTCAAACACTGGACTTTACAGCTACTTTAAATAATTCAAACCTGTATTCCAGATAGTAAAGGTAGGTTATATTTGTGTTAAAGAAAACAAACAAACAAATGGTGATAACAAACATCCTTTATCTGCAGAGTTTTGTCTGTAGGTTCTGCATATCTGAGTCAAGTCCTATACATACGGACCAGGATGCTGTGAGGCAACTGAAAGACCACAATTTCACTTCTCTTTGCAAGCTGATCTTATTATTCATAAAGCAAGCAATTATACATCCATTAAACCTGCAAAAACAAAACCCGGGATCAACAGAAGTGTCATATGGATCAGGTTCATTACTAAAAGCATTCAGAACTATCAGACAATACACACGGTTGAATGACAATCAATTTAAGTGCATCAGCAATGTTAGGTCTTCAACATGTTGCCTATTTGCTTTTGACTTGTAGTTTCCACCTTTCCAGCAACCTTCTGTGATCTGCGTCTAACAACAAAAAAAACAGCCACAAACTGGAAAGTACAAAAGGACTTCGTTATTAAATTTAATACTAAAAATCCAACAAGTTATGTACATACTATGAATAAAAAAGACTTTAAACAAATTAAAACTATAACAAAAAACGTGATTTTCCTTTTTATATATTGAATGTGCTCTACTTGAACTCCATCATACTGCAGATTAATAAAAAATCTGAGTGTTTGATGTGTTTAAAGGAGGGTATTTATCAATTACTGAAACACAAGGTCAACACACTCAACACGTTGCAATCTTACTGCACAACAAAACACGCATGTTCCATTTCTTTTGAAGAATGCGTTTCCTCAAAGAATTGTTCCTAAGCGAGGATGAAATAGATCTGTTCAGTGGGTAAATTTGTGAAGAAATTTTCCTTGTTGTCATACATCTGTTCCATTTGCTTTACCTTTTCTTTTTTAAGGAACTGAAAGTAACTGACACACACGTGCACAAACACACAAGCACAAGATCCCTTAACAATTTGCACCAAGACAAGCCAGTACTTAGTAGCATTCACAAGCTAATGCAAGATTTCTTCACAGCATTATGGGTACGTTTTTTGCAGAACAAGTAGAATTTATTGAAATTTGATTCCATACACATTTGTAACTTTTGAGCAAATTAAACATGTTTAAAGGATGTAATTGGGAACTTTATGAAAGGCCATTCCAAACAGATTATGTTACTTCACAGAAAGAGATTCTTTCTTGATTGAAAGCTACTGTGCCCATACTGGTTTCTGCTAATGTGACTGTGGACTATGGAAATATATGGATATTGATGGCAAAAGGTTTTTCATGTTGTGGTAAATTGAACTCTTTTTTTTATTGAAAGATTCTGCAAGTCCATCCTCCTTGCTGCGGTCAGATTGTACAACCAGTACGCTCAATTGTAGACCACTACACAAAATTTAACCACAATCACTACATGCACTTTCATGTACACTACTAGTCAAACATTTGGACACACTTTCCCACAGGATTTAATGGGAAAGTGTGTCCAAACTTTTGACTGGTAGTGTACCATGGCTGTGTACTTGTGACATATATTGATATGCTTGAATTTTATTTTATTATATTTATTCTTTATTTTATTATTATTTTATTTATTATTGCTAAACACGACTGGAGGGGACAGAAAAAAAGGATAAGAAAACAAGAAAAAAGGAAAGAGAACACAAACAGAACATAAAGAAGAGACAGAATCACACCACAAAGAAAAAAACGCAATCTAGCCACCCATACTTTGTTATTCGTCACACCTGGACAGAATTTAATGGGAAAAAAAGGATCTCATGAGCTCCCGCAAAGTAAACGAATATGAATACAGAAGAATGACTGCTACTTAACAATCTACTCAATCTTCCCCAGACCTTAAAATCCCCTCCAAATCATTATATTTTTACCTGTAGTTGTGTTAGCAACTTTAAACAAGAACTATTGCACAGATTATTGTGATTTTTTTGGTTTAAGTTAGATTGCAGAGAATTAATCAAGTATCCAGGAAGGAATTATTATAAAGATGTTGGAAATGAGCTGCTTGATGGATATCTTCTCTCTCCAAGTAATAATTAATAACATGAAAATACCACAACAATATTTGTGTTTGACTCATGAATACATTGACGTGTTTATCAATTGTGAGTATGGAGTTATTGATATTTTCTTTAAGAGTTCAGCTCACTGAAGCTCATTTATTATCCCTTACAAAAGATATTTAAGCCCTTCTGAACTAAAAACTGTCACAGACACAATCTATACTCTCCACCTACAAGTCACTTTGGACAAAAGCATCTTTTAAATCAGTGTAGTTTAATAAATAATATCTAACTGTATGGCTGCAGCTTTACGTATGCCCAAATGATAAGTAACAAACTCCACCCACATTCAGGGATCTGCCTCTCTTTAAGAGAAATTTAAAAAGTGTAATTGAGCTTTCTTTATTACAGAATAGTTAAGAAGGGTGTCTATCTTCCTGTTTGAACCTCAATGCGCCTTTGCATTAGTATCATCCTGTTTTTCTGTATTCCCATTAACCGAGACCACTCGTCTGGCACACAAGATTTAACTATTCCTTATTTAACTTTTCTCAGTCAGCCTTGCCAAATGGAGATTGTGAAGGCACATATTTCAAAGTATAACTACAAGAGAAATGAACAAAAACTGAAAAATAAATGATAGAAGACCACCATAAAATGACAATCAATGATGACTAGAAGGCCTCTGAAGAAAAAAAATGCAAGATTTTACTTAGCAGTAAGTTGGATCTGCATAAAAGCTCTTGTACATGAAAGGTAAAATCTCAATGCCCAAGCTTGTTGTTTTTTTTTTTTTGTTTGTTTGTTTTGTTTTGTTTTAGGTGTGTGTTTTTTTTGCCTGACAATTGTGACAATATCCCAAAAACCTTTTATTCTATAAGCCAACACTTCTTCCTATCTTTTCAACAAAACACAATTCCAAGAACAGTATCTGGAAAAACGAGTTTAAAAGATAGCGAGACAGCTTCAGCCCCCAAAAGTGGTGTGGCATGAATAAAGACAAGATTCAAGAAAGAGAGTTGTCGATCAGCATTTGCACAAAGAGTGTTGCTGTGCAGCAATCAATGCCTTGAACACATGGGCTGCTCTTTGAAAAGCTCCACAAACACTATTAAAATAGAGATCAATGCAGGGCCTTACAGTGTTATCATACAACACAGACACACATGTTGTGTCCTGACAACTGCTTTGTGTACGCACAAACCAAACAAAAGCACTTTTAACATAGCCTCTTAGAATGAAGGCTAAACCCTGAGTAACTGTATGTCACTCCTTTCATTTTGCTCCGAGGCATTTAAAAAAACCTTGACATAATAAAAAAAGAATAATTTTCACACAAGACCAAAATGTCATAAAAGGCTTCCTTTAATTCCGATGCCAATATGAAGCAGAGGCAGCCAAACCATCCCTGAGTCAGGAATAATCTAATATAACATGTAGCACCCAGGAAAATTACATGGAAAAGTATGTATTTTCAAAAATAGGCCACCTAGTAAATAAAATATTATTAATTACCATGGAAAGAATAATATTTAATACCAAAATATTATATTAAGAAGAACTTAACTTCCATAAAACCTATCCTTAAATCATGTTGGTTTAAAAGAAAAGCTTCAACCCTGGCATGATATGAAGTTACATAGATTATCTAACGAAAATTTCAGTGTCATTAATGATTAAAAATGCTTCACACTCTTTTTTCAGAAATATAAGAGGCAAAGGGACTATGAACCAGCCTGAGAGATGGCAGCAAGGAAAGATCCTCTTACGAGCTAAAATGTTTATGCTTTGATGCACAATTTGCAAAGCTGAAGTACAAAGGAAAATGTTTCATAAAATTATTCAAGCTGTAAGTTTCAATTTCTACTTTAGTTGATCTGTCACTGTGGATTTTTTATATCTGTGAGGAAAAAGCCAGACACAAGAGTCTGGCCAAAAATACATATACCTGCTTTGCATATTTTTACCCTCAATATCAGTCCCACTCTGCAAGAAAATGGGAAGCAGAATGTGGTCATTCAAACACAATGACTACCCATTTGGTGTGAACCAGCCATTACATGTTTCAGTTGGTCTATAGATGCAAGCTAATTTGCATTTAAAATGATTCAAACTGCATCTCCATGTGTTCACTGTGACAATCAAGAACAGATGACTATCAGCATTTTTATGTCTTTGAATGTTTTTTCTGCCATTTTCTTCACCGTGAATTGAAACTACGTGGTACTGATTATCAATGTGAATATATATCGCAGAGATGGACAGAGCCTTTGTGACATCACCCAAAGGTTTCTCAAGAGGTAAACTAAAGCTCGGTGGGCAGTTGTCTTCCATGGTTGTTTAAGCGGCAGTGCTGTTGCTCCCAGAAAATACAAAAACGTGCAGACCTGAGAGGGGTTGGGAGGGTGACTGTCAGCATTTGGGTAGATGATTGACATCTATCAAACTTTGATGAACCTGTAGCTAAGAGCTGATCAAGCTAACCTGGAGCAATAATAGGTGCTAACTGGCAGATGGAGGAATGCAGCCAAAAGCTAAGGCACGCTGTTAGCTAAAGGCCAAGGTTAGGCTACACTCTGCTTATTTGCCGCCTCATTTCACATACGTATCAATCAAGATGACATGACCCTAATTATAACAAATTTCAAAACAAAATAATATTTAAATGCTGGCTTTTTTAATATTTAACTTTTCCCTAGTGGACGGAGGATGAACTACAATTTTTGGCACTTCCACACAGGCTTCACTTTTAACTGCCAGAGTTTGCCGTTTGATATATTCACTGCATAGTTCAAAGTTTCAAAACCAGGTGGAGTTTTTCAATTCAATTCAATTTTATTTGTATAGAGCAATTTCATGACAATGTCGTCTCAAGGTGCTTCACAGAGATCGACCAACTCAGAAAAATAGCCTTATATAGGCAACCAGCAAGATTGCATCGAATCTTGACTTTGATCCAATCTCTCATCTTGAGCAGGCAACAGTGGGAAGGAAAACTCCCTTTTAACAGGAAGGCAAAACCCCAAGCAGAACTCGGCTCAGGGAAGGCAGCCATCTGCCTCGACTGGCTGGGGTCGGAGCTTTGTGACTGAACATGTATGGCTTTATATAATTGTATTATGTCTATTCAAGGATTGGGGGCGTTCAGGGATATACCCCTAGCTGTTGCTTCCGACGGAATAGGTCTTGTTCTTAAGATTCATTGCGATCTAGACATGGTCAAAAATAATTGCTTGAAACTTTGCTGTTCAAAAGATTTTTTTTCTTAATCATTACTTTTTAACACAATATTGAGCAATTAAAAAAACAAAGGTGGAACACAAGTAGGACGAGGAATGGGTTTGGCAGGGAAAATGCATCCAAATGGCTCCATATACTGTGTAACACCTTCTTTTGAATGCTTTACATCCAGATAAATACATGACTTTAAAGTTTTTTTCCAGCATATAAAAAGAAACTAAACTACAATTCCAGCTTTTATTGCACTGACCACTCTTTATTCAGCAATAACCTTTAGCACCTTTAATGGTTTACACAAAAGAAGCAACTTTTAAAATCCTCTTTCAGCAAATGTTTCCAGCTAAACTCATAATAATGGTAAAAGAAATGATAAGTGATCCATTTCTTCTACCATTCTGCAGTGAGTTATATTAGAATCTACCATATGCATAGAAGGAAGTGTGTAAAGTGTGCAATTGACCTTATCCTTGGCTGTCAACTCACACAAAGCTTTACAGCTGAGTCACAGAGAGAGCTGTGACTAAAAGCTGCTAATTTGAGTGCAGCAGTCTACTAGATACAGAGAAGCTCTAAGTTAGACAAAGGCCTGAAAGAAGAGTTGAGCTTATCTTAATGGTATAAAAACCATAAATGCAAGTGAATAACAGGCATCTAGTTAATGCAGTCAGTGTTATAGTAGAATTTAAATGACTAAACCTTGGAGAGAACCTGGTCCCCAGATCGACTTGCAGCTTGCATGTCTGTGTGTCATCAACTCATTGTTCAACTTGTTGCTAGAGCTGGGGTGCAAAGAGCAGTCCCAGCAGATGGCTTTACAATGCTACATATCGAACAGTGAATTTAACATTGTAGACTTTATATTGCTGGTAGATAAGATGGTTTATAAACCCCGAGAGACCAGAATGCACACCCCCTCGTGCCAACTTCAGCTGCAATATCGCTACAAAAACACATCACAGTGATGAACAAAAGGGATTTTACTGCCAGTGTTCATATTGTATGTCTCCTTCTTGATCATGACTGTGACTGATTATTTCCTCGTGCACACAGAGATCTAAGATCCATACACATACACACATGCCTCACAACAATGTTCCTATTTATTATATTATGAGGCTCAATCAGTCCTGGATGGACTATTTATCCTTCTCATTTTACGCTAAATCCTATCCTATACAAATAGCTTTATCCCTTTGCTCGCTGTGCAGACCCAACTACAAACACACACAAACACAATTTGAAAATGCACCTAGATTGTTTCATCTGAGTGCAAATAAATGATTCATATGAAAAATATTTTACAACAAGTTGTAGCATAATGGCCTCTATTAATATAAAATATTAATATTGTGTTCACCATTAATTAACTTTGTCATTGGACAAAGTTAGCACTGGAGCACCACTTTTTCTTAAATGTATTATACGATTACAAAGGGAATACAGTAAAACTGACATTTGAACAGTTTAAGTGGGAAAATTGGTCTCTAATATGCTACTAAGGTGAGCTTTCGTGAGAAGGTACAATTTCTTCCAAAATCAACCATGCTACTACAACGTCTTAAGATATACAATTTATTTAACCACACTAATTAAATCAACAGCAAATCCAATATAAAACCAGCAGATTGGAAAACAAGTATAATACGTGTAAATGTGTGAATTAAACACACACACACAGAGAGAGAGAGAGAGGGAGAGAGTAATGACTATGACAAAACCAAAGGGATTCTGGTAGAAGAAACTAATAAAAATAAAATCGAATCAAAACAAATGATGGCAGCAATGCAATGAGGCAGCCAATTTAAGAGAATATATATTTGATTGGGATTAATTTAAGTTTACTGAGTCTTCAGGCAGCATAGCTTTAATAATTCAACTACTATTTAGACACCAGTTGCAATCAAAAGAACAGGCCAGTCTTACTTTGACACTGACATCGGGAAACCCATCTGTAATAGGAGTTAAGAGATGAAGGAATCCAGGTGGAAAATCCCAAAGTCCTGTAGAACTTATTAGGACAGTAGCCCGTCTGGGACCTCTTGGTTCTGTGTCTGAAGAGCCTTGGTTTCTGGTTACTGGTGTCAAAAGCAATGTTCTTTAGCCGGAGCTGATGGATAATTTTACAGAATTAGTTAAAATTTAACATGGATCAGAGCTTTTAATTGCTTTTGGGATGAGTTTTTGAGAGGTAAAGTTGCCTCCCAAAGTTTACTTGGATAAAAACAGCAGATGCTCTGGACTTCCTGGTTCAAACGAGTCGAGCAAAAGGGAAAAATGTAAAACCTAACAAAAATGAACGGTGACACAAACAAAAGACAAGGCAAGGCAAGTTTATTTGTATAGCACCTTTCATGTACACAACAGTTCAAAGTGCTTTACATAAAAACATTAA
>JBAMHX010000004.1:19449887-19464037 GCA_037177515.1 Pseudomugil tenellus | reverse complement strand
CCATTCTAAACCCCCATCCCTCCCGAGGAACCTCTCCACCCCCACCGCCAGTTCAACCCCCCCCCCCCCCCCCCAAAGCAGAAATAACATCCTGACCCAACCTGGGTCTAGTATATTTGGATGCAATTCTTTTTTTAACATTTAAAAAAACCTTTTATGTTTTTTTTTGGAAAATACTCAGTATGCAGAAATTCAAACATATTGCATATCACCAAGTTATTTGTCAAGTCAACCAGTTCCAAACATATTCATCTATTTTCCCTGCTGCCCTGTTCTTCTTCATTCACCCGTTACTTCACTTGTCAGAAAAAATTAAATCTCAACCAGGGGGTTCAGAACAGACCACATTATATTCAACTTAGTTCCCTTGTAAGACAAACTCAAAAATAATTTGCACACACTTTACTTTTTTTTTTTTTTTGTCTGCGAGAATAAACTGCGCATGAAAAGGAAGGGGGCGCAGAGGGAGGCAATCTTGTTACCAGCCGGCATAGCCCTGGGAAGATTTCTATCAGACACACGTAAAGAGAGAGGCATCCATTTAGAAAATGGCTTTTCTAGGCATGCTGGGCCATTTAGCACACCCTGTGACGACTCCTGTTTGGGGCAATGATAAATGTTCTTTCACACCCAGTCTGTGCACACAGCCAGGCCAGCACATGCACATGCACACACAGCCATATGGGCACGCAACGCCAGAGATCACTGGGATGGACGTAACATTTACAGAGTGAGACCGGCTCCATGGGGTTTAGCAAACAGAAAGAACTTCAGACACTTGTTGAGTAAATTAGTGTAAATTCCCAGAGCTTGAGTCCCCCTCAGCACTTAGCGCCATGTCAACACCACATCTCGGTTTTAGGTCTCACTAAGCTGAGATCAGACAGCTATATAATGATAATGAGATTTTTAAAACCCATCTTCAACTTGTTTTTTCTCACTGGCCTGACAATTTATCTTATCTTTGCTTTTATTTGGTCTTATTGAGTCTTTTATGTATTTTTCTCATCTTATTTTGTTCTACTTCATTCATTTCTGAAAATTCTGAAATTGGAGCTCATTACAATAGAAAAGTCAACCTATCTTGATTTCGTAAAAAACATACATATTTGCTGATAGTAGTTTCAGTATTGTAAACTTATGATATGTTGTTTTTTTCCACTATGTTCCAACATTCTGCTGAGTTCATTTTTAAGAAAATATCCCCAAAAGTTATTGCAAATATTTAATAATGAATCAATAATCATCTGCAGTCAGATTTTGTCCCCAAAACAACACAATTTCTGACCTTGTCTGTAAAAAAAAAGACTTTCAAACTTAAAGATACATTTTTTTTCCCCTAATCTTTTCTAAAACCAGTTGGGTTATCTCCAAAATGCAAACTGGTGTTGTTTTGCAAAGCTTACAGAAATACATGTTCAGAGATGCATTGTCTCTATCAAACAGCAGTAATACCCTTTTACCTTAAGACCAGGTTACATTAGAACTTGAACTGTTTTGTAGTCGTCAACACTGCTCATTGGGTGCACTGAAAAAAATTATACTTTCACCAACCCAACAATGCAAATATTTTGACAGGTAAACACACTCAGCCACTCTCTATCACACATTGAGTGTCTGCCTTATATCCTCTAACGGTAATTACTCTTTAAACCATCATAATTTCTGACAGCTCGCTTCCTTTACTCTGAGATCCGACAATGTCGCCTCCATAGTACCAGGTTTTGCACAACCCACTGTTACCGCATGCATTAAAGCCACAGGATGGATGAATCACACACACCCAAACAGTCATAATGACACACTTATCTGAAAGTACTTTACAAACCCTGGAAGCATGGTAAATATGCAGACGACAGAAATATGATGAAGCAGTGTCAGTAACACTGCTCAACCATCTGCTCTGCCACCACACACACACTTATACACAGATGGGACACAAATAACATGAACAAGTTCATTACAGCCAAAACTTAGGTTAATTTAATCTCTTCTTGTGCGATATACCCCCCAAAAAAGCATTTTTCCCAGGTCTTTGATCCTGAAGACAGGAATTGTCTACTCTGTTACTGCAAACGCACAACCTCAAAGACACACAAGCACTAATGTTGTACAACCTTTCCCGGTGAAATCTGATTAATAATGCAGGAAAATGCAGTGTCACGTGCGAGGGTGACGTCAGCTTACCGATCTCATCTGCTGAGTTCCAGTGACGTGCTGAAGAACCTTTTCCAGCTCCTTCTCGATGCGTCCGGCCCAGTGACTCATTCTGGAAAATAGGACAAGACCATTTTAATCTGTATTCCTAAACATTAACACCTAAACATGTCATCACAAGAGCCTGCATTTCTCTGTCACTGCATAGGAGTGTTCATAAGATAGTGATAGTGAGTCTGTCGCTATCTTTGTGTAGTGCATGTCTTGCTGGCAAACTGCCACATGCTCCCTAGTTTCTGGATCCCAATCTGAAAGGATCCTTGCCGTATCTCTGCTAATGTCTGAGTTAGTCATCAGCACCTCCTTTCCCCATCACATCCTGCGTATATCTGCTCAGCACTGGCAGGACTGGCAGCGAACGTGCTTGGCTCGGGTTAGGATCAGTAGCTATGCAATAAAACTACTCAGGTCTGACAGAAGTGCACCCTAAGCAGGAGCTGATCTCGGTTAGACGGAGCCAAGTTTGGAATTAAGAGATCAAACGGTTGGAGCTCATCACTGTATATCTCCCAGCAAGTAACAAATGACTTAATGGATCGAGATTTTCTTTTTTCCAAATCATTTTAAAGAAGCCCGCAGGAGCTAAACTGCCAAGTGGAAGAAGAGCTGCGTCTGGCCAATGAGAGATTCTTCACTGGAAAAAAAAAGAAGAAAATACTAAACGCTAATCTTTCAGCAATAAAATAAATAAATCCGGTATGTGTTCACTAGACAAGCACTGATCCGATGCCAACCTTTTCTTTTCAGCAGCCTACAGGTAAGCTAATCACTAGCATCAACACCACAACAGTCGTTTGTCTTTTAATACAATGACAGAAACAAATGTCATCTTTAAATGTCAGATTTGTTCAGAAGACAGGAGGAAAGACAAGAGTTATTAAACTGCATAAATCTGCCAAACAGCGACAGCGTTCGCTATAATCGCTAGACCACAGCAGGCCTCATCAAGGGAGGGGCAGCAGAGAAAAAATGCCAGCCAGCGTACTTGTTGCCTGCGTTTTGGGTGACAAGATTAAGAGAAAATAAGAAAGATTCAGAAAAATAAACAAATGAAAGAAAAAAAAGTACAGGGTACAAAGGGGAAGCACTAAGGTGAAGTCACTGTGAAAAGGTGAAAAAGTCACCTGCATATAAATGTGAACAGAACAAGATGCATTCATACTTCACTTATACTGCATTAACTTACTCATTTCTTACATTTGCATCGCAAAACCGGTAAAATCATTAGAAAATATTTCTATACACATAAAGTTAAGCAGAGGTTGAAATTATCATAGGATTTTGAATATTCAACTAAATGTCAAAAACTAAAAGAAAAACCCATGAAATATAATTCCACTAAAATTATTGTTGCAGAAAACTGCAGACAGAATCTTAGCACTAACACATCTGCTAATATCGACAAAGCAGCCATGAATTTTCTCCCTCCAGGTGTAAAATTATATTACATAAGCTAACTAATCATAACAATCATGTTTAGCCTGATTAATATACTAATGTACCGATTTTGTAAAACTTTGTCACAAGATTTAAAAACATTTACAAGTTTGTGGAGTAACTTAAATGACTTATATTTATGTTGGCCTCCTTCAAAATGACTTAAGTATTCGACAATAACTCTCCAGCTGCTGATATATATGGACACGGTTATTTGCTGAATTATATGCACTAATGCTTGGAGACAAGCATTGTGGGGTTTTTTGTTTAAAAAAAAAGAACAAAGCAAACAAGTTGCCATGGTGCTCTACATTAAAGTTAACCCAAATTTCCTGACGCTTTGTGGTCTAAGTATTAAAATTTTGCCATTTGCTTCAGGTGTCTTTTTTCGGTCTTCTCCATAATGTGATTTAAGCTCACCAAAACATTTTGGAAAAGCAGAAAATATGGTGAAATGAGTTTGGATGGAAGGCCTGTGCACACAGCCGCATACTGCCACTATGTGCACTCTACTGCAATGGCTCTCATCACTGGAGGTGCCACGCTCAAATCTATTATGTGAAATATTTTTTTAGCATGTGGAAGTAATAAATTGGAGATATAGCTTTCTGTATTTTATCATGGTAAAAAAGGCAGAACATAAATAGAACAAATGGTTGTTTTTATCTCCTTTTACCAGAATTTACTGTCAAAACATTGATTTAGATTCCATCTAACAAAAAGTGTTCGCCACATGATTTAAAAATGTGGAAATAATCTGTTCTACTGCAAACACACTACGTTATCAACATAAGCAACACTACAATAGCAGCATATAAGACCTTTTGGGAAAGGTACGTGTTATTGGCACTGCTGTGAAATGAACTGTGAGATATTCTGCCCTTTCTTATAGACACGCTTCCTCAGCTGGAGCTCAAACACACAACTGCAAGCTGACTGAGTGTGTGTGTGTAATTCAGGCCAACACATTCAATAGACAACTACAGCAGATCCCCCCCCCCCCCACACACACACACACACACACACCCCACACACACACACCTCAATTATCTGGCAAATTCTGGCAAACACCACAGTAAATGTGGGTGACCCAAAACCCAGATTTAAATCCCATGAGGTGACTGATATAATGTGGACTTTAACAAGGGGAAGGCAAACTTAATGGTGTGCCCCTGTATCGAAAAGGTAACCAGTAGAAAAAAGGAAACTGCCTGTAAGATTTACCACATAAAATATTGGCAAATACATTTAAACAGATAAGTTTTTAAGAAAACCATGTGTTTTATCTTGCAAGGTAATAAATTCCCTGCATATCTTAAGTAATGAAATAAATTATCCATTTTATTGCAGTTTTAATCAGTGGACACATCCATATTGGAGGAGTGGTTTCTCCCCTGAAAGTCACCTTGAATATAAAATGAACAAATCCGTGATTTTCAACTCATGCATCACCGAGGGATTATTTAGATTCCTGTCATTTCTGTACACTTCTTAGTCATCACAACTGCACATCTTCCCCTCATGACCATCACAATGGCAACATTTGAAGAAACACTTCGCAGAGTAGAAAGTTGCTGTTGCGCTCCGAGGGTCTGTACACAAATCCAGTTCAGCACCTCAGCTAAAGAAACGACCACTGTAAACATACACACACTGGCTGCTCGTTGAACTTTTTGTGTAGTAAAATAACACTAGGCACATGCAGAAAATAGTTGCATCAGAAAAAAAAACTTTAGACTGCGCGGATGAAAAAAGAAATGTCTTTTGCGTCTTAATCTAGTTGCAAATAATTTTCCTACAGATGCTTAAAAAGTAACAGTTTCTCTGCTTTTCCTATGATGCTGCTACTTTCTGAAACTATGGTTACTGAGATGAAGCATCGCTGTAATTCTATTCTAATTTTTTTATATTTTTATCCCCGCTAGTTTTGTAGATTTTCTCTAATACAAAATGAACCAGTTTAAAAGAACCACGTGGTGGATTACATATCATTCCCACACGGTGCCGGTGCAGCCTATCCAGAGGACTCTAAAGATGCCTAACTTGGATGCTCTCCTACATGCAATGACCACACAACAAAACAACAAACCTTGATTTCATTTCATCCTGTGAATGTTAAAACAAATCAGCCAGCCACCTGTGTTTGTGGCGATGTGTGCGCTCCCTGTATCCTATTCCCAAAATGGACTATGTCAAACTGAATGAGACTAATAAAAGCCACAATACGACACAAACATTATCTTTGTGAGAATGATGTTCATCATGCAGCATCAGAGATGGAAGCTGCGTCTGTTTATGCAAACCAGGGACATCAGCTACTCCAAGGTAAACGGCGCTGCATGTGTACAGGCTTGTAGGGGCCACCTGTCCTAGTTCCACATCCCGCGTTATCCCCCCCTCACCCCAAAAACGATACAAGGTACTTACGTGTATGGTTCAGGGAAGCGGTGGCCCCCGACTGTCGGCGTGGAGACGAACATAATTAGTACAGTTTGCATTGAGAAGAGACAGAAAACACCGAACGACTGCGCGTTGATCGCCATTTTCCATTAAATATTCAAGAAACTGGGATAAATAAGAGAAGAACCGGAAGGACAGCAGCTGATCTAAGAATAACCAGGCGTCAGAGAAAGTGAGTGGTGAGAGGTGAAGGCTGGCGGAGGCTTCTGGACACTTCAGCCGGCAGTGGACTCTCAATCGGCGTGCACACGTAATATTGGCAGCCCCGCAAAAAGCGAGAGATGAGGATCAGGAAGATGCTCTGTCGCTGTTGCTGATGTGCCTGCCTGCTCGCGCACACGCTGTCCTCCCTCCCTCACCGCCACCGCGCAGATCCGCTCCTTTTCTCTACCGCTGGCTCCAATGTCACCACACAGAGTGAAGCTTTCCACGCTGCGCGTCTTCCCACTAATCTTTCAAAATAAACCAGACCATACTTATTATTATTATTATTATTATTATTATTATTATTATTATTATTATTGGAGTCAGTCAGTCATTTTTGCAACCGCTTAATCCAATTAAAGGGCGCGGGGAAGCTGGAGTCTATCCCAGCAGTCACTGGGCAGAGATGGGGTGGTCTACACCCTGGACAGGTCGCCACTAGGCCTGGATTGGAGTTGTCCTGCAGATGTGTTTGTTTATCTTCACAGAAAATGTCATCAGCCTCTGCTGTACCATTTAACAGAACCATTATGTAACCGCACGAGGTGTCTTTTTCCCAAAAGCCAAAGTCAACTATGACACACAGCTGCATGCAGAAAGCATCCGTTTAACGCACAGACATGACGCTAAAATACGGTTTTATTTTGTAGGTCCACGCACTCTACTTCCTGTTTTTGTCTAACTATGGCTCTTGATTCAGCTGTTGGCACTTGTGGACCTTCCTCCACAAACAGCCCATTCCCGTGCGATAGACGGGGGCGCGCATCAGGCCACCTCCTCTTCTTCCTCTTCCTTCTCCTCATGTCCACTGCTTTCCACAAACTCTGGATTGGAAACAGAAATCAGGGCTTTATTTTACTAATTAGAGGCACAACTCTAGAGGGGTCTATTGTAGTAAGTGGAGTGTAAACATTCAGCAATCACAGTGGGACTGCTCCTCAAATACATTTGTTCTACTTATTATCACATCTGCTCCAGTGAATGAACATTTGAATTATTGCAGGGGAAATTAATAACCTAATTATGTAGATATATGGCCACTGTTTCCTTCTATCATTAGCTATTTAGATGGAGGGATGGTAATGTTGCAGCAGGGCATCACACATTGTCTTGTTTCTCCTAAGTGAAGGCCTTTGAATAATTATAAGCTTATTAATATAGTTTAGTGGAACAGTTTTTCTTCCAGACATACAGTAAGAGAGATACTGGTAATAAATGGTACACAGAGAAGAGCAATGCAGTGAATCTTCAGAGTAAGTCTAATTCAGCATGAAGTCACCCCCTCGGAGAAGTGACTATCTCCCTATGTCAGCTGTGTGTGTGTGTTTGTTAAAGCGTGCACATGAACATCACTGTATGCACACCTATACCTGTCACATTGCATCTTCCGGCACAACTGTTTTATTCTCTGATCTTGCTGTTTCAAACTGGAGGGTATGATCAGTTCAACACTTTTGCACATTAAAACAAAACATGTTATTTTAGGGTGATGGATTCTAACAAACGTACATTCTGTGTGCAACATTTGTGTTAATTACAAGTATCAGAATCAGGCAACACAGGCTTAAAAGAACAAATCACACACATAAAAGATGAAAGTACCAAAAAAAGCTTTAGTTTTAAACAGATTTTAATTTGATTTCCAGTCAAAGTGGAGGAGCAGCAGATGTGTTCCCATCTCTCAGGTCCAACTTGGGGGGGTCATGTCTCAGCTCAGGGTGCAGAGAGACAGTGGCTCTTGTGACTGTGTTGTCCTTGGGCTCAGTCAGTCAGCAGGGACACACAGGTGCGCTGCAACAGAAAGCTACGCAGCAGACAGCAGGCTTGCAGAACAGCATTTCTGTGTCCTCAGTGACAGAAAAGAAGGAACTGCTTTGGTTGAAAAGATACACTGCAGGGCAAGGACGTAGGCAGGACAGAAAAACCCACCTGATAGCAGGCAGCAGAAAGCACGTAACGGGTCATTCAGTCAGAATAAATATTCAGCCTTTTTCCTTAGGAAAATGGGAGAAAACAAACCTGCTAATATTCCTAAAAGCTATAGGTGTTCTGAGATATATTAAAAAAGAGAAAACCCCCATCTACCCCACCCCATTAAAAAAGGAGATAAACAATAATCAACACTGAAGACAGTGTTGTTTTGATTTATTAGAGGAGAAATCGCCTTCATTGATGGTTATTCTGACACATTAATTTCCTCTACCTTATTCCACAACAAAAACGATAACAAGAAGATGCTGCCACTGATGTAGCTTCAGCCTGGAGCACTCACATTCATCCCTTCTGCTTTAATTTACTGAAACACACGTCAGGAAAACTTTATCTAAAATTATCTGGAGCGATGAGAAAGATGATACAGGTTTAATTTTGTGAGTAATGCTCACTGGAAAAGATGTCTGGAGAAGGAAGTGAGTTCATTGACTATGCAAACAAACACAAAAGGTAGGGATCTTTCTTCGGCGGGGCCTCTGGGTCTGACGCATTGGCCGGGACAAGGAGGCTGAAAGCTAACGCTAAACAATGCATGATGCTACATTTGACTTTGTGACATGTTTGTATGCTCATGATTGTCTATAAAAGAGCAGTGGATAAAATAAGTGGTTGTGATGAAGCTTTAGATCTCACTCTACACACGGCAATGCTGATAAAGAATCCACTCTTTTTTATAGGTGATTGATCAGTCCAACTAAAGGATCCACTCTGTGAAAACACACCGATCAATGATCTCCACTGGTTATTTAAACCAAGAGAAGGGTAGACAGAAGGATGTTCACCACTATGCAGGGCTTTTTGGCCATGCAGTTTCTCATGATGAGATCGACCTGCCAATCTGTTATTGATCCAGAGAGTCAGAGAGTGGAAGGAGACAGGTCTCACCGTTTTGCATCAGACTGCAAGCTTCTTTCTGGGGACCGCTCCCCCAGACGGAGGTCAAGTAGGCTGTCGCAGAATTAATCACTCCTTGTTTCCCTGTCTGCAAGCCTCAGGGAAGTCATCAGCAAAGCCACATCCAGACATACACAAGCACTGTCTTCTTATCTTCCTCTTCCTCTACCTTATCCATCTTCTTTCTCTCCCTGACCTCCTCTTCTTCTCTCTGTGGCCTGTATGCTGATATTCAGATGCAATGGCCAGAAAAGTGTGGTTTCACATTCTGTAAAAACCTCATCTTGTCAGCATGCTGAATGCTAAGATGCCATACTTTTGATTAGAGAAAAAGTATGCATCACATTTCCTACAGATGATGGAGGTACTTGCCCTTGAGAGAGAGTCTCAATGCTCTCAGTAAACTTCAATGATCCTCAGGAACATGATATAGTGTCGTTTATTTGCAACACTTTTTCTTTGAGGGTTTTTTTTTGTCTGTTTGTTTTCTACTACTGTGTAGAGGTGTCGGCGTGCTCTTGTCCTCTATGGGGACATACCAAAGAGATCAGCAGAGTGATTCCAGCAATCAAGGTTATCTTCCTTTCAGTTCTCTCCCAGCTCACTTCCAACTTTGTCCTCACGTTTATTATCATCCACTGACTGTATCAGCAAGGTCTTAAGTTTGTATCACGCAGAATTTAGTCAACATAGAGATTTGCACAACCCATCAGCACCATTATTTTCATTATCTCCTACTTGACATAAACACTTGAGCTAAATTCAATAAGAAAAAAAGAACAATCAGTGTGTTTTTATACATCCTTTACTGTAAAACACAGACATACCCAGAGCTGTGGGGCCGCAAGGCACTTCGGGACTTTCGTGCTCAAATGTCAGAGCATTTCATCCTGATGATGATGACTCACTCCCTTCGGTCTTAGTCTGCATGAAAGAACAACAGCGCCAATTAATGACCCAACCTCCTCACGTGTAACAGTAGGGAGATATCCACTATGCCGAACGTTACAGTACAACACACATATACAAAAAAGGACACAAACAAATGCATTTAAGACAGCGTTTTATCAGCCCAACCACCAAAAACCACGCTACCACCTTACCCACATAGACAAGAGGGTGAGGTGGGGGAGGCATGTGAAAACAGAGCGAGACTCAGTAGTCATTGATATGCTCTACTAGAGGCCTAATGGCCCCTGGGTAATGGCTCTCTTTGGTCTTCAGGAAATCCTCTCTCATGCATACATCAAAGCTGGGATTGAAAACGATACAGAGTGGAAATAGAGGGAAGGAAGGAGACATCAATGCCACACAGTGAGGTGAGATGAAGTAACAGTATAAAAGCATAACATGCAGGTTTTTGTCTATGATAATCCAGAAAAAGGTCTTTTATAGAGGACTTATAGTTAAGATATGCATGTTAGGTCATGTTCAAGTTCCCCAGGGTATCAAACTAAGTAAACCTGGGTGTATATCCGTTTTTTTTCCTAAATATTTCTACACCGAACATATGTTGGGAAAATTTCATATATTAGCTTAATTACCTTGCTCCTAATTAATGTCTAGCTGAAAGGTCCGACCATAAGGCTCCTAAACTGTTGTCATTCTGACCTTCAGTAAACCATCTGCAAGGCCAGAGTCCTTCCATCAGGGAAATGTTTAGACGAGACCTCGGTTTTGTTTGTCATATCATAAGAACAGGCTCCAGACTGATGCACATAACCAAAGTCTTTAAACAAATGTGCCTCTAAGTGACTGGGGAGAATAGTTTCAGATTTCTGTGTAACAACAGATCTCTGGAGGGATTCTCCCCGGGTTATAACCTTTACCTTGTCTGTATGTCTTAATGTAATGTCTCACTCCATGCTTTAATGTTCAGTCCATGTTAAACTTCTTTTATTCTTCATTATTAAATTTATATTTTTCTCAATCTAAAGAAACCAGTCTCCTCGTCCTTGACAGGAAAAACGCCCATTACACACAGAAAATACAAGAATAAAACGGCTAATAGTAATAAGTAGTGATATATCATCCACAACACATTAGCTTTCCTCATCCTCAGTTCCCTACACATTTTCTGCCTTTTCTTGCTATCCATCTCAACTTTATTTTGCTGACACACAATATCCCTGAGTTGTCAGCCAGCTGCTATAACATAAGACCTGCAGCTCATCTCCCACATCATACCCCCATCTCTCTCCTCTCACTGTCCAGGAGCCATCTGCTTAGTCTGCATATTGCAGATCTGTCAATGCGATCTAATTAATTCAGACAAAAGTGTTCACTGTGACCCTGACAGTGTTTGCAAAAGTTTTGCCTTGCTCCATATGGTTGGTACACAGGAGGAACATGTACTGTGTGGAGCTTCTGTGGATAACTGCAGCAATGCCAACTCACATGGAGGGAAAGCTGTGACCTCTACATGTCATTCTCAAGTGAAGTGGAGCATGTGAATTTTGCCCCTTTCTCCATGATTGTCAACTCATCTTCCAATTCAACCTTTGGATTTGTTTTGCCAACCTTCTGGCAAAAGTCATGAAGCATCTGAGAAAATACTGCTGTCATTTGTAGCAATTCTTTTGAGGTGAAAACAAAGTGGGAGCTACTTTAAGCTGCTTCACAGTGCCACGCTGACATCAAATTAGCCTTAAATACTTTTGCAGTGACTGAACCCATACAGAGCACATTAAAAATTGTCAGTATTAAAGAGGCAAAACTAACAGGCCTGTGGAGCCTTTAGTGGTTTGATAAGGCAAGCGGGTGGTCCTGACAGAGCGTGGTCTACTCCTCTTCTCTTGTCACTGTGGAGTGAGAAGTGTATAGTCTCTTTCCCGCCCTGCCGTCAAATTAAAGCGCATCTTAATTGGCATTAAAACTGGTGATAAGGGCTTAATGAAGGAATTAATAGATAACACACACATTCTGGAGCTCATACTCAGCAGTCACGTCCTGACAGAGACATAAACACACAGCTGTACTGAAACAGACAGATTGTACACCCGAAGACAAAGTGAGTTTGGATTAGTTGGGTAAGAGGTAGCCTGCGATATGAAGCAGAGCCAAGACTGAAAGCCTGCAAACATCACATCACCTCTGCATGACAGCAGCTGCAAAACGTCAAGCTTCTCATGTTGAACAGTTGATCGGTATACGCTGTCATTTCATCGTCATTTATTCAGATTTCCGTTAGCTGTTAAAAAAAGCTAGTGTTCCTGGAGTCTGTCCAACATGCTGCTATGCCAATATTTTCACATTAGTTCACAATGATCTCGTGAATAATTGTAATTTAAATAAAAACACAAACACACAAAACAACCAGCCAACTAAAAACAAAACAACATAAATAAATTAATATATTTATGTAGGTCATGGCTAAACACATGATCAGTTATATCTTACTGAAAGGGTTTATATAAGGCAACATTATATGATAATTTGTTGGTGACTCATGCGAGCGCTTTCAACTTTACAGTGGTTACACTGCTTGACCCTTGTAGGACATACATAGAAACATAATTAAGATGAAGCTGATAGAAAACCATCTAAAATGATGACAATTCCCTCTGTAAACTGTCTGTCATTTAGACAACATCATATTCGGTGTTTTTATTATACTTGACATGTAAATGACCAAAATGAAAATCTAATTATAGAAAATATTCTGTGTTGCAGCTGCTTGTTTGGCTTTTTTTCATTGTTTGTTTTGTTTTTTGTTTTTTTTAAAAAGTTTTTAAATGCTTTTACATTCTTAAAAGTGAAATAAAATCCAGTTAATAATTCTAACATGTTGCTATCCTTAGAAAATGTTTATGCTATAATGTTGGCAAAACAAAAGCTCCTTGATATTAAACTCTGAGACCTGCGTCACCAGCTCATCATTGCAGGTTGTTCTTCTACACTGAACATTTAAAACACAATTACTTACTCTATTAATATGATTATTGTTGTTATTATTATTTTTGTCTACTCAAGTGACTTAAATTGATGATATTAAGACTAACTTAACAATAAACTGACAGCCTGATAAAAGAATAGTCTTACTAGATTTGTTGGTAAGACATTAGGATATATATATAAGTTGTCTTGCAATTGCCTCCATCTGTGAATTTGGATTCTTCTTAAAACAAAAGTATAAAAAAGGCAGGAAAATGCTGTGATTCTGTAGCAAACTCTGCTTTTCAGTCAGAATTTGTCCATTCTTTTGTTCATACAACCGAATTGTCTGAGTACTGAGGCCTGCTTGGGTTAGCAGCTTGCCTAATCCTAAGAAAAAATAAATATCAAGTATAAAGTTTCAGTTCCATGTTGGAGTCACAAAGGTTAAAGCTGTACAGCTAATTTAAATTAGCATTATGCAACCTTCTGACCTTAAAATATGTGTTTCTGACTCATTTAGATGACACTGTGACATTTATTATGTACATTGCTGAGACCACCGTTGCATTTCACCATTTTTTGCACCTCACAGCTGCTTTACACAGTCAGTCTTGTGTCACTATCTGGACATCAACACACTAGCCGTTTTGAATGTGCACTGTTGCTGAATCATTAAAGAAACACAAAAGGATGTTGTCGGAAAAAAGAGAGTAAAAGAAACATAATTCATTATCCCTTAGCAAACTTAAAGGTCTGAAATTATAGCTTTTTAATTATTTACAATCACGTTGTCAGTTACTTTGTTTTGGTGTTCAACATGTGTTCAATGCTATCTGGTGTATAAAAGCATTAGGACTGAACACTGAACTGATGTATTAAAAGTGAACAATTAGGTTCCATGCAAGTGAGATGAGTGATTTTTATCAAAGAGAATCTCATTAAGTCGAATAAAAGCTAGCAAAGGGATGGGGGCGGGGGGGGGGGGGGTCCCCCAGCCTGAGCACATGTGTCCAAATTAATCTAAGCATTCTGCAGTTTTTAAAGCCACATACTACCCACCATTAGCTCTT
>JBAMHX010000004.1:19410547-19442424 GCA_037177515.1 Pseudomugil tenellus | reverse complement strand
CTACAGCAGTTCGACTGCACTTATCTATGATGTCCTCTACTGTTTGATTTAGTGCTTGTGTTGTTCTTATTCTCAGAGAAATTCGAAGAAAAGCGTCTGCTAAATTACTGTAATTGTAATTATTAGATACCATATGAACCCATAATCTAGACATTTACATTATTCTGTCAGCGAGGCAAAGATAATTATATTAAATGTAACCAGGAAGTGATCATCAGAGGGAAAATTTGGGCTCATCAATCCATTTTGGAGGTAAACATTTGAGCATTGTGAAGCTTTTCAACTCGATTTTCAAATTGTGTTAAATCAGCTGGGTTTTATTTATTGACTGTATCTTTGTGAATAACAGGAATATCTGTCCTGCTGACAGGTAGCAGAGACAGATGCACAGGATGCAGAGACTGACTGAGACTGGGCTGAACATAAAACCAAAGAAACAACAGGATTAATAACAGGATGAGGTCTTAGGAATTAACTAGCTTGCTTTGAAAGGGGGTGTCATTTTTAAAGGAGATAGAAAATTGATTTTAGGTAGGAAAGCACGAGTGAATTGATCATAAATTCTTTTGCAGCATACGAAACACAGATCAGCAGTTTAAACTTTCAAATATTACTGTAAATTAATCACAAGAGAAAATAAATCTACACACACGCGTTTACAAACACAATCCCACCCAAACAACCTGATAAAACAAACAAAAAAAAAAAACTCTCATATGGTTTCCATCAGCTTTGCCCTTGACGTGTCCGAGGAAGAGAGAGGAGATTTTCTCCCATTTGTTACTCTGGAGACACTGACTAACTGAGACTATGGCAGAATTTAAAACAGTAAATAATGAGATAATGAACTTTGAGCCTACTGTCATCCTCAGTCTAGCACTGGCTATCACCCAGGATATTAGTAGATAAATCTGAATGGTTTCTCTCTCTGATGCAGCACACAGTGGTTATTGATCAAACAAGCCCATGCAGAGAGGGGGGAGAAGAGCAGAGTTTATTAATTAGGGATTGACAGCCAATTCCCGCACCTTATTCGCAAACGGACGGGTTGGGAATCCTGATGAGATGTGTCTTCCGCTCTGTCTGCAAACACAATAACACAAGAATACACAGATGGAACTGAACCGATGACCCTGCATACCGCTCGCTCGGTGTAAACCTGAGTAAGATGAGAGATCAGTAAGTTACTCAGGTGTAAAATTACCAACCAGTTGCCAAGTTTTTTTGTGGTGAAATGTCTTTCTCTCTAGTTATTGTGGTATTGGGATGTCAAAATGCAAACATTTTATCTGTGAATTGGCTCCTTCACAATGTTTTCTTAATTTATTCCACCTTTTGCTCTGTTCTTTTGGGCCTTTTTGTTTCCATTCTGATGGCTATATGAATGTCTTAATGGCTGTTCTCCAGCAGCTCTGCTTCTCCTCCCAAAACTTGACTCTAATAGGATACAGGGCTTTTCCACTAATTGGGTTGCTAGAGAATAAAATTGGCTCTTAACTGTACCTCAATGCTGAGCGGCCCCCCTAATCCAGCCAGCCCCGGGCTGCCAGGCTCCGTTGTTCTCCCTCAGCTCTCCCGTATGCTGCGATACGGATCTGATCCCCTGCACAATTTCATGCCTGCTTTGCCCTCTTCTCCTGCAGCAAAGCATCAATTACCCTCATAAAACAAATTCTGCCCTCTTCAGAAGCTTCAGCTGAATGTAACCCCCTCAAACAGACACAACCTTCCAATTTCTCATGGCAGCCAAATAGCCATAACTCTCAGCTTGTTGTCGAATGTCTATAACACGCACAAAAGATTAAAAGTAAACTTCAAATAATATCTTGTGTTGTCTTGTGCACGTGTGTGACCAAGGTCTGCAGGAGCACAGATAAACAAACAGCGCTGAGGTGAGGAAGAATGCTTTTTTTTATCTGTACATGTGGCAATAACTTTTCATTTGCAGTTTGGAAACTCATTTATTGCTTCACCACTGATTCTAATCTGTGCCACATCAATCCCAGGTTAATAACATGACCAATTGCAGTCATAACAATCATCTTAAACATGATGCTGAACACAAATTCAAAAGGTTAAACCACAATTGTCATTACATATTGGTAAAGAAAAACACAATCACCCCTTTTTGACTAACATATCTAATGTCATTGTGATTTTATATTGTTTTTATTATGTATTCATGTGTTTTTCCTGCTGTACCTGTTAAAGGCGGTTCTACTTTAGTTTAGTTTATTTCCAAAGGAACACAAGGTAAATGTGAGAGGTTATGAAATGATTGATGTGATGTGACAATAGAGGCAACTATCCTGTAGGAGGATTCACATTTGTGATGTTTCTCCTTGTCACAGTGAAGACTCACAAACGTTTGAAGCATTTTAAGCAGCCAAAATGCCAGGAACAGGTGTTTTAATTTAAAAACAGCTGCTCCTGTGTATTTTATAGCTTTATTTCTCTCACTGTGAAATCCAAATCTGGAAGCTAAACAGTAACTCCAGATGTAAAAGAAATATTAAGTGGGAGCAGAAAAAAGTTAGTTCTTCTCTTTCTTCCCTTGGTGTTTTTAAAGCTTCTTTTATAGAAGGTTCATGTCAAAATTTCACTCTGATTATCCACACTGGGATTGCTCTAACTGCTGCAGGTGAGACTCTGGCTAATCATAAGTAATTCACACACCCCTACTGTATTTCAGGCAGAGGAGACTTTGGCAATATTGTGAAATGGAATTGTTTACCAAATCATGAACAACGTTTTGACACGGACTCAAATGACAACAAAATTGAAAATGAAGCCAATTGTGGCAGAACACTCTGTAGGTGGGCACCTGAGCCTCTCAATCTCCTCGTAGGTGTTTTTTTTTTTCTCTCTGAATGAGCAATGCTTCCAATTTGGTGCAGATTTCTGGTGTTTGCCTGTAAACATTTTACAGCCATTTCCCCCCTTTTTCTGTTAAACACATTAACATGCATAAACCAAACAGAGATGTGTTTTTTTGCTGTGCCCCCTGATTTTGCCCTCACTCACAGCTCAACAGTCCTGCAGGGTCCCTTCCCATTACACAGCTGCTTTCTTCTGAAGATATTCAAATGATATACTCTGTAATGCATATTACTTATGTGAGAGGCTGGATATACTCAGAAGACACATTATTTTATCTCAGCACTCCACAAAGTGAAAAAGCTAACAAAGAAAGTTTTCGGCTACTTGGAGAAGTCAGGGCAGAGGGCAGCGAGGCTGAGAGGTGAAATTAACTGACTGAGTATTGCACTCTTGCAACAGTTAAAGGGGCTCTGAATGTTCAAATCTCTCATAATGTATTACAAGTCAAATATGTTTAAACAATTTTTGCTGTCTTATTTCAAGTTCACTTTTCTTTTCATTCTTTTTTTTACTGTAAACTAATTTTAATGATATTTGAAGCTAACAGTAATCAACAATAAATAACCATCTGGGCAGTGTTTGATTATTTGCACCATAATGAATGTGTATCAAGGTCAACTGTAATTCATTTACAAGCCCTGAAAACACTTGAACTGCTTGCAGTTTATGCCTGACAATTAAAAAGACCATAGGAAATTTAAAAGCAATCATTTTGTGAGCACATTATTTTAGGTTTAATTTAGACTTATTAAGTATTTTCTCTTTCATCATTTAATTAACTTCCAAATACAAAAGGTACTTCATTTTAAAGTAATTATCGCCTGATTGGCTGACCCAGATGAAAACGTTGCCTGCTCCTCATTCTGTTAACTCCATGTGGATTTTTCATGGTTTGTTTCCACCTGTGTGAGTGTTAGCATCTTGGTGTGTGTGTGTGTGTGTGTATGCGGGCTTCAGGTCAACAAATGCACATTTGGGCCACAGTAAAAAGCAAAACAAATAAAAGACAAACAAAAAACAAAAACAAATGATACCCTTCAGCGCTCACATGCCTGTTTTATATTCTCTCAGTCAAACAGATAGATAACTTGTAGCAGGTGGACAACATCTGCTTCACAAAGCATTGTGAACACAAGGTATTCCATCAATATAATTGCTTTCACACAAGTGCATGTGAGTGCACACACACTCATAATGTGGATACATAACAGTAGGCCTTCAGAGGACTCTGGGATCACGCACTTTCTTGTAGTAGGGAGAGATAAACAGTAAATGCTTTCTGCCGTTGTCAGCTTCTTCATCCTATCAGCCTCAGCTTGGCATTTATCTGCAAAGAATCCTGCATGCATCTGCTGAAAATGCCTTGAGATTTCAAAAGTTAATTACAGCATCAAATTAAGTGCATGACAAGTGCCAATAGACGACCAGTAGAAGGGTCTTTAATCCCCCTTTGCTCCCCGGGCTCTCCCCCTCAGCCCCTAAAGCGCCACCTCAGCCACTGTTTACCAAATTAAAAAAACATCCCAACTGTAGGAGGCAATCAACAAGCTTGTGGATTTACACAACTCCTTCCCACTCACTTGTTTGTTTGTTAGCTATTGAAAAGAAAGTGATGCATGATTTAATTGAATGAGGTCCCTTTTTGCAGTCAGTTTAGGGGGTAAATTTGATTGCAGTTTTAATTAACCAGCACAGTTCGCCCCTTTCATCGGCCCAAGGGATTACAATTATGAACACAATGAGGTAGCGGTCGTGTGGTGATTTGGTTGTTTGTACTCAAGTGAGGGCTGTTCAGCTGCTCTGATGCCTGGGCTATTCATGGCCACAGTGTAAGGTGGCTGTAGTGGGGATTCAGAGGTTCTTTTATCCAGGCTATGGAGACCTGCATTTCAGCATGTGCGTGAAAATCTGCCAGGAAGAAAGCACCAGCAATAAGTCAAAGTTGGAGATGCATTAATGCTGAAACTGCTGTATGACTCAGTGAAGAAGCAACAAAGATTTGAGGACATTTCAATGACAATAAGGCTGCATTTCCCACCATTTTGAATTTTACATTTTTTATTTGTTCTTTTAAAATTAAGCTAAAGTTACAAGCCAAACATCCTAAATAAAGTAATAAAGACTCTTAATAAATCAAATCAATTTATTTAAATAGTTCTATTTATACCAGCTATGGCTACAATATATAAAATAGCAGCATAAACACATAAAAACATACAAAATGAATAAGATGTGATAAAATTATATAAGCAAAGTATACAAAAGTTTCAATACAAACAAATACAAACACATAAAAGCAAATATAAGCAAATGAGATCAACTCTCATGTGGGTTAAAAGCTGATTAGTCTCAAGAGGTGTTTAAAAAAATGGACATAAAAGTTAAAAATTTGGGATTTAAAGTGGCCAAAACCACAAAGTTGCACCCCGATGTGTTACAGAACCAAATTGCTGTCGTTGCATCTCCAAATCATATAACAAAGTACATCAGAACCAGGCAAGGCAAGAAGATTATTTCCCCACCCTGACTGTTCTGACAAAACCATAGGCCTATGGTGCCCAAATGTGGTTCTTTTATATCAAGGAATGCAACTTTTAAATGCAATCCTTCTCCAACACACCTGAATCAAGTGAATGGCTCGTTCAGAGGCTTCTGCAGAGCTGAATGGCATGCTCATGAAGAAATTCATTCATTACTTTTAGCTGTGATGGAAGGGTTGCATCTAAAAGTTGCAGGATAGTAGCCTACAAAAGCTGGACTTGGGCACAGCTGGTATGGCTGATGGCTCTCTATCTGGAAAATCCAGCCCAGCCCAGCCCATTTCTGGTTTAAGTGCAGTCACATGGCCTGACATGGCTCCTCTTCTGTCTCATGCCTGTTGTACTGGTGTCTACAACATGTGCACTGGTACCTGAACATGAGGACATGTTATGTTTAGCAATAAGTTCAGATTCTACCTACTACAGCTGGATCATAACATAAAAATGTTGGCAAAGACAAGGAGAACTATATGGACTGCTGCACTGATAGGGGAGGCAATGTAATGATGTGGTGCATCATCTCCCTCTCTGGAAAAAAACATTTCTGTGGAAGCAATTTCAATGCAGAGAGATGTTAAGATGAGAGTCTATAACCAGCACCAGTCATTTACCTGCACAGACTGGGACCTAACTTTCTCCCCCAAGGTGACCATCCTCACCTCCACAAAGCAGTGTTTATCTGACACCACCTCTACTGTTTGGAAGTGGAAAGGATGGAAAGGCCTGTCAGCAGTCCTGTCCTCAAACCGGATTATGTTTGATCAGCTTGGCCATGCTGTTTGTTACTGTCACCAACACAACCACAATGACTGAACTGGTACAAATGCTGGTTGAATTACAGGATGGGAAGAGGAGAAAATGAATAAATTGCTAAATTGCCAATATGCTGTGTTTCTTTTGACTGCAGTCATCCAACCCAATAAACAATATTAAACAAGAGTCAATAGCTAGAGTTATTTATGAGTGATACTTACATACGTCAACCTGCAGCTTTGCAGCCTTTTCTCCATAAATGTAGTGACATTTTAATTGAAAGATATTGCTACAATTAAGAAATAACACAAATCTCTTTATTTTTTGTGCTAAGT
This sequence comes from Pseudomugil tenellus, assembly GCA_037177515.1. Lineage (NCBI taxonomy): Eukaryota > Metazoa > Chordata > Actinopteri > Atheriniformes > Pseudomugilidae > Pseudomugil > Pseudomugil tenellus. The sequence goes on along the minus strand of JBAMHX010000004.1, from coordinate 19,435,916 downwards.
GTATTCAGAAAGAACCAGGTTGCTCACTGTTCTTCACACAAGAAAAGAAAGTTTGGGGCACAACTCACTGTAATAACAAAACATAAAATGTAACCATTAAAGTTTTCTTTAGCTAGATCCAAAGTATGAAATCCCTTGTTGATGACCGTTATTCCTGTCAAGGACGAGGACACTGGTTTCTTTACATTGAGAAGAATATAAATTTAATAATGAATAATAGTTGAACATACATTAAACATCAACACATGAAGGGACAAAACATTAAGACATACAGACATGGTACAAGGTTAAAACCCAGGGAGAATCTCTCCAAAGAAGAGTCGTCACACAGAAGTCTGGAACTATTCTGCCCTAGTCAGATAGGGGAGCTTTGTTTAAAGACTTTGGTCTGATGGACGCCGACCTTGCAGATGGCTTACTAAGGTCAGAATGACATCAGTTTAGGAGCCTTATGGTCGGACCTTTCAACTAGACATTGATTAAGAGCAAAGTAATTAAGCTAATACATGAATTCCAGATGACTGTTGAGCATTTTTACATTTAGAGTATGACAGCATAACGGTCCTCTCACATGGGTGCACATTGCCAATAATACCTTCTGTTAGCGAAATGGTAAACAAATTATCTTCAAAATTTCTGAGTTTAAATGAGTTTTTTTAATTTGTCCATGTCCACTGTGAACATTATATAAACCAGTGTTTCTCAGTCCAGGTCCTCTGGATCTGCTGCCCTGCACATTTTACATGTTTCTGTTCTTAAACAAACTTGGCTGAGTGAGTAACTCAGTAACAGTCTTGCAGAGAGGAGGAAGTTAATTCATTTAGAGCAGAGGGGGGTAACTCTAGTCCTCCAGGGCCTCAGTTCTGCAAGTGTTTTCCCTGCTGCCGCACACCTGACTTAACTCAATGGGTAATTAGCAGATTTGTTTAGTTTTACATCAAGCTCTGCATAAGTCTGCTTATTAAGTCCAATGTGTTTCAGAAGGAAATTTCTAATATTTACAGGACTGCAGCCCTCAAGGACCAGAGTTGTTCATCCTCAATCTGGAGTTGGAAAACATTAAAAACAGGGTTTTCCAATTCTGGTCCTTGAGACCTACTAATCTGCAACCTTTAAGTGTAGCTCTTCATCCAACACAGCTGAATTAAACAGCTGAAATCCCTCGTTTGCATGTGATTCAGCAGATTTGTGCACCCCTGATCTAAAGCATGCAAGGCAGTAGATCCTGAGCCTGAGGACCAGTACTGATGTAAAAAAATATACAAACAGAAAATATATTTAAAAGTCAGGTAAATCTCTCTCTTCATATCAAAGTCCCTCATCCTGTCCCAAACTGTTAGATATTATGTTGTCCACCAAGAGAACACTATGTGCCGGTGCCGTAATCTCTCATCTTATTCATCGCTTGGAGACACACGCAAAGACTTGAAGAAGCATTTTGGTGTGATGAGGAATCAATCTATCGCATTTGTTTTGTAGAGATACTCTAAGTGAAGAATGGCAACAGTAAAAATCAGTTAGACGATGAGGATGTTTAATGAGACACAGTGAAGCAGAACTCTTGTTCTGCCTCAGTGTGTAGTTGTGTAGCAAGTACCACAGGAAGAATTTTAACACTTTTAGTGGAGTAAATGTAGGATCTGTACAGGAATATGATATTCATAAGATTTAGATGTAGTTCAAGAAGGTTAAACAGGGTTTCCATCCTGACTCAGGGGCTTAAAGATTCAGTCTCCACATCTCTTTCAACAGATGTTTGAGTGGAGACCTCTTTCACTCCAGACCTATCTTGCTCAGACCCAGACAAGGACAAGAAGGGGAGGTGCACACAGACACACACCTTCCTCCTCTTCCTACTCTTTCCTCACCCCTCCCACACTGTAAATGAGCAGCAGTGGTGTAGATCAGCTCCTTTTGGCCAAATGGGTTGTGTCAGCTCACAGAAAGCATCATCATCATGCCGTTTAGTTTAGATCGGCAGTCCGCTGGGAGGAGCGAGCTAATGCATTTCAATCCACTTGCACACACGAATATGTATATGAACACACACACAGAGTAATGATATTCAACTTCAGAGAGGCAGGGGTGGCACAGAATTTAGATACAGTGAAGAATAAAGTCAAGTGAAGGCTGAATTACTTTCAGAATTGACTCTACAAGATTTTATCCACCTCACAAACACTCACACATGCCCAGCTGAGATGTGTGTTTGTGTTTTGTTTTTTATTTCTGAAGACTTCAGTTTTCTTTATTTTTTCTTCCTTATATAAGTTTTGGACACAATCTTGACCAGTGTTGTCCTAATTACTAAAATAAAAGGAACCAGTTACAGTTACTAATTACTGCTTTGAAAAAGTAACTCAGTTATGGATTACTTACACAAAAAAGTAATTGGGTTACTATTTTTAATATTAGGAGAACGTTTACATTAAAATCCTGTACCTTAATTTATGTTGTACTAGATGGATAGACAGACAGACAGACATTTTGTATTTTACATATTTTCTAAGTTATCTGTCTCTGCTAAGTGAGGTTGTGTGTGTGTGTGTGTGCGTGGGTGGGAGGGGGGGTTAGTGTGCAGGTTGGCTTCTGCAACCATCTAAACAAGGCTTTGGGCATTAGTACCTAGAGAAAAAAAGGACTGTTGTATTCATGTTTCCCATGTGACATCCAGGGGTTTTGGATTTATTGAGAACAGCTGTGAGCAATTACTTTGTCAGCATAGGAAGCCCAAGTAAGCAACTACACTTCAGAAAATAAAAAAAATAAATAAATAAAAAATTAGTGCACCTAGCACTGCAGGCAACACCTGTACCCAACTACACTACACCAGTTCAACTGCACTTATCTATGATGTCCTCTACTGTTTGATTTAGTGTTTGTGTTGTTCTTATTCTCAGATGTAAGTCACTTTGGAGAAAAGCGTCTGCTAAATGACTGTAATGTAATGAAAATATGACCAAAGTTTGACCAAATATTACCTCTGTAAACAGGAAGAAGCTCACAACTGCTGGCCCAAACTGGCCAGTACAGCTGGTGATGGACAAACACCATATAGGTTATAGTAACTGAATAACTGTTATGTCCCTCAGCCACACAGTGTTGACTGTTATATCCCCTCCAGGCCACTGGCTGGACTACTATCCTGTGATTGGTTGTTGTTCCATTCACAGACCAGGATTGGCTGATTCTTCCTCCCTGCTAGCTGGTTCCAGCTCCTCGGCCCTATCTAACCAGCAGGCCGACAGACAACCAGGGCAGCTGGGTGTCACTTGCTCATTTAGCCCACTTTAGTTTGGTTGCCAACTTGTAAAGCAGTGGTGCCCAAGTTCGGTCCTTGAAATCTACTATCTTCCAACTTTTAGGTGCAACCCTGCTCCTACACACCTGAATCAAATGAATGGTTTGTTACCAGGTTTCTGGAGAGCTGGATGACAAGCAGAAGAGGGAATTCAGACCTTTCAATCGGGCATGTTGGAGGACAGATGCATGCAAAAGTTGCAGGATGGTAGATCTTCAGGACCCCTGCTGTAACATGTTTTATGTATCTGATTAGACTTTAATTCTTTGACCTGCTGTAAGTCCAACAGGGTAGTTTTGAACTGATCTGGCTCTACTTGTGTTCTTTAGTGGAAGTTGGGGTGTGTATCCTTTTATTCTGCTTGTCACAGGCCAACATCTGGCTAATAAACACTTTTTAACTCAATGTGTGCAACCCCCTTCCTCTTTTTTGTAGCACTTACTTTAATCAATGTGTTATGTTATTGTAGCTGACTAAAATAATGGCATACAGTAATGGATATCTAACACTGATCTTCACTGACTGATGCCATGATTTATGATCTTGCCTTTTTTTCAGAATGAGGGTTTCCACACTAAGGCCATGTGTTCCAACAACATAAATACAATTACACACACCTACTGTGAACACAGAGGCACATATCCGGCTTGTCCTTTCAAATGAGGTACACATCATGTTTTGGCACAAATTTACCTTCATATCCTTCCTTTCCCTCTCTCTGTACAGTTTTGTGATGCAGTACAGGACCCTAGTGGCAGTATGAGTTTAATGGCGCACTGATGAGGTCAAAAAGAGAGGGGAGTCAGGTTAATTGGGAGCTGCTTGGAAAATCTCAGGTTGACTGATGATTACAAATCCTCCAAATGTTAACTTGGGAAAAAATAGGATAAATTTAGCCTCCAGTTTGGCTGAATGAGAATGTGGAGCAATGTGATGACAGAAGAAACCCTCCCAGGAGATGTTATCGCTCAGAATGAGGTTATGATACGAGATAGAGGGAGGGACAATTATCACAACTCCTCCCGTCTAACTGCACTCAGTGATTGATAAGACACACACTGTGGGCGAAAGCTGTTTTTATCGGGATCATACCGAGTTAAGGGTGGATGTAATGTTCATTTTTGAAGCCAGTAATATTAACTTGACTTAGTGTGATGTTTTTACTATTGAACACTTGTAGCAATCTGAGTGTTGCGCTGTTCTTTTATTCTGAATAAAAATATAGATACCATTAATAAATAATGTAGTTAATAATGTGATTTGAAATTTCCACCACTATGAAGAGATCAGAGATTAAATTAATAAAATGTTTTTAATAATCTTTGATGACCTGTGTAGCCCGCCTCTCGTCCAATGTCAGCTGGGATTGGCTCCAGCCCCCCTCAACCACGTTCAGGAACAGCAGTAGATAATGAATGGATGGATAATTATTGAAGAGGTTTTAATGTTTCAGTTTTATAATAGCAGTGAAAAGGAGTGCTATGAAGGGAAGGAATTTTTACATCCTATGTGGTCAGAGCTTCAGTAAAAAAAAAAAAAAAAAAACTTGTTCAGACTGGTGAAACAAAAAAAATGCAATGTAACCACCAGTTCATGACTATTCAATTAAATGTGTTGAGGCATCATGTCAATAAATTAGATCTTTAGTTTCTCTTTGAATATTTTTTTTGTTACATTTTTTTTGTCCATGTCCAAATATTCACCAATTCAATAAGTTTTAGTTTATTTTGCACTGTATAATTCTCATGTTAGCACTAGTTTTGGACCATTATTTAACTCTTTAATGTCATATTCTTGGACATGACAGAATTAACTGATATTAAATTGCAGGAGACCAGTTAATGTAGTATTTTAATTATCCAAACATGTTTGAAAAATTAAAATGAGAAGTAGAGAAATGGCATGCACACAGTTTGATCTTTTGCACTTAACACACACAGACTTGTTGGTGTTTAGAATAGAAATCAAATCTATCACTAGATCCATTTTTCTGTCATCTTCTAACAGAACATTATGTGCCAGTGTTGTAATCTGTCAGACAATTCATCACGTCTTACACAGTTTTCATCACAGTCAGTCTGAACAATTTGAAAGCAGGTTATTATCAGATTTTCATAAAATGAAAAGTAAACAATTCAGGCTCAATTTCAGTTATTCTGGTGTTATATGGTAGCAGCCGGATTTATTCCAGTCTAATGTTTTTTATTTGTTTGTTTGTTTAGTTTATTTGTTTGTGTGTTGTGTTTTATTCTTTTGGGTTCAAAGCTGGGTTAATCTGGTTTTACATGATTGTGTATGTACATGCTGAGATTTTAAAAGCCCAAATTGTTGCCACTATTTATTTTATAGTTATACTTTTATATATATTTTCTGTCGTTATGGGTTTATGCTTGCATGAGCATGAATAAACAGTACAAAATCCCAAATAGGACAAAATTCTATGTGGGAGGTCCTTCGTGCACAAATTAGATGATGAACTTAAGTGTTTGACCTGATTTTATGGTTACTGTTAGATTAAGTTTAGAAGAAAAGGTTAGATTCAGACATCCAGCTATGCTGGTTTGAGTTGAGTTCAGGGACTGGGTTCGAAAAAATAGACTCAAGCTAGGTCTGTCAATCGTGAATTACCACAAATACAGAAAACAAGATTCTGAGTGTGTGTGTTTAAGACTTTAATTCAATTCAGCTTTATCTGTATAGCTCAATTTTATGACAATGTTGTCATAAAAAAATAGCTTATGTAAGGGAAACCAAAAAGATTACATCGAATCTTGACTTTGATCCAATCTACCATCCTGAGCAAGCATAAGGTGACAGTGGGAAGGAAAATTCCCTTCTAATAGGAAGGCAAAACCTCCGGCAGAACTCGGCTCATGGAGGGCGACCATCTGCTTTGACTGGCTGGAGGTAGAGAGGACAGGAAAGACAGATCAATATACACTGCAGCGGTTATTTGGGAAGACCTGTAGAAAAGGAGAAACGTGTTAATAATCCCAGTACCATAAATAAGCTGCAGAAAAGCAACAGGAAGTGCTCAGTGCATCATGGGATGTCCCCATGACTGCATGACTAATGGGCAGCTAGAATATCCCTAACTATAAAATTTGTTAAATGGAAGTTTTTAAGTCTGATAGCCAAAGGCACAAAAAAGCTCTTTAAAGTTGAGCATGAGTCACACAAGTCCTCATCAGTTGGTTTTAACATGTTCATATTATTCTTGTTCATTTGTTTCCTGGTCAAAGAAAAAAATGCTGCAGAAAATTAATATTTGACATAGTGCTGTTATTTCTCCTAAACCTTTGAAGTTGCCACGGTTACAGATGAGAAATAAATCTGTTTTTTAAAGTTTTCTATAAAAGTTTCTTTTATAACACAACTGTGAGTACACCTGACATGAAGTGTGACTCAGCTAATAGACTGAATATTAATTACTCCCATTTTGCTTCTGTACCTTAAATTGCTGAACTTTTATCAATTTTAGGATAGTTTTCATAAAGGATTTAAAAAAACCGAACATCTACTTTTTTTAGCACTTTGGTTTTTACCTTTTGCAGGATGTTGCAGAATTGTCCCGATATGAATAATTATTTATTTGAAAACCCGCCTACACCCTTCTGCTATGTGCACAGTAGGACAAAGATAGACACTTTAATATATTATATGCAAATAAGGTATCCTCCTTATATTGTCTGAAACTGCTGAATGCTACTTTTGCTGCATTTTCAGAAAATCATCTATATGAATTTCTGCTCTCTGGCAGAGCAGCTTCTCTGTCCTCACAGCATCTAAAGGAACATCAGGAAACACCGTCAGCGCTGTTTCTCAGTGTAGACCTTATCAGCGAGGAGGGTTTGTGTAATGGGCTTTTGCAGTCTGGTCCTGCAGGTCACGCTGTCTGGAGCAAACAGAAAAAAACAACAACAACTTAGAAGACAGGAGGACAAAGGAAACAGCATTTATAGGTCTTATCATGCCTTACATCCTGGCTTTTCTGTACAATGCCTTTCAGCAGGATTGTCTTACTGAAGCACGGACTTAACTGAAGGCAGGAAAACTGAATAATATACTTTAAAAACATGGCTCTGCATCTCACTGAGGTTTGTTTTTTTTTTTTTTTTTGTCTTGTTAGTAACTGTGCATCAATTCAGATTGAAGCAGCGTCAATTTTTTCATTTCTCCCTGGCTGCACATGCCACACACATACAAACCCACACACGCACACTCACATCCACGCACACAAAATGTACAATTTCTCAGAATACTTCCCACGTCTCCACCTGCCCTCCCTTCCATACAGCGATAGCAGCTCATGTATAATTGCAGTGTGCAGCAGTGCGCACCTTAGAGGAAATAATTACCACCATAAAAAGAGCAATTACTAACCTGGCAGAGAGTTGCAGTGGATTTTAATGCCTCTGCCGGTAACGTCTGCTCACATACCGCTCTTTGTTTGTTTGACTAATGGTTTCTTTTGAAGGATAAACAAGCCACATTTACCAATACTAAAATGTTTTCTGTTTTTGCACACACATTTAGATGTAAACCACAGGCTGCTGGTTCTGTGACAATCACAGAAAACAGTGAATGCAACGAAGAAAAACAGGGCTGAGAGGTTAATATGAGTTTGATTTATATAGCCCGACATTAAAGAGCTTCATAAGAATTGACTGCTGAGAGAGGCCTGCTTCAATTCAATACTTAATATCCAGTTTTGATTAGCTCATGTGTCATTTTGCTCCCTTTCATCTGTTGCGAATAAATGCTTGCCAAACTGGCTGTCAGCGTAAGACAATTAATCATTTTCTTCTTCAATGTCATTATGAGAGGATCACAAAAATGATAAGAGCAGAATGAGTGAGTGAGTGGTTTTGCGATTTGCATTACAACCACTCTGCTATGTGCCGAGCAAGAAAAGATGCATTGAGGAGCATGGTCTTGTGCACACACCATCAAGAGATAGAAAAGAGGGAAATAACTGTGGCAATTTTTCTTTTTTTACTAATTCCAGCACATCATTTATAGAGAATTAATCACAGTCTGCTCTGCCTGTTCCAAGAATACGGCCATCTATCAAAGCTGCTTGTTCTCAGCAGACCACAGAATCCACCAGTCATCTCGCAACTATTGTCTCTGGTCTTAAATGGTCTGAATTTTATAAGACGGCTACTGTGGATTATAATTTGGTAACATTATGTGCGTAATTGCATAATATTGATTAACACTAAATTAACCTTAAAGGAAGTATTGAAGAACAGTTTTTTTCCTATTTCTCTACTGTCAATTTAAATTAGTTATAATTCAAGAGGTGATCAATAGGCCTCATTACAGGCACAAATTAACAAATACCAAACAGCAAAAAAAGGATGGAAAAAGAAACAGGTACCACTTAATGATGTCCCACCTGTTGGGAAGCTTAAAAACTTTACAATTCTTCACAGACCTGTTGTAAAAACAAAATATATTTGTGTTACCAACTTATTAAGTCCACCACAGTGTATGTGAAAGAACAAAATCTTAATATAAATTGATTTTCCACACAGCGTCAGCAACATGCAGAGCCTGACAATAGCTGGGAATATTTAGACAGCTGAAGCATATTACTTTGGGAAACATTTTGCTGCATTGAATGCAAAAAAATGTAATTTGCCCGTTTCCATTATTTTGGTGTTTTTTATATATATATATATGTGCACGTGTTAAGCTTCCCTCCGAGAGTAAGCTTTCCTTATGGGGGGGAGGGGGGGGGTTTAGTGAGAAAATGGGTAGTTGGGAGGGTGAAGTGTGTGTGGGTATAGGGGACACAGGGTGGAGAGGGGAGGAGGTGTTGGTGTGGATGGTGTGGATGGGTCACTGTACGTGTATGGGTGTGACTGTGTGTATGGGGAGTGTTTGGACCTATGGATGGGGGCACTGCGTGTGAGCACAAAAGTGTGAGTCTGAAGAAATGTGTGTGTACCTGGGGATGGGGGTTCCGAGGGGTGGAGGTGGGCTTTGGGTGGATGGGTTGATGTATGTGTGTGCGTGGGGGGCTGGTTCTCGAGGGGGCATCTCATGCGCCTGGGGGCGGGCTTGCTCCTGTCGGGTGGCGGGATGGGGTCCTGGAAGTCCGCTGGTGTTGGTGGGCTCCTCGGCCTGCAGGGTTGGGGGGGTTGCCTCCGGGCTCTTGGGGCTCTGGGCCTGCGCTCTGCCCGCCATGGGCGCCCTGGGCACCCGGCGGGATCCGTGACTGCCGACCTAGGCCTGCCGGGGTCCGTTCCCCGGGCTGCGGAGGGCTCTGGCCAAGACCTCCCTCTTCCGGCTCCTTGGCAGACGGTGGGCTGGTTCTGGGGTGGGGGGGTTGGAGTCTTCATTTGGAATTGGCTGTTGTGTGCCTGGGTCTCGGGATTCTCCTGGCCGACCTCTGACCTTTTGAGTAGAGGGGGTTGCCTGAACATGCACTTTTCACCTCGTACGTTCTGCCAGATGACACAGTCACTAAGATCTCTTCTATATAATTTGCTAATGTGCTGGGTGCAGAATCTCAGAAAACCTAAACACGAATGAAAAAGTTGAAAATAATAACAGTACAGGCCTGAAAAGGGCAACTGGAGATTATTTGCTGATGTAATAGAAAGCATAAGACATTAGCATGATCACTCTTTGAGAATTGTTTTCCTCAAAATCAATAGATCTAATAGCATTACAGTACTAGGATGAGAGGAAATGAGATGCTCAGGGGTTGCAATTTTGGTTTGTCAGTTGGACAAAAAGTTCATCCAGTGATGCCAAAACCGCAAATGTGTAACATTAATGGTTTTTTTGTAGTAAATACAGCTGAAACCACTTCATCATTTATTGTAACCGCGTTGCATCATCAGTGGAGAATAGCAGACTTGCAAAAAAGCAAGTGTAAATGTGAGCAAAAAGACAATAATGTAGGATTTGTTTAAGAGATTATTGGCAATGAGGACCCCCCACAACACCAAATCTGTATTTTCTGAATGCTTAAATATTATTATGTTCTGTGTGTTTAAAAACAGGATGAGGGGATCAGTTTAGCACATATTCCCATATAGCAGTTTGGTATGGAGGTGCAATTCACTAGTAATCAGAAAAATAAAATATTTTTCATCTTGAGGGAAAAGTACATGATGAGCTCTTTTCAGGGGAGTCTTCTTCAAACAGAACAAGATTATGATCACCTTTGTAATCTTCATCATGCTAACAGATTGCTCTCTGGGCTGTGGAGTGATCGGTTTAAGTAAGTAATGCAATCTGGTGTCTAATTTCCAACAGCTGTCTGCTCTGCTGCAGGACATCCACGAGGGCGGAGGGCCAGAAACACCTTGATCATTCATGGCCAGCAAAATTATGATGAATATTTTATTTGATCTGGCATTGAAAGGTTTTAACACAGTCCCCAGATTAAACAAAGTAGCCAGGTCCCCTTATGGGGATTTTCAGTATGCAAGGGGAGTATTTATTAGTACTGAAAATGATAAAAATTAATCATTACTGGCTGCAATCTTTTTTGTTTCTTTGTGCGGTTTTGTGGGACATTTTTGCCACTTTAGCAAAAAACATTTAATTTGTTATTCATGTTATTCATTTCAATTTACAGCAAAAATTAGAAATTGGATTTAATTTCTGTCTTGATTTAATGTCCTTAATCCTGTTAGTTAATATGGAATGCATCCATAAACAGATGCATCCACACAAGAGTGTGTACTAACCACCCCTCGCAGCATGTGCATGTCCCCACATCTTTTCTCTCCCTAACTAAGTTTGCAGGGGTAAATTGAGTGTGTGACTGCATATAATTCACTCTCAGAACAGCCCCATTTCCCTGTGCCTGCCTGTTTGGTCATGCCGATTCAATGCACCAGTGCCATACCAATACATTTCACCTCCGACAGGTCGGAGATGCCCCAGCTAAAAACTAAACCATAGTTGTTCAGCCACCAGACGTTGAATGCAATTGCTTCTTGGTGCACCTCTAAAGGTGCTTTTAGCCTTTTTTCTTTTACAGTTTATTGTTATGATTACTTAACCTGGACATTCTCTACACTGTCACCGGCCTGCTTAATATGTTAAATCAACACAAAATCCACAAGGCTGACTGGTTTGGTCATCTCATCTGGTCTGTAATGGCCAAGCGCTGTCTCTGTGATTGATTCTGCTTATTTTATGTGCATCTCGACAAGGGTCACAGGCCAGGCACAGATCAGCCACAACAGTCAGACTTCAATACTCAGACGTGATGCATGCACCATTTCTACAAGTAACAATCTAGATTTTATACGTAACAGTCCCTTCACAGGCCATTAACCTGTCCACGGTCTTGGTGTCATTATCGATTCTTAAAGGCTACATAAGCTGTAAACGCTCCAGATGCCCTTCAGAGATATCTCTCCTAATCAAAGTGAGACACTCAGACATGCAGAGAAGAAAAAGGCTTCACTATGCAGAGGTGCTTTGTAATCTCATGCAGGCCATCTTATTGCATCCATTCATGTGCTTGTGTGTATGTGTTTGTGAAGCATGGTAAATGGCAGGTTGTTGACAAAGCTGTTTGTTGTCACTGACACACAGCCATGCTCAGCTTTCACACTGAAGAGTCACTGAGGAAAGCAAAGACAGCCAAACAGAGTTCTGAGTGCTTTTACAATCTGTCTTGATGGTCTGGGATGGTAATTTTTTCAGATACAAGGACTCCCACATCACTTGGCTGACATCTCCTTAGAGCCTCTATTAATATTCAGACAAGATGGTAGCTAAGCTAAACATTATCGCTGCTGATTAGTGAGGATGGCAGCAAGGGCCAGATTTTCCTCAGCATTTTCATTCTTGTTTTGATTTTAAAATCATGTTGAACTGCGGACATGTTGCAACAGTGATGTACAAATTAACCACAAACAGGCTAACTGCACAGTGTGGCAGCACTTTACATTTATACAATTCAACATAACCGAAGCAGACCAGCGTAATATTTGCCACTTTTTGTCAAGGTGGGGAGGTGGTTAGCTCTGTGGCCTCACAGCAAGCAGGTTGCCGGTTCAATCCCCAGCTTGGGCAGTGGCCTATCTGTGTGGACTTTGCATGTTCTCCCCGTGTTAGCGTGGGTTCTCACCGGGTTCTCCAGCTTCCTCCCACAGTCCAAAGACATGCACCATGGGGGATAGGCTGATTGGAGACTCTAAATTGCCCATAGGAGTGAGTGTATGTGGTTGTTCGTCTGTGTATGTTGGCCCTGTGATAGACTGGCAACCTGTCCAGGGTGTAGCCCGCCTCCCGCCCATTGTCAGCTGGGATTGGCTCCAGCATCCCCTCGACCCCGTTTGGGAATAAGCGGAAGATAATGGATGGATGGGCTTCACAGTGGTGACTCAAGGCAGCCTGCAGTCCAGACATTTCAAATCTGTTTACTCACCTGAAGAGCGAGGTTATTTATATCATTTAGATGAAAAAATTGATGGATAGAGATCAACAGTTGATATCATCACACAAACAGTGGAATAATATTGTATTTTAATCTCTGTGAAAACAAACTGGTAGATGCTGATCACTTTGGAGTCAAGTGCTGTTTTGCATTTCTGCTGCAATAAAGTAGTGCTGCTGCACTTTGTTACATAATGTATTATCATAATTATGTGTCTGAATAAAATTAAGTACTAATAATAACTGATTACAAGGCAAATCAGCCATGTGAATTCTTCCACGGAAGAAAAATGGTCTGAATAACACTTGTAGCTTTCAACATGGCTTTGCATTTGATGACGTATGACACCACATGACCCTTCTTTGGAGCTTTGCCGTTGATGTTCTTAGAAGCTTTAGTAATCACCAACCAGCAATCAGCAGAGATGTTTTTTTAGTTTCTAGGCTTGGTAAATAATTTATTTACCATAAATCTCAAACATACAGAAAAAAAAAATATTTTAGGAAAAGAATTGTTGTTTTTGCCAATTTTGCTTCTGTTACCCACAATTTTATTTATTTTATTTAATTTTATTTTATCTATTTTTATTTTTTACTTTTCCTTTGTCAGCTTAACTCACTTAAGCTTAAAACACTTAAACTTTGCGAGCTGCTGTTGTTTCGGGGCTGTTGTTAATGCTAAAAGAAAATACGCAAGGTTCCACCTCAAAAGTGGTGTACATGATAGATGTTTGCTCATTTTGCGCTGTCACTTAGACACTAATGGACCGCTAAACAGTTTGATGAGCAGTGACGGTTGATGATCAAGTAAACGTCTCTTTCTTTTTGGATTTGCCTGCAATACCAGGGTTTGCTTCAAATTTGTAGACCTATTATAAATTATATGCCTTATACCTTTCATTAAAGTCTCCTAAGCAGCGGCCCAGCTAATAGTTAATGTGCCCTTTAAGCTGTAGTTAATATCTTTACTAACATTAGCTCTGCAATCTTATTAGAAAACACTATTAATGTTAAAAGCAGATTAGAATGGATGATGGCCTTAGCATTAACGCTAAAGTCCATTTGTAACACACTAATTCATGGTGAAAAAAGGCAGAAGGGAAAACTGTCTTTTGTTCAATGAGGTTTGACCACGCGGATTTCTGTGTCTTTGTGTTTGTGTACTGCTGTGCATGTGTGTGAGCAATACAGCAAATTGTCCATTTGCGATATATCCGATGGGCTCAGGGATGTCATTAGTCACAGCGTGCTCGTTCTCATTAAATGGCCCAGTCGCCATGGCAGCCCCACAAAGACCAGCCCCTCCTTGCCAGAGCACTGAGAGTGACAGGCTAATTAGAGCAGGGCGCTGTGACATGCAGTCTGCTGTGATTATAGCTCTGAGAGGACAGCAGCCAGGCAGAGGACAACACGTTCACTAGCGAAGGTCCCAACAAGAGCCATCTCCAAACAAACACGATGAGCTGGATCCCTAGAGGTCACGTCTGTTTTGAGGAGCTCCACATCCTCATCCCTGCATTACATGTGGCACATGCCATCCAGGGCTGCTAGTGGCAACTACCACATCCAGAGGGCTTAGGGTGCACATCAAATGTCATAAGGTTGAACGTCCAGCATTGTTCTCTGCAGGAGATCTCCGTCACCTGTCAAACTCTGCTTTGCTATAATTCTCTGAAAGACGGCATCTTATGCAGAAAGCATGTGACGGTTAAGTCGTGGAGACGCAACAGGAGAGTGAAGAAATGCTTCTAATCTTAGCGATGATGAGAGGATAATAGAAAGAGAGAGCATGACATGAAGTGTAGCATCAAATCTGTCAGCCTCCCTCTAAAAGTAATTCAAGCTATAACACACACTATGAGACATACCAAACAATATAAAGACTCATAACTGTGACGATCATAGCGTATACATTTCAACTAAACATCAACAACAGGTTCAACTCTTCAAATGAAATAGATACTAGTTTAAATACGAGCTTAAAAAAATTCTTAAACATAACAATTGAACTACATACTACATTTAATGATTTGGTCTTTATTGTGAGATCTAAGAAAAAAAGAAGAAATCAAAAGGTTCTAAATCAACAAAAACTAACTTTAATCTGGACTCCTTGGAACTTTTATTCTGCCCAGACTTGGTAAAGTGACAATTTAACAGACAAAACAAAAATGAAAACATTGATATTTGAGCTTTCTTGAAGAGTCCTTCATCAGTTATCCTCATCATCAATTAAAATCCAGCTAAGTGATCTGACCACCTTTCCACCTTTTATTCTCAAGCTGAACAACAAAATACGATTAATATGATGATTAACACCAGCAATGTTTTGCCTTTCGATCTGTACCAGCATTACAGGACAGTATATACTGGCATGGACTGATCCTGACATACCGGGCATTTTCCCAATCGGCCGAAGTGCTTTTTGGAATGACAGAAGAAAAAAAGAAGATGATGGCAAGTCTCTGAAAATGTTGACAGTTCGACCTCCAGCAACTGCTTTAGGTGATAGACGCTGTGGTGGGCTGCTGGTGTTTTGTTCTGAGTAGAGATCCATTAAACCAGGGGTAGGTAACTGCAGTCCTGCAAGTGCTGAGGGTTTCCCTGCTGCATCACACCTGACACGTATCAGAATTCCCCACTGATTCCAGTCAGGTGTGTTGCAGCAGGGAAACGCACAACACTTGCAGGATGGTGGTAGTAGAGCACCCCTTCATTAAACCTAATAAGTCTGATCCATCTGATCCAGTTAGCAACGAAAATGCTAATTATAAAGTTATGACTAAATGATGAGAACACATCAATAAAACATCTTTTTATTATCCGGTTAGTTGTGTTCACTGATTAAAGCAGTAATTTAGCTCGTAATTATCATCCAAGCTATATCCTCTGTTCGAAACTAAAAAAAAATCCATGTTTTCCGTGAGAAGTTTTACTATTTTGCTTACAATCTTCTTTACACCCCGACTGTTGTCAGTCAATGAAATAAAAAATTTAGTCAGCTGTGGAAGAAACGGTACTTAAGAAACTCCATCTAATCATTTCAATTGAGCTGTTCTAGCTGCATTAACTAGCAAATTACAGTGGTGGTTTCCAAACGTTCTGAGCCATGACCCAGACGATAACATAAGTTAGGATTCTGCAACCCACTTATGGTTTGGGGACCCAGAGTTCAGGAATGGGCAGCATATTACATTATGATAGGGTACAGATGCTTGTGAACCCTCGCAAACAACCACTGCATGTTTATGTGCTTTGGAGCCGTGGCTTCGATGGGGAAGTCTGAACAAATGGGTTTGAACTTTTGAAGGAAATGTAGCTTGCTCAGACCCTTTTTCCCAGGATCTCCTACCCTACCTATAACTTATAATCACAATTTGGGATTTTTTTCAGAATATGTGCAAATCTTGTACAAAATGACAAGACATATCAATCAAAATGTCTTTGTGCATATCAAAGTATTATCTGAGGAAATAACCTATACAACCCGTTAGTTATCTCCCGATAAGGTTGTCCTGCTGGCAAAAAATATGCCTTGCAAAGAAGCTTTCATACTATGCATGCAGGACTATAACCTCAGACTGTTGTACTTTCTGTCCAAAATATATTCATAAATCTGCCACAAAGGGCTATTACTAACATATCTGACAGAACAGAAACACATCCAAGCATAAAAAATACATGGAAGCAAGTATATATACATGTTAATACATAAAAGATGGCAGTTTAACACTGCAGGCTATGGTTGAAGCATGGTTAAATGCAACTTCTGTAAGTCACAATAGAAAAAAGGAGGAAAAAAGGGGGAGACTAAAAGGACATTTTACAGTCGAGGCAGACCAAGCCACTGGCCTCTTTCATCACCGTTCTTTTATATTTCAGAGAAAATGGTTCACTGCTTTCTGACAATAAAAAACATTTTGAGAAAAAAAAACACATACTTTTCTCCTGATAGTGCCGTCGGACATTGTGACACGAACAGCTTCACAGAAGGCTGAAACTTCACGTTGCCGTCGGCTAAATTTGAATTGCATCTTTAATTACATGAAAATATTTTGAGATTGTTCCATCTGGCAGATTGAACAGATGACAGAAAGCAGCCGAAAGGCTGTTCCAAAGTAATGGTTTAATTGAGAAAGAGAAAGCAGAAGACACCAATATATTCCAGTTGTCAAACGAATTTACAACCAACCTCAGAGCTGCAAAGCTGCAGCTACAACTACAAGAGAATATGCACAAAATCATATTTATCTGCAAAACGTCACAGATGCTAGTACATAACACATACCTGTTTCAATTAACTTTAAGGTGTTGGATGGGGGTTAAAGTCAGGGCTTTGAGTACATGCTTCTCTCAGCAAAACAAAGACCAGTACCTAATAAATAACATGTTGCTTCCTAACACAACAGGTACAAAAAAAGGTGTCCACTGCTGCCGGTACACTGGTGGCTTTAAGGTGTCAGCCACCACCTGCTGATCAGTCCAGTGGAGTAAAACAGGAAGCAGATGATGTCATTTGTTATCCTCATCTTCATGTTAGTTTCTGGTCATACATGTAACAAACAAAATTGTGCTCAGACGTTTCATATCAAATAAATTAAGTTCAACCTCAAAGAAAAACCTGCAAGTTGTGTTTTCCTTAAACGTAAATTATGCTTTCTGAAAATGTTTTTAAAAATCTATCAAATGTACTTGAGACCTAGAAAAAAGACTGACAACAGTTGATTTTAGTTGGGGGGTATCTACTTATTTGCTTAATAAGGCAAGGGGAAAAGTGCTTTCTTGTAGTTGTGATTAGTTTAATAGTCTTTTTAAAAAATATTATTACTGTACATGTTGTATTAGTGGATGTTTTTGAAAATTTTAGCCTTCCAGGGCACCAGGTTTCCTGCTTGGTGCATTTATGGAGTTTTCTACCAGATCTGTAGCATGCACAGCTCATCCTTCAGCCTACTGAAGGGATTCTTGGTCAGATGAGTGTACCAGGAGTCCATAGACAAAAAGGGTACATTCTTGTGCATTTCCAAGCTTTTACATTTTTTTTTTCTGTCACCGTTGGTGTTTTGGAATCAGACTGGTGGTATCACAGTTGAGTGGCAAGACACTGAATCTAGCATGCAGCAACATGCAACATTTTACATTTTAGCAAAATAAATATTTGCTGGATGCAAAGGTGATGGTGTGTAAAATTACACATAAGTGGCTCAGACAATTAAGAAGATTTTGTGGTTTGAGTTGCTGCAGCTGATGAAGATTCCTTCATCTTTGGCTCCTGAATGAAAAGCTGTTTGCTTAGCTCCCTGATTCTCTGATCAGGAGTTCTCTGCCCATTGTAGATTAGAGACTTATTGCTAAAGCAACCAATTTTTAAAAAAACAAACATCCGACTTAATACCTAGTATGGGGAAGCTGGGTATCTGTGATAAATTTTCCCATTCAGCTGTTGCAAGGTGGGAATTATTACTTAACCCATTTATTTTTTCTTCATTTTTTATACTATGTAGTCTAATTCTGAAAAGCGTGGCTTATCCCAGCAATTAGCGGCTGAGGGGTAAGATATACCCTTAACAGGCTCCCAGTCCATCGCCGGGCCAACACAGAGTGACAAATCACATATGGTCACACTCATCCTACAGAGAATTAGGAGTGACCGACCAGTTAACCTAACATGCATGTCAGGTTAATGTTCGTCTTTTAGATGGTGGTATGTAGCCGGAGTACCTGGAGAGAACCCAGGTATACACGGGGAAAACATGCAAACTGGTAACTGGAATCCAGCAACCTTTTTGCTCTGAAGGTGCAGTGCTCACCACTACAGCACCATGCAGTACCAGTATTAGGCTACACCCACTGCTCACCCCTGTTTTATTTGTAGATGTTTTATTATATCTCATTTCTTTTAAATGTATTTTTTGCTTCATCTACTGTTTGCATTGTTTTACCGACAGCATTAAATTTTCACAAATTTGATCCCATTTGGAGTTTATTTGTGTGTTATTTTTTAGCTTTAGCTCAATAAAAAGTTTGTTGCCTTCATAAACCAACACCACTATTTATTCCGTGAGCTCAAGTTTCTTTTTGCGATTTTTCTTTGAACTTGCCATGCTACTAACCATGTCTCCAACACCTGCTGCCATTTACACAATTACATTGGACCACGCACAAAATTTTAGATTGCACACACAAATTAGCTGCTACACTGAAATTGGTATCGTAGTATATCCAGCTCTCTGTTTTAAGGATCAGAGTCACTTCTGACTCTGAAAATCAATTGGGATGCAGCTACATTTTTAAGCTCAAGGCCTTAAAAGTATGATTAAAAAACAACATGTAACATCAGGGTGGTTGTATTCCTCCTTTACATTAGGTGTATCGATAGGATTCTTATTTCTCTGGGAACTGTCCCAACTCCTTCACATCTCATCAATATTTGCACCTTTCATTGCTGCCAATCCTCATAAAACCATAGCTCCTGTAATAAAACTCAATATTGAAATCAAGCATAAAATATGTGGGATGCAGATTTCAGCATCCACATATCATCAGCTGAATAACATTTGATTGTATGAATAACATTTTTGACACTTATGTCATGACTGCACTAAATGAACACCTTTAGTTTTTTTCTCTCTGTTTCTTTCATCTTTTGATCTTTTTGCCTGCAGACAGAGTTGTGACTGTAATTTAAGATGACAGGACAAGGTGAGCAAAAGGAGAAGAGACTCTAGATGACTTGGGAGTCAAAGCTCAGAGGAAAAAAGAGAAAAAAATGCTACAGCAACACAAGCCAGGAATGGTGCGAGTTGTAAGAAATGTTTCTTAGCGCCAAAAGAAGCAGTCTGAGGGTTTAAAAATGAAAATAAAAGTATGATAAGGAAAAAATGGAAGACGCAAAGGGAAAGAGGCCCTTTCAAGGGTTAAGGGCGAAGTTGGAGTCTATGTGACAGTATCAAAGCCACAGGAGCAGCAGAGAAAAGCTGTTAACGGGAGCTCACCGTGCCTTAATCGATTGTGAACAGTGCTGCAGAACACAGCCAATCACAAGAGCTCCTGGAGACTTCTCTGGGTTAGAGCACTTACACGCTGTCTGCTGCCCGATCAGGGAGGCGATGCAGAGAAAGGAGAGTGAAAAAGACAGAAAGACAAAGAGGGTGGGGGGTGATGGTCATGAAGAGGGAAAAGTGGGAAAGTAGGACTTCAAAGATTTTGTCTTATCATCTTGATGACCTTGAAAGCATTTGTTAGAGAATGAATATGTTGAAGTGAATGTGCATTATTTGTCTTTTGTTTTGCCCCATTTATCCCTTCAGTAGATTATCTCTAAGCTGCTTTGTTTAACATCTCCTGGATGTATTGCTACATGGCAAAACATGTATGTTGCAAACATAACCTCTGAAGGTGTTTCACATGGCATTAAAAGCGGATGGAACATTTAAAAAGTTATAATGTCGTAAAGAGTGTTTTCCTTTCAACATTTGCTGTCATTTGAATGAAAATGCTGTTCTTCTGAAACACTGAAATGCAAACCAAGAAGCCTATATAACTTAATTTGGTTTGATTTCTTTATTTGCTGTTTTTAAATTTCTATCACACTGGCTGTAGATGAGTGTTATTCCTGTCAAGGACGAGGACACTGGTTTCTTTAGATTAAGAATATAAATTTGATAAAGAATAAAAGAAGTTGAACATACAGTAAACATTAAAACAAGAAGGGATAGTACATTAAGACATACAGACATGGTACTAGGTTATAACCCGGGGAGAATCTCTCCAGAGATCTGTCGAGATCTGTCTGAAACTATTTTACTTAGTCAACTAGGGACACCTTTGTTTAAAAACTTTGGTCACGTGCGTCAATCTGGGGCCTGTTCTTCGACTATGACAACAAAACCGAGGTCTCGCCTAAACATTTCCTTGATGGAAGGATGCCGACCTTGCAGATGGTTTACTAAGGTCAGAATAACATTAGTTTAGGAGCCTTATGGTCGGACCTTTTAGTTAGACATTAAGAGGAAAGGTAATTAAGCTAAAACATGAAATTCCTCTACACTGGCTTAAACAACTAAATAGCCACTAATATAGCGAAATAAACCAATATGAAGATTGTACTTTTTCAGATGATGTTCTAATTAACATTTATTTAAAGAATGACTGAACCAAAAAGTTACAAAAAGATGGGAGAGAACAGGTTTGTGCATGTATTCGCGGTTAAAATCTGTCATTTCATATTTAGCTGCACATTTTCCAGGAAATCCCATTCAAAGATTTACAAAGCAGCACTCTCGATCAATGTTTTCCAGGTGGTGGTTTTAAAGGAGGAACAGAAAACCCATCATGTAGAGGAGCTCTGAGAACACTCCTTTTTTCATAATTGTTCTATCAGATAAACTGAAAATAATGTTCTTCATCAGGAAGATCCGAATGAGATTTTTTTTTATTTTTTTTTTTAAAACTTGATTCAGAAGCTGTGAAGAAACGACTAAGACTGGCAGGTGGGTGTGTGAGAAAACACTCCTTTTTAATTTTTTTACCACCAGCAGCAACGATAAAACTTCCAACTCACTCATATCTTCTCTTATCCACAATTCCATGACAGTTCTTATAAGAAAATGGTCTGCTAATCTATGCTAATACTAGCAGGTTTGGATAATGTAGTGTGTGGCAAGCAAACCCCAAAACAACTGTGAAATTAGAAATGACGCCATATGAGCAGCAGCAGCTAGGGCCATAGCCCCAAACATTCCCGATCTTCAATTCCTTCAATCCTCAAATATATATACAAATATACCAACATTCACATGTTATCAGACACATTTTCAGGTCATGACCTTTTATTTGAACTTGATTTGAGGTCTGTTGGATGAATAGTTTCAGAGATATAGCCAAAATAGGTTTCAGGTTTGAGCACCCCTGCATGGACAATCTGAAAGTGATAAATCACCCAAAATTGACTTAGTTAAGCCTCTCTGTGATATGTATGCATATGCAAAACATGAAAAATGTAACCTGAATATTGTTATCACGTTAGAGGTTATCACTTTAACACAAAGGGTCTGCACGGCTGAGATCGGGACCAAACCATGAGAAGCTGAAACTCGAACCAGCAATCTTCTTGCAGTGAAGCTGCTGTGCTAACCTCTTTAACAGATATCAGGGCCGTGTTGTAAATGAGACGCAAGGTGATATCCACCTGTCATGTTCTCTATTAATGCCTGACTCATGTGGAAGAATTAACCTTCTTGTATGAAGATAACATCAGCTTAACATGTGTGTTTTCCTCTATTCTTCACCACAACTGGACATGTTGGGATGATCAAAACACAGTTGTAATGGTATTACCAGAGGGGCAACAACAGCTATTGGCTATTGTCACATTTTGCAAGTTTACATAGTTGTTTACTCTATCAGAGGTTTGAATGAAAACAATCATTAATTTTTTGGCTTTTCTGGGTTTTATTTAACTCAAATGTATTACTTGTGATTTATCTTTATCTGATGAGTCCCATCACACTGAATGGAGCGTGTAATGTTGTGAAATGATTGATGTGTTTGGGGCGAGTGACTGTTTTGGGACAATATTTGGTTGTAGAAAACATTTGGTCCTAAAGCAAGATACTTACTGTACTTTTACCATAGTACAACTCCCTTCTCACAACATTTGAGAGAACTTAATAAGAAGATGCTGTGCTCCATGTGTCTGTGAATGACAAAGCATTGTGTCTGTGTTCTCTCCACTCGTAGCTATGTGGGTTTTAGGAAACAGTAATAGTTCCTCCTCACTGACTGGCACCACTTCTCAGATTGAATATTTGCACTCCTTCTCTAGCTGATGCTATGAAATAAAAATAAGGACTATGCAAATAAACATAAAACATTTTCAAATGTTTTTGACTGCTGATGGGCTCTTGCCAATTTCCCATAAATACCTACATATTCAATGAATACAGCATGAGCATGAGAAGTAATAAAAATGGATTCCTGCTTTATACAAAAGTTACTCCTTTACTGTAATTTCAGCAAGAACTACACGCAAAGATGCCTCTTTTCATGATGAGTATCAGACATTCAAAATTCAATCCAAAATATAATTTGGAACTTCTATGGTTCTGATAAAACTGGAAAAAAGATAAGATGAGTAAAACAAGATAAGTGTTACTGGTGTTATTTGATGTATTTTAGCATAAATGTACTTCCCTTCTGGCCTTCACACTGCAATGCATACTTTCTGTCAACTCATATCACATGTGAACCACTGCACTTCCATAAATGTTCTATTTACAGAACAAATCATTGCATTTTATTTCACTGACAGCTTGATTGGAGAAATATGTATTATTATTACTGTCAGAAAGATCAAAATGTTGCTTTAAATCTGAATTTTGTTTCCAATGACAGCAGCACGACATGTTGTTTTGTCCAAACTCTACGCATGACATATTCTCATCACATGGGCCTTGTACCTCATTGCACATTGGAACAGCTACAGTATATTGCTCTTTTGCACTGCTGTCATTCTTCTCAAACACTTCTGGAATAATAAATAAATCACAGAAATCAAATTCAAATAGCTTTTTACAGCTTATATATCAACATCTATTCAATAAAAAACGTTTCTTTCCCAACAAAGCAGTTGTTGAATTTAAGCTCACACTGTGTCTTATTCCTTCAGTTTAAAAGAATGACTGAATAAACAGTTGCAGTACCTCCCAAGTCAAACAGATGTGGATTGGCTTGACATGATCAATCCACTGTGGAGAAAGTCTTGTACTGGTTCAGAGCAGTCCTTTGAGTGCTGCAGTCAAGCAGGTTTTACATGTATTCCTGCTTCAGCACATCTGTATCATATTAAATGGATCAAACAGCCAATCAGGTTCTGGACAATTACTCATTAATTAAAGTCAGCTGTGTTGGAGCAGATATACTAAGAACCAGATTAAGTACCACTGGTTTAGAGCGTTTAGTTGGCTTTACGGTCTCTCAACAACCTTTGCATGAACAGACCAATCCTGATGAAATATAGAAATATAATGTAGCAAAATTTATTCCATAAAGTGTCTGTACCTATTTTTCCCTTGTCTGGTATGATTTGTGTTTTTGTTTGTTTTTTGTTTTAAAATAAAAAGATTAATTGGGGTGAATGTATAGTTGGCATGCTTAGTCTGTCAAAGTGGCAACAAATACTTGGGCTGCACACTATCTGCCACAGAGCAACTCCAAAAACACTTTCAAATTGGTGTCCATGAGTATCACACAGACTTCCAGCACAAGCAGCCTGCATGTTCCACTTTTTTTACTTATTACACTTTAGTCTATTTTGTTGTCTCATCAGTTGTCTCATCAATTTAAACATTACACAAAGAATTATGAATGAGAATTATATGTTAAAGAGTGAAAGAGCCCTGAGGTATTTTATAAAAAAAAAAGCTTCACACAGACGTTTCGCAGAAGTTAAAAGTTCAGAAAATAAATTGACTCCAATCTATTTGATAAAGTCTTAAATCTAATTTGTCCTCTTCTCTTTGTTCTGTGTACAAACATAACAGCTGTATTTGCTTGATAATGTCAGAGAAAGAGAATGGCAATGATATTTTATTTTAAGAAACAGAATCATGAAAGACATATTAACCTCTGATCAATATGTACAAACTGCACATTCAAGAATGCAACACCTGTTATTTTTTAATACAATTTTTCTGCTAGATTTGGTCGACATGCAGATCATTATCTCTACTTTTATACACTAAGTTTAACTCTTCTGCAAGACCTGGTGAGCTCTTTCTGTTGTTTGTGCAAAAACCAAGAGCTACTTTTCAAGTTGCTGCCCATTTTAAGGACTATCACCATTTTCCAGTGAAAAGTTAAAATAGGTAGTCACATGTTTCTGGAAGCTATTGAGATACAGCATATATAGGTATGTTCAGCTTCTTGGATATTAAAAATACATGTTATGTGTATGATTTGGTCTAAATGTTACCCAATTAAAGATAAGAATTGAGAAAAAAGCTCAACAACATGGTCCACACATGGTCTTTTTAAGTAATAATATTGTTATCCATCCATCACTTCCATTTTCTCTCCCAATTAGTCCAGTTCAGGGTCATAGGGAAGCTGGAGCTTTCCCAGTATTTAGCAGGCGAGAAGCAGTCTGGACAGCTTGCCAGCCTATTGCAGGACCACACAGTCCCACTCATTGTCAGGGAGGATTTTCAGTGACCAGTTAACCCAACACGCAAGTCTTTGGACTGTGGGAGGAAGCTGGAGTATCTGTTTGACCTCTATGGAGCATGAAAAAAGGAGTGCAGAGCTGTGGTGTTGCCGGAAAGTTATGAAAATCTATCTCTATTTCTGATTTTAGCTATTTATTGATCTTTACCATGGACCAGCCTGTATCTAGCTTCCTCAGTAGATCACAGGATCCTGTTGCACTGGCTGGAAAACTGGGTTGGACTTTCTGGAGTAGTCCTTAACTGGTTTAGGTCCTTTTTGGAAGGGCGGAGTTATTTTGTTACGATCGACAGCTATGATTCTGAGCGAGTGGCCATGACTTGTGGAGTACCTCAGGGGTCAGTTCTTTGACCTCTTCTGTTCAACTTGTATATGCTCCCTTTGGGTCAACTATTACAGAACTTAAACATCAATTATCACAGTTAT
>JBAMHX010000004.1:19387503-19400778 GCA_037177515.1 Pseudomugil tenellus | reverse complement strand
TATATATATATATGTATGTATAAAAATATGTGTATACATACATAAATAGATATATAACTTTTGTGTTTTGGTTTAAAGACGACCCAGTACTTTGACCTTGATTCATGTCTTCTATTTTACTGTACCACAGCACCACCTGCTGGACAAACGTATATGTGTAAAATAAGTAAGAAGGCTTGAACAAATTAAATGCAACAATAAAAATATACAAAAAAATAATCATTCACAAAGTTATTTTACACAGTAGTGTCAAACAGCTCCTGGTAAGGTTTTATTTTTTTTTAAAAGCAATTACTCTGTTTCCAGTGTACTGCGCTCAAATATTTTTTTCTTTTTTATGGTTTTGTATTTTGATGAATTTGTAGTTAATGTAAACTCTGTTTTCTTCTCTAATTTCTACTGACATGAGCTTCTGCCTGTCTCAGCTCTATTTGTGTTCTAAAACATAATAGCAAGCCAGTAATTAGCCTTGTAACTAAATGAAGTGAATGACCACTAAATAATCTCATCGTATGTTGTATGATAAAAAAAAAAAGTCTAATCTCACAAAGAACTTGTATTTCTAACCCTTTAATGCACTTGAGAAAATATTGCCCTTCTAAACCTGTTGGGAGTGTAACTATAACTGACCAAAAAAGTTAACGCTCTATTAGTGGTATTCTAAATCTGTTGTAATGAGGTACAGTTACTTGAAAACTTAAATTATTACATATTGTAAAGCAATCATTTTACTTTTCTACAACTGAAATTATGATGCTCCAAAAGGGAAAGAACACAGACATCTTTAATGAAAGCATTATATTTGGTTGGGTAGATCTAGGATCGTCATTATGTCGCCACTGTTTCAAGCTATGAGGAGTCAAAATGTGTTGTTCATACATTACAGGATGCTGTGGTCTATATTATATAAAGTTATTAGCAATAATACACCTGTTTACTCTTTTTATATTCTGCTTTTAGCATTTAATTGTAGCTGGTGTTGCTGTCCAAAGGCCTCTCCATTATCGGGTCAAGTTGTTATTTAAACCATCAGTTTTTCTTTCTGTCTTAGTTACAGCTGATACTCTCTCCATCTGTATGTTTTTCTAATGTTTTACTCATTAATGTTGAGTGAGTAACTTAGCATCAAAATCATACTTTCTCTCATAATTAAAGCTAAAATCTTTGCAGTGATTGTTCAGCAGCTGGCTTCGTTGGGAAGTCCCGTTTCATATAAGATGCCTACCAGTTGCTTCCTGATTTTAATTCGGATCTAAGGTGAAAGCAGAGAGGATTTCCCCTCAAGCATACCTGATATAAGTACCTCGTTCTGCAGTGGAGCTAAATGGATAAAGCAGAAAAACACTTGTAAGATGTTTTGAGAGCTTAAAGCAGATTCTGAATTTGATGTGCATCCAAACACTTTCTTACCTCAGCATGTTAAGTGTATGAAAAACATGGCTGCGTTCACGTTTCCTTTGTTGTGTTTTCATAGAGAACAAATGTGCTTGTATGATCATCCCTCGCAAGTAATCAGTAATGTCTGAGTTCCCGTTTGCCTTTGAACATGATATTTGAGCCTTTTGCAAATGTAAAAAGATTTAACACATTTTCCATCTTTAAATAATACACTTTGTTACAATTTTTCTCTGTTCTTTGTTTCATTGTTTGACAGAAACATGAAAGATTCTGGATTAAAAAAAAAAAACATCATTGCACAAAGAAAAGTACATAAAAACATCATGTCATGAATAAAAGGTTTGGAAATTTCCATTCACAGCAGACCAACACAGGCATCATCCCCTCTTCCTATAGAGACAGGGACTCCCTTCTAGCCCCCATTCCTGAAAAAAAAAAATCTCATTTTTGACTTGGCTTGGAGCACTTCTCACCAGTCCATCCAGGGTAGCACCTGCACTGAAACTCAGACTTCATTAGCTGCACTTGATGTGCTCCCATCTGTCCTATGACCTTGTAATTCCTTCCTCCTTCCGATTTCTCCTCAGTCAACACCTTCCATGCCGCAGGGTCAAGGTGGAGGTAGGAACTGGATTTAAGGTTCTTCCTCTGGCACCGTCCCTTAGAGGAACACAAGGTCTGACTGCAGAGTACGGCAGCTGATGTCACATTGACCAGGTAGGGACCCAGAATGTCATCGATGTGGGATTTGACAGCCTCACAAGTATCCTGGGGGGAAAAAATCTGTTAGAAAGATCATGTTACATCCGCTGATCCCAGCAGGTGTTTTTAAATCATTCCTTCTGCTATTCCTCATGATGTCCATCATCATGAGCCCACACAGTGTTAATTTGACTCAACCTAAACACTCTTGTACCATAAATATTTTATTTGCAGCTGAAAATAGACTCCAACAAATCAACTTTGAGTAATGTTACCTAAACCACAGCACCCAGTAATGCCTTTTATGAGGCCAGGTACATTTTATTGTGGTGGTCTACATGTTTAAACAGACTTAGGTCTGCAAACGTCTCAGATGTACCATAGTGTGTTTGCTTTGTTGTTCATATTGTTTCTAAATTAAACCTCAGAAACTAACTTGCACAAAGACATTTACCTGTTGGGATAAAGTTTTATAGAATTTCTAGTTTTAGGAAGAAAAGCAAACACAGGAAGGTGCAGATAAACAACCAGGTCCAGGAAAAATCTGTCAAAACTTATGTAAAACATTTTCTGTGACATCATTTCGTATAATTAGGGTCATTATCGTACCTGAGATTGGGAAAAGGTGTGGTCCCCCCAAAGCACAACCCCTGCAGATCCTAAAGCAGCACTTTCTCCAATAGTGTAGACCAGGTGTTCCTGCAGGATAATGTGGTAAAAGCAAATAATTCACACCAGATCAGGACATTTCAAAGTGTGTACATTTAAAATGATTTGCTTCTTGCCTCAGAGAGGAAATCCAGCGAGTATGTGTAGACGATGCGAGCGTAGGGAAACACAGGAAGTTCTGATGGGGTCACCTGAGATGCAGCCCTTTCAGCCTCCAGGATGCGGTGGCGAACATAGAGGAGCACTTCTCTGCCGAGGCCTCGCATCTCCAGGCTGAGGTAGATGTCAGGATACAGGGCAGAGGAGGCGTTCCAGAGCCAGAACAGCTCGTTGTTCCTCTTCAGCTCGATAGGCGGACACTCCCCTGTGTAGTTTATGCTTTTGCTATTGTAGTAGTTGTAGCAGTTGGGGAAACCATAGTAACCCCACAAACCATTTGGCCTCATTTCTTGCCCCAGTTTTATAGTTTCCTCCATGAACTTTCTCCCAGCTTTCTCAAACTCCACCCGGGCTGCAGCTTCTATCTGTTCAGGGCTCCAGTCTGGATGCCTGGACTTCACAAGTGCTCTTGAACCCTCCCAGTACACCTCCTTACTGTCCCAGTTTCTCTCCCATAAAGGTCTCCAGCTCTCCCAATCAACCACAGCCAGGCCCTCGAAACCCCTGTCAGGGATATAATAGCGGATGTCTTCACGAGCAATTTTGAGATGTTCAAGAAGGCTGGTGTTCTGTGGAACTCCACCATTGACAGCTTCCCCCTGAGGGGAGTACCTTGGATACAGACCAAGCTTATCAGCATAAAAGATGGTGATGTTTCCCCCCATAAAGGTTTGGTTCTGGTTCTGAACAATGCTGAACATCCCAAGGTCAAGGTCCACACCATACTGAGAGAGGCAGTTGGCAGTGGGAGCGTTCCAGACGGAGACAAAAGGCATCTGGGAGAAAGGTGAGGAAACCTGCAGCCCAGAAATGAGGCTGATCAGACTGAAGAGCAGCAGCGCATCAGGAAGAACGGACCACATCGCTGCTCTGACGAAGAAGACAGTGTCAGTGCAACTCAGATGTGTTGTGACATATTCAGAGGACATTGCAAAAGTGCTCTTTTATTTCATTTAGAGTTTTGAGTCAAGGGTTTTTTTTTAATAAAGTTACAATAATCATCTTTAAGTTGCCATTATTTTCATAAAGAACATTTTCAAACCATAAGAGTTGCTTTCTTTACTCTTAATAGTCTGACTTCCAGATGTGTGGAGCTCCACTAGATTAAAAATTCTCCCATAAACAAAATTGTGCTGAATAAAGTCTTAATATCATTTTAAAGATACTTCACATAAACACTGACTTACCTGTTGTTTAACTGGACAGTGGTTTTGTCACGGAACCTGTAGTCTCATGATCTGACTGAAAAAATGTGGGAAAAGAGGAAGTAACAAAAAAACAGAACTACACTCATGTGCTCTGAGGATTTCAACCAACCAATGAGAAGAGACATGCAAATTTGAGTCCAGCAGATTTAAAGTCACAGGCAAGTTCAAACTTAGACGATCATTGTGACTTCTCTATCCAGTTGTTTCATTATAAACACATAAACACAACTAAAATTAAACTGTTTATTGTGGAGTTTTTGGAAAAGCTACAAAGTCTCCCTCTAAGTGACTATCAAGCTAAGCCATAATGAACTCTTCCCTGTCCAAATTTTAATGTAAGTGTTGCTTAACTCTTAAATGCAGTCAAAAATAACTCTTGGCAACCAACACCCTACAATTACTTGGGGAAGGGGTATGAGGCTGCAGCCAGTCTCCCTCCCTGACTACAGCAAGCTTTGACTCCCCTGGCCAAGGGTGAGCAAATGCAGCTTCCCCATAAAGTTTAACTTTTACAGCTAATGCAAACATTTTATGTCATTTAGCAAAAAAAAATAACAATTTAACATTTATTCCTTTTACACTTATTAGACACTGTAAAAACCTCTCATGACACCACAAGGGCTCAAACAAAGTAAAGTTTATTTGGTGTGGCAATGTCCATTTCAGAAAATCAGTGTTTGTATATAAGAGCCAGTAAACTTTTATCAGACTCAAAGTACAGATTAGCTTTTTAATTTTGCTTCTTCGATCAAAATAGCTGCAAAAACAAAACAAAATAAACTGTTGTGTTTGACAAAACTGGAAAAATTGTAGTAGTCTAGTAGTCATGACTTGGAAAAAGAAAATAAGATCATACAAAACACCTAAAAACACACTCAAATAAATAAAATACAGCAACTACCTCCATAAAAACATCAGAGTTGGGGGGGACAGAATTTCACACACCAATTAATATATATATATATATATATATATATATATATATATATATAAATTTTATCCCTTAAACTGTCTTGTGCTATTTGATGATTTAAGTGCATTGTTTTCATTCTCACAAAACAATATTATTAATTTGTTAATTCATTCATCACATCTACCACAGAAGCTTTCTGTCCATTAGAAACATGGAATGTGACACTTTGAGAGACAGTGACCAGCTGAGGAGGAAACGGAGAGCAAAATGTAAACAGGGTCACCTCCAGCAAGCCCTCTGTTGCTTAAATATGATTAAAAGTTATAAACAAATAGCAGTTTTCAGTTTCCCCAGTGTTTCTTAAATGTCACTTTTAGTCATCCATATTTTACAGCGAAAACAAAAAATGTCTCATCTCTTGTGCTATTGTATTTGCTGCTTTGTCTACAGTATTTGTTGTATATTAACACAGGAGCACCAACAGGATCACTGAGATGACACACTGAAGCGCTGACGCCCAGGCCTGAGTGCCCCTGCCTTTCTGATGTAGAGGGTCTACCTGTTTGCAGCCCTCTCCTTGAAACCCGCTGTAACACTGGCACTGAAAATAAGTTGTAAAAGCCAGCTTGTCCACTTCTCCGAGTTCACCGTTGACGGTTAGCTTGCCGCTTTGCCTTGTGATGCTGTGTGTGAGAGGGTTTAGATGCAAATAAACATCGCTGTCTGTAATTTTCCGAAGACAGCGGCCGTGAGAAGCACACAAGGTCCGGCTGCATAGCTCCGCTGCCGTGGAGACGTTGAGGAGATATTGACCCAACGTGCCCCGAAGATACGCATCCAGGTCAGAGCAGGTAGTCTACAAGAGAGATAAATAAAATGCACTTACTTTGTGGGTGTTTATCACCAAAACTCTCACATGCTGTCCATTACGTTTGTGATTAAATAAAGATATTTAAAGTGTCAAAGAATCTTTTTCACTCCAAACTCAATAAAATATTTCAAATTAATACTTTTTTTATACAAACTAAGTTTAACATCTTGTTTCAACTTTTTTATTGTTATTTTGTCTTTTTTAAGTTCAATCACTAAACTAGTTAGGGGAGAAAAAAATCACACTATAAAACATTAAGATAACAGCTCTAGGGTGATCAATTACACTGGTGCATCTAACATTTTATACATTTTATTTGTCTTCTTAGGGAAGAATGACCCGCAAATTAAATAAATATATAAAGTTAAAAGGCATAGGAAAAGCGTGTCTTTGCCTCTGACCTGCACATTTTTGTTGTTTTTTTTTCGTAAACATGGACAGAATCACAGAATTTCACACTAAAACTTCAATAAGTTGTAAAAATGTGGAAAATCATGGGATTTCCTCATATGTATGGGTACGTTCTCGTTTTTCATTGTGCCTGAGCCAAATGAACAAGTAAAACTAGATGAACTTAATTAATTTAAACTCTGCAGACAATCCATCTGCATGACATCAGTCGCACTCAAGTCTCTCCCAGAAGTTCAGAGGTGGTTAAGAGGCCCGCAGAAATACCCACGTTGTCCAAAAATATTGAGTGATCTAAGACAACATGGCTCCGCAAAACATAAAGCTAAAACAAGGTGAGAATATACCATACTGTTCAAGCAACATTCAATCTTAAGATGAAAATAAATATTCATAAAAGCAATTTTAAATACCAATTAACGTTTATGGATAATTATCTAAATTAAATCATTAGCATGCATTTTTCACCATTTCAATTACAGAGTTCAAAGCCAGATCAAGTTAAACATTTTTATATTTGCTTATATTTAGAAGTGAAATAAACATGCATCTCTTAAATCACTAACGTGATTAAAAAAATAAAAAATAGTGAAGCTTGTTGTACAGCGCAATTCTTGATCATACCATAGATCTACACTAAGTCTAGCTTATTTCACTTAGGAAGTATTGGCGCCCTTCTACTGTTTCTGGAAAAAAAAAATCTCAAAACATATTTTCACAGAAGTAACAAACATCCATCAAAAAAAACATGTTTACAGACAGAGCAGTTGACTCCCACAAACACTGTAGAGGAAAACAATTTACTGCTCACACAACATACCCTTAACTGCACTTTTTACCAGCTCCTGAACCAACAACCGAGCCTTTAGGTACACAAAGACTACTGCAGATAGGAGACACAGACAAAGGGAAAGCTACAGGATCCAGTCCTCAGGGAACTGACATCAAACACTCAAATGATCAGTTTTGACTGGCTGTTTTAAGTTAAACTGAAGCATTTTGACCACATCTGACTTGTGCTATAGTCGAGTATGGATAAAGCAGAAAGCAGTGAAGTCCATGTACATTAGTTAACCACAGTAGCTTGATAATATGAATCCAGTCAACACAGAGCTTCAACATTATAAAAAAAATGTTTTTAGAGGTGTGTGTTTGGAAGATGGTTGCATGCTGGGACATGTTTACCTAAACATTTTTGCAAACTAGTACCACCCACAGCATGGCAACGACACTCCCCTAAGGTGCCAGCCTTTCCTGTGGGAAGCAAGTCCAATCCACAAAGACCCCACCCCACAAACCGCAGAACCTAAAGAATCTATTGCTTATGTGCCAGCACCAGACACTACAGGACTTCCTGGATGTTCTTTGTCTGCATCCTGACAAGTCACAGCTCCTTCTGTGACACAAAAAGACTTCTCAGTATTCTGCAGGCAATCATGTTATAGTTAATTAGCACATACTATACATGTAATAGGCACAAATCACCTCTTTGTAAGAAATTATATTCATTAGTTACCAATGCATAAAGAGATGCATTTCTGGGATGCATTTTACAGTTTGAATTTCTTCTGTAAAATTTGTTTTAAAAGAGAATGAACTTTCAAATCAAACGTCAAGATGCTGGAAAAAAAACAGTATTCACACTTATTCTTATCTGCAGCTCAATAAACCAGAGAAAGGTGGAGAAACAAATGACCGGCCGCAGCAGCTGGAAAAAACAAGGCAGTAAATCTGACAAATGAAACTTATTTACCAGTTGATTTGTAGTGGTTCATTTTAAAGAACAAGTAAACACATTCATACCTCAGCACAATCCTTCAGGGAAGTGCGGCACCTATGGTTTTTATATAAAAGCCACTTCTGAATAAGTTCAGATGTGCACTACATGCAGAGTGTAGGACACAGCGATTTAAACTGATCCATACATGTTCATATTTCAGAAATGTGCACATTGTTATTGACTTGACATCTTTCCACCCCCTGAGCCTAAAGGCTGCAGCAGAAAGGGTCCAGACTAAAGAAAAACACATATCTGGGGTAAATACGTCCTTTTATCTGGCAGAGAACTGGACAGTTCTGCAGAACCAGACTACTACACACTGAAATGGATTACAGATGCTAAAATATTGATATAATATGTTCTTTTTTAAAAAAAAATGTATTCTTCCTTCTACTATCAGAAAAGTGCCAAACAGCTTAGATGGGACTTAGAAAGACTTTCAGACAAATATCTTCAGTGCATCTGAAGATCATGTGTTTTATTATCATTAACTCAACAGAAGCCCTGAGTGTCAAATGACTTTGCATGTGAGTCAACGAAAGGAGGTTAAAAGTCAAGATGATAACATTTTTTTTGCTTTTTTTCAAAGCACACTTGTAAGATATGTCTGAGTGACTGATGAGTTTGCTTCCTTAATTAGATTGTGCATGCTTACTCTGTTAGTTGCATATGTTGCATCTCCCCACAGAATAATTCCAGCTGCTCCCAAAGCCACACTCTCCCCAATGCTGGACACAAGATCAGCCTGTAAAAGATGTTTCAGAGGTCAAACAAAAGGAAAACACTCTTTTACTAAACTGTGGAACACGGACACTCTGTTAGTAGATTATCAGCTATAGTATACAAAGTGTAACACCAGGTCTTATCTGTTAATTCACCCTTACGCAAACTGTCTTTACAGTGATTAGCCATATCTTCAACTTGACCTGTCTTAACTCCACACAAATTAAAAGGTATTGAAGCCTGACTGCAACCGGAACAGAAGAAGACTGCGAGTACAGATAAGGAATGATACAAAGCTATAGCGATAACAGACTGTGAGCTACACAGTAACTCGAAACTGTGTGGTGAAAAACAAAAGCATAATGTGTTAGCTTAATCTTCATTGCGCTGGTAAAACGAAGAAAATAAATAATAGGAGAAAGAAGAACCGAATGTGGTAGCGTCAGTGTTTCTAAAGGGATAACGTCACCTCTGTCAGCTGTATTAGGGAGTTGGTGTAGCTGGGCTGGGTGTACACAAAGACAGGACGTGCCAAGCCCTCGCCTGATGAAGCCAAACGCATTCCCTCCTCCACCCGGTATCGTACAAACTGCCGTCCTGATGGTGAGGAGCGCAGCTTGGTGCCCATGTAGATGGAGGGGAAGAGGGCAGTGCTCTCAGTCCACAGCCACTCCAGCTTATTGTTGCGCACCACCTCCACATCAGGACAACGACCTGTGTAGCTTTCCAGAGAACGCGTGTAGTCATGGTTGTAGCAGTCGGGGAACAGATAGAACCCCCACAGCTGGTTGGGCCTCAGGTGTTTGGCCAGCCTCAGTGTCTCCAGCATGAACTTCTTGGCGGACATCTCGAACTCCTGCTGGGCCACCTTTACCACATGATCTGGAGGCCACATTTGGTTCTTCTGACGTATCAACTCCTGAGAATGTTGACGGTAGACATCTTTGGTTCCCCAGTTCCGTATCCAGAGGGGGCGCCACTCCTCCCAGTCAATAACGGCTAAACCTATGGCCTCTCGGTCACGTATATACTTCTCAACACCTTCCACCATTTTTTCTTGATGCTGTGTAAGACTGGCGACCTGTGGCAGCCCCCCATTCACCGCTGTTTCATCTGGTTCAATGTAGGGGTACAAACCCAAGCGGTCCTTGTAGAACATAGTCAGATTCTGTTTGACAAAGCCTTCATTTGGTGAGGCCACAATCTCAAACTGGTCTAGCTGGAAAGAAACGCCATGCCTTGGACCACATTCCTGTGTCGGGATGTTCCAAGCAAGGAGCAGAGGCTTTTGGGAATACAGTGGCCATCTTGTGGGTTTCACCCCCAAAGCGCAGAGGTTGTCCCACACCAGAACAATCAGCAGCAGTGCTCTCCAGTTAAAGAGAGTCCAGTACAGCATGTCTTCAAATGTGGATCGACAGAAAAGACTGTCACTCTCTGCCCTGAAGGGAAGAGAGAAGATTCAAATTTAGTTTTCCGAAGGAGCGGAAATTCACAGTCCATGCATCACATTCATAAAATTTTTACAATTCTGGAGGAAATGGGGAAGCTTTCCGTCTGTGCTGGCTTTCTACACAGCATGGGACATCATCATTTCTTCAATAACTACTTTTAACCCTTTAAAAATAGAACGGCCGGAGGACCAAAGTTCTTGATTGACATACTCTCGTTTAAGCTGCCCTAAAGTAAAAACTATAACAGGTAGTATTTAATTTTTTAAGCTAAAAGCTAAAACATTGTCACACATCGATGATGTCATCAAATCCCACAACATGCAATGCAAAGTAGCCATTTAAGTTAGAGGTGGGACTCTGAGCCATTCATCACAATGAATAAATTACTGAAAGATTTACGTGTTAAAAAAATTTAAATATTAGTTTGTGGAACATTTCTCAGTGCATAACTTCCTGGTACATCTATTATATTGTGCACACTGTAGATTTCCAGTAAAACTTTCACAATTTAGCACTTTTAACCTCTAGTAATTCTAGAAAGAAAAGAAAGTCACCAAATAAATAAATGAGGAGACTGAGAGGTAGAAAGAGAGAGGGATAGAATATCTTAGTCTGTACTTTTTATAGTATTTTTGTTAGTTTTACCGTTTGTTTTCAGACATTTTTATCACAATTAGTCTGTAGTTTTATGGTAGTTAGTTATTAGTTTTTACTACAGTTCTTCAACAGGCTTAGCATAGTTTCTTGTTTGTTTTTAGGACAACATTAATAGTTTTCAGCTTAGGCTACATTTATGTACATTAGATAAGACTTAGTTTCCTTTTGTTGTCCTTGTTTTGTTACACATCTTGAGTAAATGATGCAGAGAAAATACTCACACCCTTTATTCCAATATTCCCCTGTGTGTCATTGTTTACAGAAACTCTTAAGTGAAATTACACTAATATACACTAATATACACAAAATACTCAAATAAATGGATCTTCTTTTTGTACAATATAACAAAAATGTAAGTATTCAATGTTCTGTGCATTTATACGTATTCTGGATGAATGTTTTTGTCCGTTTAATTCAGTTTAATAAAAAAAAAGACTGAATTTAATTTTTACTTTTAGTGCTAAACTATGTTTTATTTACGTTTTATATATTCCAGGGAAATAAAAACCCTAAAAAATACTCCACCAAATGAAACCACAGCCAAAAAAAGATTGTAAATTTCAGTTGCTTTGTGTTGCAGATGAAAAATCAACCAAATCACCTTTGTAATTTGCTCCTATAAAAGAGTGTATCACAAAACCAGAAACATATTGTCACAATAACTTGTATAGTTTAAAAAAAAAATAGTTGTTTTTTGTATATTATTTTTTTGTATATATAGAAAAATAAAACGTGAGGATATTCAGAGAAATAACACCACCATGCATAAAGATAACAGTGTATACAGATGCGACCATTTCTAACGCAGTTTTGAAAGCAGAGGAGCCCAAATATGTTCCTTGAGACCTACCATCCTATAGCTTTTCTCCAACGCATCTGAATCAAATCACTGAATCTCTTCTTCTGCATGCCATCCAGCTCCGCAGAAGCCTGGTAACAAGCCATTTCATTTCATTCAGCTGTGTTGGAGAAAGGTTGCAGGTTGCTAGATCTCAAAGACCGATCTTGGGAGGGTTAAAGGCTGTCAAAATCATACATTTTTTTAATGCCAAGTTGTATGTGTGTTTATACGAGCATACAGGTTCTGGATTATCTCAAATTGACAAAGGGATACACTTTAATGGGGATGCAGACATGTAACGCTACTAAATGTAAAAAATATTTTAAAAAATAAATAAATAAACAGCCATCCTTATGAAAAGCATCCTCTTCCTGATTTTTGTTGCGTCTACAGCTGGCTGTTTGTGATGTAGGTAATGACTCAGTTTTTTTTTTTTTTTTGTTTTGTTTTTTTAAAATGTTTGATTTATTTATAAATACATGAGCAAATACATAAGTTACTAGAAAGTTTGGTAACTCCAGTTTCCATACAGACGGAACTTACCTTGATTGGCAGACTGAGAAAGCATTCCCAAAAGGAAAAAAAAGAAGCCAGCAACTTCAGGCGCGTTTCCTCAAAACAAATAACGCTTCATTTTGAGAAGAATGACCACTGGATAAGACTTAAATAAGCATTTTGAACTGCGCCGTTTCGTTAAAAGCTCTGCTCTTCCCACGGTCAGCCCTGTGGAGTGCAGTGAACTTACCCCCAGCAATGTTGTCAGCTGCAAATCTGAGTGCCAAACTTTCAGGATGTTCCATTCAGGATGGAAAACTGATGGAGGCGGGGGGGCCGACGAAACTCACCGGACATCCTAAAAACTCTGTCAGCGAGTCCAGCCTGTCGTATCCTCTGCTTGAACTCATAACACTTCCACTGATAAAAGTGTTCGAGGAAAAAAATCTACTATGATAATCCTTTGAGGTCTTTTCTTTCCAAATATCGCTATAGTTTCCCGCTTCGGCGCGGAATGGGTCCGTCCAGCAAGTTCGCCCACAGCACCGCGGTTGAAATGATACACTGTAAGGAGCAATGTCAAGATCCACACAAGGTCACAGCAGGCCGGTGTGCCTCATCCCAGAAATAACTCCATGACTTGATCTATCATCTACAACAAGACTACTTTACGTTTATATATTATATGTGACCTATATATAAAATCGGTAAAAATGTTCGTTTAACCAGAAGACCGGAAGCATGTGTTAACTTACTAAATTCCTGGACTAGAAGAGACATGATTATTAGAGCCCTGATGGCCCCAGATTTGGTACATTTTCTTCTCCGGTACCATATATACTGTAGTTTACATATTTTATCATATCATAAAAGTGTTCCTCTTAAAATGACATAAAAAGTATTTAAATAAGCTTTGTGTTTGCAGAAATATTATTTTTCTAAAATGAATGCATTTCTGAGCAAAGTAGGCTTGTGGTTATAAATATATATATATATA
>JBAMHX010000004.1:19365665-19387403 GCA_037177515.1 Pseudomugil tenellus | reverse complement strand
TATATATATGAATTTTATGAAAAGAACAAGATTTTTTTTCCTTTACAACCATGAATAACAGTCAAAATCTATTCAGAATTGCTGTTTCTGAGCATTTCAACCACATCACATTTACATCATCTTCAATACCTAATATAATATTTCCTCATGCTCTCTTTTTGCCCTCAGACTGCTTAAAAGCCCCCCTGGGGACGCCTTCATTAAACTTTGAAACCCTGCCTTTAAAGATTCAGATTTCTATGTGGTGGAAATTCTGATTTGCACCCACTTTGCTCCAGCAGGAACAGCAGGAAATGGCAGCTTTTTAAACCTCATATACAATTGAATAACCAACATTGTTGTAACTTTGGCAGATTATATGCTCCCCATTGCTTAAAAAAAATTGGGAGGTTTCAAAACCTTCACATAAACAATGAGACATTTAAAAACCAAAGCAAGAAAAACTAATCATCCTTAAAACTTCTGGACCTTTTCTGACATCTTGCTGAGTAATAATGTTCTTTCAAAATAGTATTCAATGCATTTATGTGACTATAATCACTGTGAAATTCAAGACGTGTCCGTTTTGCAAGAAAAACACTTAAGCTAATAAATAATACATGAAAAAGTAAGAACAGACTTACAGATTTTTCTTTTATTCTTTCAGTAAAGGCAGCAGAAACACCACAAAAATACTTCATCACAAGTATACTGTAGGCTCTACATTTAAATTTTTTTTTCTAAAACAATAACATAAATGCATTAAACTAAACTTGGAAAACTCTTTTGTGTTTAGTGGTTAATGTAGATGTGTGAACATGTGACCAGCATTATAATGCTGGGAAAATCAAACTGTGTGTGTTTTTTAATCCAGTTTTAAAACACCTTCATGAAAGTATCATTATATTTAATAACAACATGAGTTTTACTTGTAAAATCTGCAAGTAGAAAGTACAGCCAAATATTAAGAAAAGGACCACTTAACCAGTGTTAAAGATATAATGACGCCTCTAACAACAGTGCTTTAACGCTTAACTCATAAAATCATATCAGTCCAAAAAATACAGAAAAAGTAAAAGAATCTACACAAGTCACAATTTTTATAATTTACACAAATAAAAAAGAAAATGCAAGTCTTTTATTCTCATTCAAGCACCTCTACATTGTTGCATTGCTTTTTAAGTAAAGGATTTTAATGTTTTTTTCCACTAAGCACACTTCAGACGTGGACATTCATGGCATCTGGTATGCAGATGTCCCCGCTGCCTGCAGGCATGTGATGACAGCCACCGGCAATGACTCACTGAAGTAGTCAAGTACCATATGCTGTCATTTTGCCAACTACAGCAGATATGGGACTGAAGAGGGGAGGTTAGAAATCTTTAGGGACACAATTTTACCTAAATAAATAAAGCAGAACTTCATTGTTTGAAGAGAGTATGAAATCTGCTTGTGAAAGATTGTGAGTGGTGCGTCTGACGTCTCTAATAAAATTATTGTTGCAATGGTTGGCCACAAGTGCAGAAGGATATCTGATCACATGGCGAGGATGAGGTGGGACCTGGATGAATGCCGTTTTCCTGTGTCAGAGCTAGTTTATCCTCAGAGCATTGCTGACTCACCTCACCATGTCATCAGTTTCCTGCTGGTCTGTTTCT
Organism: Pseudomugil tenellus; assembly: GCA_037177515.1. Taxonomy (NCBI): domain Eukaryota; kingdom Metazoa; phylum Chordata; class Actinopteri; order Atheriniformes; family Pseudomugilidae; genus Pseudomugil; species Pseudomugil tenellus. The sequence continues at coordinate 19,385,766 of JBAMHX010000004.1, read as the reverse complement.
CTGCAAAGTGTTTAAGGAAAATCTAAAGTGGGAGCAGCGCATGTGAACAGGAGTAGGAGGGAAGGGAACTAAGCTATGGCTCAGTTTCCTTCTAGCCTTTTCTTCTCTCTGACCTCTACCTCCTGAACGTTACATCAGCAGGAGTGAAAGATTGTCAGGAAGTGAAAACAATGGGAGAGAAATCCGGAAACACGCCCTGCCACTGTTTCAGGACTTTCTGTCCTAACAACATAATAAATCATGATAAAAATGATGGTGCTTCAGGATAATCCTGGGTGTAATCCTAATGATATGGACTGGAACAAGTAGATTTGACCTTGATCACATATTTTTGTGCTGTGTTTGGTCACTTGTGCTGATTGTAAAATGTAACATAATCCATCAGGGCTCAGAAAACTGTGCTTTTACTTACACACTCATGAGAAAACAATATACTTGTTTGACTGTTTATAATTCAAAGTGTGCTTTTGTATCTTTTCAAGGCTGCTGATAACTCAGGATGATTGTGTCTCTCAAACACTTTCACATGGACTAGTTTTCCTCTTTAAACACATCGTATGCATTAGGGAACACATTCCACTGACCAAAATGCTGCTTCACACCGTCACATATAAGAGGCTCATACATTTTTATAGCTCATCCTTTTAATACAGAACAAACCTTTGGCAAAACTTCAAACACCAGTGGAGGAAAAACACATCAAAGTGGCTGACCTCTGGCCCAAAAACAGGCACCAGCCACATTCCACACAATTACAGACCCCTGCGAAGGAAGCCTTACCCGTAGATTGTGGGAACTCACAGTTCACAAACTGAGATATGTTTGCATTAAAGTTTGATACCGTACCATCTGGCAATTAGGTCTGTTCGCAACTTCGGGCTATGACTTTTCACATTAGGATACATCTTCCATTATCTTTGTACTACTGAAAATGTTGACTTCACATACTATATTATATAGCATATTTAGAAAAAAGAAAATATTCTAAAAGTGGTGTCAAAATAAACACAATCCCACATAAAATCATTGAACCCATTTATAAGCTGCTTTCTGCTGCCATCTAGAGGTAAAACACATCATCTGTGTCAATACTTGACATGTCAAAGTATTTGTAATTTTAATCTGTGCATTATCTAAAGGAAATTTTTACAATATGGGTTTCAGTATTTTTAGCCAAAGCTGCTTCATCTTACAGCTTAGCTAGACGAAATAAAAGGAAATGATGAATAAAACACATTTAATGGTCATTTATTACCAAATAACATTAAACTGCTGCAACACAGAGGATATATATGATGCAGATGTGGCACTTTTCATATTTAAAATTTGAGGCAATACCAAGGAAGGGGGGGGGGGGGTCACCTCTGATGACAACATAAAGACATCGTCGATGGGAAATGAACTAAATAAATGAGCAATACCACCATCGTAAATATAAATGGAGAATAATCCTCACCAATTTATATCTCTCAAACCCTGTTCTCCATCTAAATAGTACATATGTGAGTAAAATAGAAAGAAAAGTGCATTATTGCATTGTGTGGGAGCTGCATTTTAATGACATTTTTTAAAAGATACAAAGAATTTCACTCAAGATTCAGCTCAATAAACTATTTATTCAAGTATTTCCAACTACAAAATCGGAATTTATTTACAGTACATAATGTTTACTAGTATAGGTCTGAGCTCCAGTAAACAAACCACACCCAAACATAACACAGAGCATGATTATATGTACAATACACTTTACAATCTGCCATACTGAGGAGCCTGTTACCTCCCATCTCTCAGTCACACACTCACCCAAATTTAACAGAAACATGAACATGTATGAAAAAACAAGGTAACACTCTACATCTCCCTAAAGGCATGGACTAATGAAAGACAAATTTGTTTTTCCCTGAAAAATAAAAAAATAAATGCACAGGAGAAATGCAACATGAAGTCCATGAATGCGTACATATCAGCTGGAGAGTGGAGACATCCAGAACCATCCCTTCTTTTCTGCATGTCATTTTGGTGATTTTAGAGAACAATGAATTTTAGTCAAAATACCAATTTATTATGGCAGTTTGAGTTTTCCCTTTTAATTCCTCGGGATCACTTGTCTAGTCTTGAACACAATCCTGACTGGAGGGAGACGTTGCAGTGACAGTCCTGTGTAACTTCTCAAACCTCGCAAAGGATGATGGGGAAATCTACATGAATGCAGGGGTGGTCAAGCTTCACAATTCCCTGAAAAAGTATGATAAAACCACATTCATAACGTTCTGTTAAAACATCAAGCATCACCAACACAGTTTGTTTCCAGCTCACCTGTGGAATCAGATTTTTCTGGATCCTTTTCAACTTTGACTTCTTCCTCCCATTTTTTGTCACCACCGTCTCCTCGTAGAATTCATGGGCAAGGTCGCCATCCTCGTCATAGTACAAAGAGCTGCCAAAATAGTTAAATCAGACCGGCTTTGATTTAGTTTCAAACCAAGCAGATGAAGCCATATTTTTACTGTTAGGTGTGTCGAATACAGCACGTATACAGCAAGTATATTCATTTTGTTCTGTTATGTATGTTTAATCATATGCTGAATGAATTACTTGTTAAACCCTGGAAATATTGAAAAACAATAATAAAGTCTTTTAAATAGCAATATTCTCCCAGATAAACCCATAATCTGACATATGTTATCTGCTAACCCGTTACCTGTGAGTTAATGGGTTAGCAGATAAAACAGACACTAAATACACTTATTTGGGCGTTTACCATTTCCAATAAAGCAGTAATTACCTCTTCCTTGTGAAAACAAATGGTGTTGCATTTCTTGAACCTTTGAGGCGGGCCAAAGACTGATCATTTCCATCATTACCCGAATCTCCTCCACTGCCTGAGAAAGGCCAGACACCTTTAGCTTTGGATCCACTTCCGCCCATTCTCAGTGACAAGTCATTATTAATGTGACAGCTTCCAGCCTTCTTGGTGGCCTGAAAGCATTCAATTCCTCACAAAAGCAGAACCTGAAAAGTACAGAGTACACAGAGAAAACAATGTTTCCCATCAGAATCAGCGCCTGGCTGCTGTCAGCTGTAAAGTATCATTTAGAGACGGTTGAGTTGGATCAAAGTGCTCTTATGCTCTTGCATAAGCGGCTATAAAAACATAGTGGACAAACCCATTTCAACATGAAGAGGGGACGTATATTGATTAAAGACAAGCCGAAGTAGTAAATATCCCGCACTCAAAACTCCTTACAGAACTACAAACAATGTGAATGAATGAGAAGTAGCTCAAACGAGAAGCGTTTTGTGAAGTATATTTACTGCTAGCTGAACCAATAGCTAACCAAAAGGGCCATGCAAAAAAAAAAAAAAAAAGACATGACTTCAACGCGGTGATTTATCACTTAAAACTCAGAATCAATGTTTTTTTTATCCTTGCTCTCCACTGTGTAGAAATAAGTAAGCAGACTTTTTTAAAAGCAGTAACTATGCATGCTGTGAATCGCTACCAGCATGAACGCAAGTTAGCCTGTTAGCTTCGGCCACTGACGCAGGTTAGCTTTAATAGCTAAATTACAGCTTCTTTAATATGCTGACTTTTCACACATGAAACGCTACTTACCTGTTATGCAGCCAAAAACGGCCTGGAATAGCATACCTTATTGTGTCCTACTAAATCAACATGTCTGCTCATAACTTCTACTAGCAGCTGTTAAGCTAGCTGTTTTGGTCCGCAGCTCCGATGAAGGGATCAGCTGATCTCATACACGCTATTACTTAAAGAAGAAAAGGGGATTTTATTTTACTGAAAAATGTTTCAAAGTACAGGTTCACGCTTTACAACCTATGGGTACACCTCATTATGACCATATTGAGTAGCTCAGTATCATTTTATTTTTTTGCATTTATTGGGCTTTACCATCGTAATTTCATGACATTTAAAATATTGTGGTTATTTTCCTTTTACATTTGTCAAAATTAGCCTCAAGTGTAAAACTGAAACATACATCAAACTAAATAAGGGATCCCTCTCTCCCCATTATCTGGCTTTCAATAATATAAATTAATATGAGTTTCATTTACTCTAAATAACTCCCTGAAAGAGCAACACTGCCTAAATATGAACTTATCATTTAGTCAGGACATTTATTTTACTATCAATAGTATTTTCTGAAAGTGAAAAAAAAAAAACAAACACGTAAAATGACATGTAAAATTGTTTTACTAAACAGTATGCATATCTATGTCCATAATCTTATTTTTGCTACACTTAAATATGTGCATAGACCAAAGACTTGTGCATACGAGACTGAAACAGAGAATTTTGTTCTTTACCAGGGCTGCAAGAAAAGAATGACACCAATATGACACAATGTGTTTGGGTTTTCTTGAGGCACTGGTTTGGAAGAATCGGGAGCTTGTTCAACACTTTAAGATCTATAATTCATTTTCAATACTCATTTAATGAATTAATGCATTGATATGAAATACCTAATTATCAGAAATTTAAAGAGTTTAATACAGAAAACTGTAAAAGTTTTTGCTTTTTTAGAATGTCATTCACTTTTTATTTCTTGCCACTTTGACGAAATTAAAAAATGTCCTTGTTCTCGCAGAGTATGCACAAACCTTAAAACAGGAAAGGTAAAATAGCGAAAGAGACAAACATAAAGTTCAAAGACAGAAAGACAAAGATATAAGGAATGATAAGCAGCTTCCAGTTAAACATAACTATAGTAATATTCATTCACAACTCTGGTCAGCCAGAGTGACTTCTGCCACTGCGCTCTCAGACATTCATAACTGCATACAAATGTCCATACATCAGTCATACCCACAAAAGTGACAGTGAAGTAAAGAGTTGAACCCATCAGGGGTGTAGAGTGGACATGGCAGACTTCTGAGTCAGGGTCAAGTGAAAATCCAATTACCTTCTAGCAACAAAAAAAGTAAACTTTCTATCTTTAATACAGTGTGGAAATAGAACTTTTGGTAAAAAGTTAAGAAAAACAGTAACACTTTGATCAAAAGTAACTACAATGTATAAAAAAAAGTAAATTTTGCATTTTGGAAAGAAAAACATCCAAACTGTTTCAGTCTGTATGATCAGCACTTTCATTTATCAAAATACTGAAATGTTTGGCAACTTTTTTTAAGCTTAAGTGATACAGCTGAGGTACAGGATAATGAGCCGCCGCCCGCTAGGCAACGACACAACTAGATATGACCACAGACTCATCTGCCCGTCTCCATTCCTCTCAACTCATTCGCTCTTCTCTCAGGCACATCAGACTCTCCAGGTGTAAGGCACTTCTCATCTCTCGCATCATTTCACACGCACATTCGCGCCAGCTCTTTCTCTTATGTTCTCGCGCCCTAGCTCACTCTTCATCATTAAAGAGATGCTTTCAGTTGTATATTCTCTGGGATCTTTACATGCAGCGATGTCCCGGAGGAGACAGGAGTTGCATGTTGGACCCTCATTGCAGAGTCCTTTCAGCCAGGGGTCGAGCCCGACAGAGCCTCCTGCATCTTACGACGGGCCAAAGAATACCGTTGCATTATTTGCTTCACATGTTCCTCTTCTTCACGCTGCAGAATGCGCAGGAAATTCTTCAACTCGGGCATGGAGAAGGCGTGCCACTACAAATGAGAGCTGTATTTTTTTAAAAGTTCATGGCAGACAATATGTGTCATAGGTTTACTGTGTACTCACGTTGACTTCACCAGTTTCATTCTCTTTGAGCACAAAACTGAGGACTTTCTCATTAGGCCCAGCACACAGACGCAGACAGAGGGGGCGTTCATCATCAGACAGCTTACGAACATAAACTGCAGGAGGAAGACGTTATTATTACGGTGAAACACAACCATTAAAATAAAAAAAGAAGTGTCAGATAAAATGTAAAGATAAAAAAAACAGCAGACATACCTTGGTCATGACGCTCACTGCGCTCAAACAGTGCAAACTTGCCAGGATTGTCCACGACGGTGAACTTCTTCAACAAAGCTTCAATGACTTCACGAGCAGAAGTGCGTGAACTTATGTGCAGATGCTTGGACGCATCCTTTGGCAGGTAGAAGGAGGTGCGACGCTTCACCCCGCTGGGCTTCTTCCCTCCTGAAACTTGACCTTTCTTTGGAGTTGGAACAGAAACGGGTCGTGCCAGCTTGAACTGCACCTTTACAAAGCCAGTATAGGACCCATCCTTGTTCTGGAAAGAAAATGAAAGCATTACACCAAAAGAAAAAGGAGGTAAAGCCTTACTGTGATGCAGGGATGTACGGTGAAAAAGCATGACCAACCATGTTCATAAATAGGTTGCTGTTGATCTGGGCATTGTACTCCTTCACCCTCTGCTGAATATCTGCAGTTGTCAACTCCTGCTTTCCATTTTCAGCTTGTTCATCCTGGAAGAGGCAGAAAAGTTACTCTGTTAGAACAGCAGGTGTCAGTGTTTCCCACTAAAGCACATGACTGCACAGCTAATAGAGCTACATCACTGCCAAACCCTTCATGTGTGACTTCCAGATGAGAAATATGTGAGAACTGCTTGTTTTTAAATATTTCACCAAATTTTAAATTGTTTATTTTAATAACTTGACATCATATTAATTTGAAGTAAAATTATTGCGAGCTATTAAACTTTTCAAATAAATTTGAACAAGTCTGTTTAATAAGTAAGCAGATTATCAACTAATTTTGTGTTTTGCTCCATTAATTTATAATGAGAAGTAGTGGTTGCATCAGACTCAACTTCCTGAGAATGTAGTAAAAATAAACACGATGATGTCAGCTCTGTCCAATCCTTTTCAACTGTTCTCAGTGTGTGTGTGTGTGTGTGTTGGGCCCTAATGGGAGGAGAGAAAATGAGGAAGAAAGAAGCAGGGTTTGTGCAACTTGCAGCTGTTGGCAATGACTGTAGGCAACTATTCTGCATTGCATTCCTCTGCTTGGTATTCATGTAAAAATAGCCACCCCCTCTTGAGACTCACAAGTGGAGGAGACAAAGCTATCCCTTGTTTTACAGGCACATCCTGTTAAGTCAGCTGCCTCATCAACCGCAGCCCCCACAGTCATTTTTCAATCATGCATATCTAACTTCTGGCTTGCCATTTGATTCCTTTGGGATTTTTATGCCTCTAACAATTCAATTGTGACCCGGCGTCCATTTGATTATCATACTATACACAAGCTAGTTATTCATAAAAGAAGCTGATAGTAATTAGAGTCCAAACATAGGGAAAGTCATTTGCATGAAATCTACCCTCATATGACCGATATGTCCAGACGAACAGTCGTGTGCAAGTGGATGAATGAAATGGCAAAAGTGAAGACAACTTCTTTATGAGGAAGATCAATAAACCTGATCTATGGACAGCCTAAATATCAGATGTGTTGTTTTCAATATGAGGAATCAAAATGAGGAAGTGAAGCTTTCCAAAATGGTTGAGGAATATGCAGAACAACTCCGCATGCCCACATATGGATGTCAGAAAGAAACCGGTGCGCCAACATAAAACCAAAGGGAACTTCAAGGAAACAGAGGGTGACCTGATGTGTTTTCACAGCAAACAGGATCTACACTACAGCAAAGAAATCGGAAACTCATGTGGGCTTGTGTGACTAAAAGATAAGATAGTGGACAAACCCAAAACACTCCATGAGTCATCTGTTCCTGAGAAATAACTCAAAAACATGAATGGTGGGTGTAGGACTGCAAACTAAAATGTGCATTGCAAAACATGAATCTCAGTATGCATTTCTGTTCTTCTCATAATGAAAAGTCATTTGTTATAAGTTATATGCATTCCTCTGAGTTGGTGTACAGTTTAAGATTAGTTAAAAAAAGAAACTGGATGAACTACAACTCCACCCCTGAAACAGACATCTTGTTTTGCAAGCGTCCCGTTTGCTGGGTTGCCCTTGAGCAGAAACAAATGATCCAGACTAGGTGGCACAGGTGTACACCCCTGTATTTATTAAACAGGATTAAGGAAACCATTTTTAACCAAAGAAAATGACAGCAAGAGAAAAGTGAATGAAACAACGCGAGAGCAGTTCCTTCAACCACTCATATGGTTTTAGATTCACTTCTCTTTTATCCCTAATTAACTAGTTTTAAAAACTTTTTTTACAATCCTGCTCACCTTCTTTACGGTATTACTGACATTAGCTTTTCTGTTTTTGGGGAAGAAAGACGTCCGGGCGGTGAAGTACTGCTCGAACTCGGAGTTGGAGTCTTCCTCACTGCTGTAGCCGCTGCTGGTGGAGCTGCCCCAGGTCTTCTCAAAGGAGGGAGTTTTTTCCGAACTGCTAGTCTTGCTCTCCATGTTTTATAATAAACGACTCTTTAAAAAGTGCCAGTCGAGTATCAAAGCCAAACTTGAGACGATCAAATCTGTTACTGACGTAATATAGATATACAAGTAAAAAAACGCCAAATAGCAGAAGTAACGAACGACAACGTCTCTCGCTTTAACTGTTAGGCTAACCTATCTCGCGGCAGATAAACTGTACTGTATTATCTCGACACCGGCGGACACTATCTCACCAACTTTTTCTTTTTTTTTCTTCCCTTCTCAAACTACCGGCCACGTTTCAACTGTGTGTGAAACAGGATGTATGGAGGTCCCCGCCCTGCCTGCCGCGCTTCCTTCCCCCGGCCGAAGCCCCTCCCGAGGCCGTTGATTGAGTTTGGAAATACACAAACCAACGCAGCTGCTCGCGATTGGACGCTGAGCGGAAATACCACATACATGACTCCTCCCCCTCCCCTCCCCCTGCTGCTTCCTGCTCGTCTCATGGAGGGATGCTGCTTCTCTGCCCTCCATGTCACGATGGACTCCTAGTAACTGACCACTGGTTACTGGTAACAATCAGTTATGGGTTGTGGACCAGACCAGCACGAGAACAAGAAAATATTTCTAGCATCTCGTGGAAAACAAAATCCTACAATACACATTAATTTAATTTTACGTGAGCTACATCTTGTTCTTTTCTAACCCTGTGACAAACACATTGATATAACTTTGTATCTTTAACACCACTTAAAGCCAAAACAAGCTTCTAAACAAAAATAACAAATTAATTAGCCAATAAATGAAAATTAAAGGGAATTTTATTTATCTGGAAACAAACCAAATAACTAAATCAAGTGAGACTTCCAACATTTAGCAGAACAATGCATTTAGCAGATCTATATCGTGTTTCTGAAAAGTAAATCCACACATTATTTGTGAGCTCACTGTGGCTGTTTATACATACAACTGGTAATTTGACCGGTCCCACTGGTTTCTAGCTTGTTAAACTTGAAGGCAGTCAGTGTGTGGAAATTTCTAGCTCTGACGTTAAGCTTCCAAGGTAAATTTAATACCCCACAAGTCCGTGTTAAGTTTTGCATTTCTTAATGGCACTGTTTTATTGCTCATGTGACCACATGCAACTTCCAAAGAACCAAGTAAAAAGTGATCTTCCCTATCCGAACTACTGATGCTACATCCACATGACGTTGACAAAACACAGGACACTACTTTCAAAGTCCAGAACATGGCCCAAAGAACATAAACAGTTCCAGTTTGTTTCATCCAAAAGAACTATTTAAGTGGTGCTTTTTATTTAAGTGGGAGTAAACTTCCAGAGAACAGGGTGACTCAAGAGGTGGATTACACAAACAAGAAACTGCTGGGGTAGGAGTAGAAGTTCCGCTTACCATTACCATAACAGAGTCTGTAATATTTATATCATGTCTATTTCTCATTTTTTACCCATTGCAAATATTGAATTCACACCCCCATAGCAACAAAACTTGAGACACTCTCTTCAAAGTGTACATCCTTGAACCTACAGAATGAAATAAACTGGGGACCCAAGTGACCTAATGTGTGCCAAGAAAATGTCCCCCACACGACGACACCACCACTAGCAACCTGAGCTGTTGGTACAAGGCAGGACGGATCCATGTTTTCATGTTGTTTATGCTAAAGTCTGACGCAACCTTCTGAATGTTGCAGCAGAAATAGACTCATCTGACCAGACAATCTTTTTTGTCTGCTTCTGTTGAGCCTCAGTTTCCTGCTGGCAGGAAAGCACGCAGTGTGGTCTTCTGCGGCTCTAGCCCAAAATGCGGCTTGTTTTGGGTTCAGAGATGGTTATCTACATAGGTTATTAGCGAAGAGCGGTTATTTGCTTTACTGTTCCTTTTCTATAATCATCTAGCCAGTTTCTCAATTTTCTTCTTTGACCTCTGACATCAACAAGGCACTTTTGTCCAGACAACTGTTCACTGGATAGTTTTTTATCCCAGTTAATCATTAATTTCTGAAAATCTGTCAGGCAACAACTATGCCACATTCAAAGTTTTTTCATTTCCCCTTTATTTCTCATCCTTTTGCTTAGTTTGACCATCAGCCAGCCTTTTTGATCATGTCTACATGCCTAAATGCATGATGAGTAGCTGCAATTTGATTGGCTGATGAGATATTTGCTTTAACAAGCAGTTAAAATAGTGCACCTAATAAAGTGGGCAGTGTGTATATTCAGATATGTATTAAAAGGAAATGCACGGGTGCCTCCTAGTGTCAGCTGACAAATTATGTTATGCGGCTACAAGCATAAATCCTCCACACACCTTACCTGTGATAACTTTACACATTAGGAGGACAAGAAAAATCCAAGTAGCTAACTAAAATCTGAGAGTGTGTTAATGTATGATTTTGTTTTGTAAAAGGTAATGTTTACAGATGTTTTAGGATGCTGGTGGAAGAATACAGCTTTACTTGTGGCTTCATTGTAGGACGTGGAAACAACTGGAATATTCTGATACCCTGCTGAGTCGCTTGCATTGTTTTCTTGTATAGTCTTGCAAAAACAGAACCATTGATGTCAGATTTGCAGAGTGAAATGTTTTCAGGAAAAAAAGCTCTTTGAAAATTTAAACTCACTATGAGGAGAATTTTTTTCAATCACAGCAGCACGAGAACAAAAGCTTGGACTAATACATATGGAAGATCTCAATATAGTTGGTTAATTGACGGCAGACTGGTAACTTTATCTTTTAGAAATAAAACAGTGAATAAAGCGAACCTCCATTTAACATTGTGTAGTCAAGTGTTGCAATGATTAAAATAAATAATAATAGATTTTAAAGAATAAATACATTAATTCTATTTAATAATAAACCTTGATTACAAAATTATTTGCGAAACATACCCACACTGGTTTGGAAATTTGGGAAGGGCATCCTACTTGCTGTGGTGATTAAATAAACTGAAGCAGCTCATACAAAATTATTACCTGCAGTTTTGTTTCTTAAAAATAAACTTCCCCTTTGAACCGTTTTACTTCCTTTTATAAAGCTGCCGTTGTTTCTAAATGCTTTTTGTTGTTGTGCTGGACACACTTATTTAAAGCAAAGTGTTGAACTCAGAGTGTGGTTGTACTTGGAAAGTCTTGCAATCTGTAGTTTAATCATTGCAAAAAGTAAAAGCTGTGAAGCAACTGTTTTGTTCCCTAAAACGTTCCAGTTAAGGTAGTCAAAACAGGTAAAGCATACTGTAACAGAGCAAGCACGTAAACAGTTATTACTGCTTCTTCTGATAGTGAGCAGAGTTGCATGTACATAGTGAAAGAATCACAAGTAAAACACTAGCAGACTCAAAGGGTCTTACCACGTTGGTGTCTGTTTCTATGGTGTGCTCCACAACAGTTATGTGGTCAGCTGCAGAGCTTCCTTCCCAGCTGCAGTCCAGTCGAATCAGGGCACGACAGCGGTAGTGGCATGTGAATCTGCAGTCTGCAAATTTAGACAGTTACTGGGACACAAACTGCACAACATGTAAAAGTAAAGAAAAAAAGAAATCATCATCAGTGAACCTATGTCAATAAATCGTGTCTTCCATTGACCATAAAATGTCAATGCAGTTACCTGTTGTATTTAATTTTATTTAAATCTTTGAACATTTGCTTAAGGACTAGTGTCTTTTATCATTGAAAAGTGGGGGGGGGGGAGCAGGAAAGTATGCATTGAGGTGGAAATGACATGCAGCAAATTGTTTCTTAGAAGTCAGTCACTCTTTCTGCATGGCTAACGTTATCGGTTTTGCTCTAGTTGCATAATGATGTTACTTTATTTACACTTTATGATTACAGTAAAGAATAAATTTTTCCACACCTAATGCTCAATATAAACACAGCTTGCTGACTGAGAAAATTTAAGCTATTTAAAGAAGATTTGAAGCATCTCTCCTCTGTGTGATGCTTAGTCAAGTGAGAAGAAATGGGCCTGCAGTCGACCTCGAGAATGTATTTTAACCACCGAAACCATATAAATAACTATAATGCTTTAGATTCTATCTGCCTTAAAATAAAAAATTAAAAATAAAAAACACCAGACAGTTTAACTTTTGTTAAAGTCAAGGGGTGAGATTAGTCGGAACTGCAGCAGAATCAGCGTCTGCATCTTTCCCCTTTCCTCAAAACGTTGTTCTCATATCTGATCATGCAGATGCACAGAAACAGTCAGAAATGCACACACCCAGATTCACAAACAACATACATGAGTCAACTCACTGACACACCGCAGGCTCTGCTTGTAAAGGCCCCAAATGAAGTCTCCACACAAGTCACACCACGTGGGCTGAGCATGACTGCAGGGTTGGAAGTTGTGACCCTCGCCTTTCTCCTCTGTGAGGTCGGGGTCCTGGGTACTGCTCAGGACTCTGATAATACCCACCCGGCTCAGGAGGTCCGGGACTTTGCCCGGGCTGATCCTAAGGGCATTCGTTCTTTCCAGACGTGGAGGGGAACATGGCAAATGTTCGCCTGTCAGCTCTGTTTGCTCCCTGCTTGGCGTCATGTCACGGAGCTCAATAAATTCCCCCCAAGACATTGTAGAACTCAAAGGCAGTCTTCCTTTTTCATTGCTACAACAAAAACAAAACAAAAGATGGAGCATAACTGAGCACACATTATTTGTAGTGAAAAAATAGCCTCTTTTTAACATGTAAAGACACAAATTTGGAAATATTAACCCTAAAATTAACTGCTAAGTTCTTGTTATGTGATGTAACCATATATTCTAAATGTTTTCTCCAGCTAGAATATAAAGGTTATCAAATTAATACATCATTATTATAGAAAGTAGTGGTGAAAAAGGAAAACATGAAGTTAAAAGTCCTAAATTAAATCTTGAGTAAATGCCTTAAGTCTGCAGTTAAATATAAAACATGAACTCCATCTAGAAAGTTGTGTCATTTGAACAAATAAAACAGAAACCACATGAATGAGAAAACATCACCCCTAATGGAGCTTAGCATTTTAAATGGAACATGAGCTTGTAACCACCAATTTCATGTTTAACAATGCATTGTACTAGTCTAGTACTAGTCTATGTTCTCTATTGTGTGTAGGCTACATATACACATATAATTAATAGGTTAATAGACAGCATTTAAAAAATATTGAGCAAATTTTAATTTCAAACTTTACAAACTACACTTAACAATTAGCAGTTGTTAACGTTGAAATATTGAAAAGTTTAGGTAATAAATATACTAAGATGGAAGTATTTGGCTTAAGGGTTTATTAAAGTAAAAGTAAAAGGCTAATGTAGTTATTTAATAGACGTTTTTTTCTCTTCATTTCATATTTGTTCTTCATATTGTTTTATAAAGTAGGAAATGTATTAGATGTAGGCAGTGCATTTATCTTTCAACATTCAATGTAAAATAAGATAATTACAGCAGGATATGGAAGTGAACTGTAACATTTAAAAGTATAGAATTTGAGATACATGATACTTTCCAAGCGTTTAAATGAAACAATTCACTTTCAAGCCCACGAGGGGTGCATGGTATGCGAAGTTCAGCATAATTATACCCTCTAGTTAGAAACGGTTTGGTTTAATAAAGACTTTTACTCAAACTTACCAGAACTGGAGAGAAAACCCGCCCAGTTTCTGGCGCTTTGTTTCAGAGCTTCTTCCATTCGAGGAGAAAAAGTTTCCGCAGAAATGTCTGAGTTTCAAAGTAACGGAGGTGAGCAGCTCCGGCTACATCTCTGGAAATAAGCGGTCATCACCGGGTTGCTGCTTCAGACGGAGCGCGAGGCCCTGCTGACGGTGACATGAGGGTGACAGCGTCACATAAGACACCTACCATCAGTTTAACTGCGCTGAGTTATTGGGAGGAAGCGGAATATCATGAAAAAGCGAGAGCGAAAGATGAGCTCAGGCTGTTTACCGACATCCGGCCTGAATGTCTTCTAAGTCTGGAGCACAGCTGGGTGGGCGGACAAAGGCCCCCTCCCCTACAAATACCGTCTCAGTGTGTGTGATCTGGCTTATTTTACCACTACGGCCAAAATGAGAGAAACTTGGATGCAAATACAGCATATATGATTTAGATTTTAACGAATGATCATCAATAATCAGACTTTTTTTAATCTACTTTACAGATTGGTGAAAGTTAACAAACCTGCAGCCTGACATGGTATAAAATGGAAACTAGTAACCACAAAGAAAATGTAACTCAGCCAGAATGCATAGCTTTACTGTTTGCAAACACCTGCAGATTTTGTTTTAAACTGATTTGGACAGTAAGTGAAACTCAACGCTGTTACTGAAATGAGTTTATTTCATGCTGCTGTTCTGTCATTTTTCTATCTCCAGTGTGAAAGCTGTACAATATCTCCCAAATCTCTTAAAGGAAATGAGAAAAATAAACTTCCTGTATCATGAAAGAGTCTCACACTTTGATTGTGCTGAATAAAAGATTAAACATGACAGAAACTGGTGTATAACTCTTTAATAGTACGTTTGAAGCAAAACAACGATGGCATAATGGTTAAATTGTTTAAAATAAAGAGTAGCGTTCATTACAAATGTTGCTGCATCATATAAAAGCAAAGATGTTTTCTAATGGCTTTGGATCTTTATCTCTCTTCCTCTCCGTCAGTAATGTCCCTCTGGATTGTCTGTAGCCTCAGCCATGAGCTGGCAGACCTTCTTGTGTTTAGGCCAGTGTTTCACCTGACATTCTCTGTAAAAAATATAATCAATAAAGCTTCCATTTAGGAAAATATCACACATTACCATCTGTATTGAATATGTCTGTAAGTGAAATTAGGTAACGTTCAGCGTTCAAAGAAACTTGTGCAGGTGAGAGTTGTATATTACATGAACTTTGTCAGCAGTCTTACCTGTGACAGTACCATTCTCCCTGACAACGAGAACATCTCTTTGAAGCTTCTTTACCACAGGATCCACACTTTGGTTTTTCAGGGAGTAAACTATCCATCACATCCAGGTTGTATGTCTGCGCCAGCCTGGTTAAAACAATGTTTAAGCTGTAAGTGTTTGTATGCACCTTTCCTCTATTACACTGCTGTTATTTTGGTACCACCTCTGAGCCTGTTGTTGCAAGTCACTCTCAGAGGGGCTGAATGTTTCTTTGACTTGATACTTAGCTATTGCCTTCCATTTCCCAGAATTCTCTTCGACAATGTGATTCCATATTTCTGGGATCTAAGCGGAAGAAAAGCTGACGGTGAATGCACAGATGTAGAAATAAATCCACATTTGCAAAAGCGACTGTACCTGTTCCAAGACTAGCACTTTTTTTGGAGGGGGTGGGTCTGTTACAGCTAGATGAGCCAGGAAACGCTGAAGTTCCACCAAGTTTGGTAGCTGATCAATAAGCACTTCAGTCAAAAAGCCCCTGAGCTGTGTGGCACATGGACAATGCAGCAGGAGGAATAGTTGTGTTACAATCATTAGTCCCTCAATGGGGAAAAAAGAAGATGCTCAGGTTTCTCTGGTTATATAATCCATGAAAAAGGAAGAGGATGAGACGATTATAATGGAAGGAAATGTCTTAGTGAAAACAACCTGTGGAAACTGAATCTCCGCTTTAACTGTTAGAGCTCATGAGATCAGATATGATGTTATGGGGCAATAATCTTGCTGTAACACACTTCCTAAACATCAGCTTAATATTTACACATCACCTGGATACGAGAGGAGCTGGCAAAACTTAAAATAAAGTTAGACAGAGACTGACCACAACACATGTGCAGCACAAAACAAGGCACTGAGCGCAAAGTGTTTACTGCAAAAACATTTGTCCACATTCTTCGTTTACCTTAAGAAGCTGACTCTTGTTGAAGCTGTTGAAGTCATATTTTTGTTGGCAGTCTTCCTTCAGCAGCAGGTTGTAAATGGAAAGCCAGACCTGCCCATCTACTTTAGTCATCTTTAGGTGGTCTTCAACAGGAACGTTGTGCCATTTACCATTAATGTACTTTTGTACCTCTCCTTCAGTGGGAAAATAACACACATTAGATGAAAAGTTACTTAAAACAAAGTTGCTTTTAAGCCACCTAAAAGGTCCACTTAAAGTTAAAATTCAATAATTGTCATCAAAGTAAGAACTAAAGCTGTTATATCCATCTTTGACAAAAAGAACAAGCAAAAGGAAGAAATTTTACCCCAAAAAACACAGACGTCGTATGTACAGTGCTGCTTTGTTTGTAATTCTGTGACTTTGATGCCCTTAAAGGTTAGCTGGCTTGGCTTTTTGTTTAGTTTGTGTTCATATATGTGTACACTTCCTTTCATAGCACATAATGCAACATCTGTAGAAAAGGATCTAAAATTATCCATTTAGGAAGTTAAAAAATATTTCTTCTCAATAACACTTGTATCATTTCGGGGGAAATTGTTTTTGTGCTGATACTATTAATGTGTGCATGGAAATAACAAGGCCTATGCTGTCAGGTGTGAAAATATTTAACAAGGCAGGTATGATGTCACAATCGGATACATCCTGAGGTCACGACCTTTCATTTGCACTTCATTTGAGATCAATGAAACGATTAGTTCCAAAGATATAGCCACAAATATGATTTCTTGGGCATATAGCGCCTGGTGGGGAAAGCACAAACCCAAAAAATCGTGAAATTCGACCAGGCGGCAATCTTTGGCTGCTAATGGTGACGCCGATACGGAAATGGAAATAATTGCAGTTCAGCCCTCACCGCTAGATGACTGGCTGCAATAGATAGCAACGCCCATAGACTCCTGTGTTAAAATGTCCGATTTCACAGCTGAAATAAACATGTTTACATAGTGGCTCTAAAATCTTTTTTCGGTTTAATGGGTCCAATTTCCAGTCATATAAACTCTTTGGGGGATTTTTTTCTAACGGTTCGGTTCGGTTCTGGTTACAGCTGCGTACTTCCTGCTGGCGCCACCGTGACGGAGCCCTCTCGGCTCTACCTTTTCATCCATTTTGGGATTTTCCGACAATGACGAAACAGCAAGATGGCGACGGTAGGACCCGCCTATTGGCTTCAAATCTGCTCTACAGAAACCTATATGTCACGTGATGGTATGCTCAGTCCAGTATTTATACAGTCAATGAATCCGACACAGGCCGTCCATTGGGGGCCTAAACATGTATACAGAGCATCAAAATGAAATTGTAAAACTTGTTTGAGATATTGCGCTCCCACACAGGATATCCAACGGCAGCGGACGCGATTGGGGAAACCATAATATCCCAGACACTCTGCGTTCGTGGATATAATTACATAGCAGAAACAGTTCTTCAGTTTAATGTAGAAACAACACATAGTTCTAGTCTGTCCAAAGGTAAAACAAATCTACTCATTACCACCTGTAAACCTCTCTAATAATCATGGTTTATTTTTAATTATTATGGTTTATTTTCTTTTTCTTCTTTTTGTGAAATTTGATAGCTATGCAGATAAAAACACTACAGATCCCAGGGTGGTATGAGGATCTGAAATCTGTCTTTCCATATAACTCTAAGAAGAAAGGAAACATGAAAGGAAGTGATTATCAAACTGAGGTTTTAACAGATGAAAAAAATTGAGTGGCCCATTATAAATGCAAGTAGTGTGACATACCTTTTCTGCAGCGACGCCAGGGACAGGAGTTTATCAGTTGAACCAGTACACAAGGCATGTTGTGCGTGCACAGCATACGGTTAATGACACTGATACTGAAAAGAAAAAGAGAAACAACTTGTTTCGGCATTTCGAAAACATTCCCTTTAAGTTTGGACATTTGTGAGTAAAAATATAACCGTAAATGACTTTGCATATGCAGTACCAGTCAGTGTGATCTGTGATGTAGCGCAGCACAGACACAGCTTTCAGGGAGATTTCAAACTCCAGAGCAGCACACTGCATCTGCAGCTCCTACAAGTGACACAAAAAGCTGTCATTGGGTACTCTGGGTGAAAGAGTACAACAGTGTGAAGAAAGTGCCGCGCAAAAAGCAGAGCAACAATTGTGTTTTACCTCTATGGAGGATTTTAGCGTGTGTTGATCATAAGTGGAACCACATTCCTTGGTCGCTTCACTAGCCAGCAGGGTGAGTTTACGGTGGCAGTAATCCACTAAGTCAAGAAGAGAGTCATCAGCTGCCTCACATGAATCCTGCAAAAACAAGCACAAAACACACAAAAGTGAGTTTATGTTTCCAAAGAATGAGGCTTTCTGTATGAAACTCCTATTTTAAAATGTTAGAAACATACTGTATGGTTGTCAGACAACTGTCTGACTACCTACTGACCTTATGGAACATTATTGTCTCAAGTAGATTTATGATTGTGGCTTCATGGTGGATCTGTGAAGAGAAACATAAACCAAAGCAAAGATATAGAAATTGAGAGCTTTACATTGATCATTATTACACTCACCACCATGTAAAGATGAAATGTGTTCTTGGGATTGAAGTCCTGAAGCTGACATAAGATGGGAAATACTTTCTGCTTCCATATCTCTACAAGGATCATCTCATGGACAAGGACAGGTACCTAGAAAAAAGAAGATATTACTCACCTTAGTGAACACGTGCAAAGCTTCTCTCTATGCTACTTGAATATATGTAAAAGAGTGGTGCTCACCTTTCCGAATGACACGAGCAGCTCTTTGACAAACTCATCATGCATGACAGAGGCATTTATTATTGCTTGCATGTTGAGTTTCTCTATGTTTTCATGCTGTCTGAACCATCTGTCAACATACAGAGAAGAACAATGACAAAGCACAGCAAAGGCACAAATTGTTACATGTGAATCATGCAGAAGCTGAGACGTTTTCTATTAAACAATATATGAAGCAGGCCAGAAGTCAGACATAAAACCTACAATGTTTATTCCCTGGTGTGCAAATTAAATGTTTTTTCACTTTATTAAAGATGAGGGATATCCACTTATGATTTAAAGATAATTAAGAGATAATGTTCATTTGATAAAGAAAAAAATTACTGAATTTGAGGAGTACAGAGATGGCCAAGAGAGTAAAAATGACAATAATGAAGCAAAACCGAACGGGTCTAAAAGCATTTGGGTTCATTCATTTGATGACGTAGGATAATAGAAAAAGTAGAAATAGCAAACAAGCTGTTAGGCAGAGGAGCATAAGCCCCATAAATAAGGAAAGAAAACATTTGCTTAGCGAAATCTCAGTACCAGTTCAGCTTGTTACATAAGCTCTACAAGATGCAGACATTTTCTCATTTAAGGATGGAAGACTTTAAAGTTAAAACCACAGAGGAATAAAATAGAAATTAAGACAACAGGACAAATAAAAGAAAACTAATTCAAACAAATTTATGAAAACACATCTACATCTGATACTAAATGATATTCAATATAATGTATTCTGGCATCCTAATAAAATACTGTTATCAGATGTACTGAGAGGAAATTCGGTTAATGTATCTGTGTTTGCGGTCACTTTACTTAGACTTGTTTTGTTGTATAACACAATTCAACAACAAGGTGATTCAAAGTGGTTTAAAGAGACATTATAACATTAGAAAAGCATAATTTAAAATTAAAACTTGGAAGTGAGGGAAAGGAAAGGACATTATATAAAAGAAAAAAGTTACTTTTTAAAAAGTTTTTAGAAAGCTGTTTTATTCATAGTTGCTTAACAAGCCAAATAAAGAATAGTGGATCCATTTTAAAGTGTAAACCAGGATGTACAGAGTGTTTCAACACTGAGGTGAGAGAGATAATCTGATGTGAATGACTGTACACAGTCATTCATCTTTTGGTAGAGTTAAATATAATA
>JBAMHX010000004.1:19349030-19362383 GCA_037177515.1 Pseudomugil tenellus | reverse complement strand
ATATATAAACAACATATTATGAGGATCACCCCACTGTAATGTATGTTAGCTTGTTGTAATACATTTACTTACAAAAGATTTTGCACAGCAATGCGAACAAGATTGAGTTCTACATCTGCTTCAGCTGAGATTTTTTGTATGTGCCTAAAACCATCAATGTAAGGCAAAATCTGCAAAAAAGAACACAGTAGAAAGTAAACATCTTGCTTTCTAAACCCCTTTACCTATACTGCAGACTGATAAGAGCCGCAGAATATGCACTTTATTATAGACCATAAATGTGCAAATATGCGTATTAAAGCAATAACAATCCATCACGCAGGTAAACAACACATTACTCTAAATATAAATCATGGAAATATAAAATGAGCATTACCACTAAATGGAAACTGATAAATAAATGATTAATCTTTCCACTACTTTCTACTGGGAATCTTATCATAGAGACTTTAGATAACAGCAGCCACATTTTGAAGATAACAGATCCTACCTGTTGAGTTGTGAGATCCCATTGAGATTTGATAAAATGCTCTTTGCACTGAACAAACACTGGCACATCATACTCCTGAACAATTGGGGGATCCTTTCGAAGCTCGATCAGTTTTAGGTGGATGGTGTTGGATTCATCTAAAACCAGACATAATGCCAGAATACCATAAATAAATAAACAAAGAAATAAAAAGACACTCAAAAAAGTTTATAAAGTGTGACATGTCCTCTGCTACAGCCCATTAGCACATGATCCAGATTTTAAGCAAGTTAAAACCAATCAAACACTTCTTAGAAGCCATTATTAACTAAATGTTTTGGGGAAGAAAATATTAGTCTGATCAAAAGCTGGGTAAAATAAAGTCCAAGCTGCTCAACTATTTTGGGTTTGGGGCCCAAAAAATAATACATTTTATGTTCAACTACATGTGTATTCTTTGTTTAAACACAAACTTCAACAAACATGTTTGTAGTGCTGCTTTGCATTTGCAATGTCTTGTGTTGTGCGTACGAACATATTTGCAAAGAATTAAGCACACATGTCTTTCAGTAGTAATGTTTTACATATCAGGACATAAAAGAGAATATGAGAGAGTGAAAGAGAGAGAGCATGAAAGAGAGGGAGGGTAGGAGAATAAGCAAAACATGTAGTTCTTACAAAGTTTTTAAATCAGGTTAAGTACAACCTCAGATAAACGACACATGACGAGTCACATTGTTACTTTACTGATTCAAGAAGCATCGTCTTAAAATAAAACCAAAGTAATTCAGTCAGGCTGGGTGTGGATGTTACTGGGTTATTGCAGGATACTAAGTCTGTTCTTATTTACCGCGAGTCTTTCTGTTGAAGATTGGCAGGTTAACTTTTGATTAATGATTTCATTTTCCTTCAAGTCAAATGTAGGATGTTTGACTGGTCACATTTCACCCAAGAAAACCAGAAAACCTCTGTACACAGAGGATTTTGTGGTTTCCATGACACCCCCCCACCCCACCCCCACCCAGACAACACACATTGATATGTGTGCCTCCCACTGTGCGACAACTGCTTAAGTCATCCTGCAACCATCTTCTAAATAACTGGCAATCAAAACCTTCATAAATTAGGAAAATAAAATGTTTTTGTGGATTATGTGGCAATCCACCCAGATGCCAAATTCCACTTTTCTAACTGATATAATCCCACATTTGTAATAACTTTAATAACTTACATATACTTCAACTTAAATTTAAAGGTGGAAAACTTTCAAACTAACTAGCATAAATGGGTTTTTGGAGGACTCGATTTAACACTGTATCAAGGCACCCACATGCCTAAATTCAGCTTCTCTTGCTGAAATATTGAAAAATTCAGATTTTCAATATGGCATGAATGATAAGTTTGTTGTTTATGTATTAAAAAAATTAAGTAAAATCTTTGCATAGGGTCATAAGCTCCTGTTGATTAAGTCCCTGCCCTTTGTACACACCGCCCCTCGCTACTACCGATTGGATGGTTTAGTGAAGTCCTCGGATCGGCCCCGCTGGGGTCGGTCACGGCCCTGGCAAGCAAGCAAGCTGCCATTATCTGGAGCAGACATTATGTCATTGTTTCACTTCCTCCACTTTGCTTAAATACATATATTTTTTTCATTATCCTGCAAAGGCCTTTAGATTAAATTTTCTTGAGCACAAAATAATATAATCATAATACATCAAGCATAAAATCTGTTCTGGTTCCTGTAACACAAAACTTGTAAAGAAAATTAAAACTAAACTGGAATGCACAAATTGACTAAAATGATTCATACCTATTGGTAAGGTGCAAGCTCCCGTTGCGTTAAGTTCCTCTAACAAGGTCGACATGATAGGTAGAAGTTTCTGCTTGCTCTCTTCGTTGGATATAAAGCCACTCTCCAGCTGCAAGCCAATTCAGATCATTTGCAAGATGCGTCAATTAAATATGAAAGCGATCACAAATGCATAACTAATAATCTCTTGTTTATTACCTCCAGAGTGGTAAGGTATCCAGACAGCTTCTTGACAATTGGCTCAAGGGCACATGTGTTTGTCTGTGCATCACATACAAAGCCAAGATTAAATAGGAGGGCATTTCGGCTGTACTTTTTGTGTTCGATGCAAACGGGACAGCCAATTAACTTTTTTTCCATCGCAGTGCTATAAAAGATATTTTAGGAATTGATGGTTTAGTTTGACAAACAAACAAAAAAGTTATTTTGCATTGAAAAAATAAACAACAAATAATGTTATTTGGAAAAAAATGCATCAATGAGAAGAAGAATACAAAATATAGCTGAATTACATACACTGTAATTAATTTGTTTTGAAGTTCTGGCTTGGTGATGATGTACACCTGAACTGTGTCAAACAATTCCCTTGAAATATACTCTTCTGGGACCTGTAAGGAGAAGAGGAAACAATGTCTACACAAATAATTTAGCTTTTTTCTATTATTCTTTATATCTTTATTATGTAAAGCACATTGATTGCTATAATTCGCTATATAAATAAACTTCCCTTTCCATGTCAGGGAAGATAATAATGTCAATTAATGTCACAATTAAATCTGATTAAAAAGAGAAAAATAACAACAAAAATCCCAATATAGATAAATATAAGTATAAATATGGCAGCTCTGCTTGTTTTATGGCAAGTACTCATTAAAAACTGGAGCACCGTGATGCTGATTCAGATTTTAACAAACTCTTACCTGATATGTAATTTTGGGCCCCAAGGTGGGATGAAACTCGCTGAAAAATATACACTCTATTCGAGGGGTCATGGCTACCCCAGAGTTTTCCCCCACAGAAAGACTGGTTAGCTCAACTAACAGAGTAAAATAAAAATGATCTCGTGAGTGCCTTGTTCCCTGTTTAGCTATCATTCAGCACAAGCTAGCTTCCAGTTTCAGCGTTAAAAAGTATGGCATTAGCTTGATCTGAAACACCCATAAGCAGTTCTTATGTTGGAAAGGGACCTAACAGTTATGTTGTTAGCATGTTTAGAAAAATAGTGTCCCTTTGCTATCAAACTTTTCAATAACGCGACATGCCCACACTAGACAGCAAACTGGGAAACAAAAATGTTGCCTTTAGCGACCTTAGGTAATTTACATCAGCTATATTTCTGCAGAACGCAAAAACGCCCCGATTAAATACATAAGGATGATCTAAACCCCCTTTTGCCACCATTCATTAACAAGATTTAGATTCAAATTCAAAGTTGAAAAACACAGCTAAACATAGCCATTTGTCTTGCTGTTTTTTGGAATGTCCCTTTGTTCACAGTGTGGCTAAAATAGATATTTCCCACAGTCTGTAAAGGCAGCGCTGTTGGTTAGAGTCAGTGCTGCGCAAATGTAAGCGCAGAAGGAAACTGTTTGGGTCATGTCGTCTGCGCCACGAGTGGGAAGCCCAACCAACTGCTTAAAGGAGGCTGCTGTTAAATTAAAATGTTTTCCATCTAATTATTAGTCTTGTAAAAGAGACTAAGAATGTGCACTTGTAGGATTATAGTCAGATATGCTCTGCTGCCACGTGCAAGTACAGCTGCACAATCAGAATGATGCACGTAAGCATGTGGAGAAGATCGTTGTGTGTTGGCTACAGATCCTGTTTTGCGATCCGAAGCAGATCAAAGGTAACTTGTGTTTTGTTTAAGGATAAACTGCAGTGGTATAATTTGAGCACATGGTGGCAAATGGGCAAGTACCAACGCTGCAAATGGGAGTGTGAGACGTACAAAACAAACAAAAACGTTCCACTCATAATATAAAACTGCATTTTTTAAGAAGCACAGGCCTTTACTCTACAGACTGATGCAACCATAAGCAGTTATCATTTGCCCTAATCTTTTTTTACTGTGTACTAACAGTATCAAGTGTAATGGAGAAAAACAGGGGTTGGTGTAGTTCAGCCACTACTATCTAAAAAGGTATCTAGATGGTTAAGCAAGTTGATCTTAAGCAGTTATCTTACTAAATGTCTGGCATTTACGATATTAAAGATTACATGACTGTTACTAAAATGATTATAAACAGTCTAGCATGTATTCATTTTCTAGTGAAACCAAACTAAAGCAAAACAAAAAGTTCTGTACCATTAGGTCATTGTAGCTGCGCTTTCTGCTTCAGTGACATCTGACCTTGGTCTAAAGTAGCACAGACTCAGACAGTGACTCAGAAATAACAGCAGTTTTGAAAACAAGAGATGCACAGAGATAAAAGCCGATGAGTGTTTACAGTGTGGCCACTCTCCGGATGATTTCTTGGAAGGTTTAATTAAAATCTGTACTATGTGAAATCTCTCACTTTTCACCAAAAGTAAGGATATTTTGTTTTTTGGTTATTTTTTTCCCACTTTAATAGCGATTGACATATTATACACTTCTAGAAAACCTAATTTTGTACCGTTACAATGAGATTTCAGGCTTCTGTGGAGCGAGGAACATGTGCCCCTAAAAAAATTCTGTTATTATTGCTCACTCCGGCTGCGAGTTGCTTCGGATGTTTGTACTTTCTCACAGTTATACAGATTAGATAACAATGAGGTGCCAGTCATAAATGTGCAACTGGCACACATCTGGCAACTTTTTAAAGCTCAAAACAACCTATGTCTAGTTGTGTAAATGTGGTACTAAGAGACAGAATCAATGGTTCAGGCTCAGTTTTCTTACTTGTGCTACTCAGTGGAGGAGAAATTGTTATCATGTTTCAGGATATTATCAACAATGAGATGGAAAAAAAAGATTTTTAAATTAATCAATGTGTTGGAAAATATTGGCAGATATTTGTAACAAGACTACTATTTATATGTATAGAGAATTTTTATTATAGCTTTGTTAACTGTCATACTTTTAGAAAATTTGGGACTTCCATGTCAGACAGACATGCAGAGGTCCAGCCTTACCGCCTGGACCGATCACTGCAGTTGAGGCGTTGGACCTTTGGAGGAGGCACTTTGAGGAGAGTGGTGTGACAGAGCCTGAGCAGTCGAGCCAGTACATCATTGCTCATCTCCTTGGAGCTAAAACAGTCAGTTGCAATTTTCTGAGTTCATTCTACATTTCATGATGTATTTGAAGCTTAAAAGCTGTTTTCAAATGTACAGTGTCTCTTCCCGATCCTGACAGATACAGAGTGTTGAGCAGGAGAGGTTAACAGAGTTCCTCAGCCCAGAAAAAACAGAACAGGTGTGGCAGCTCTGCATCAGACGTCTTTCCAGGTTGGCTTCTATGTTATCTAGATCTCTAGATCAAAATATTTGTGTTTTTTCTTATACTAAGAATATTCTAACACCCTTGTGCAGAATGCCAGTGCAGTATGTCATTGAGGAGTGGGACTTCAGAGACCTGACTCTGAAGATGAGACCACCAGTGTTCATACCAAGGCCTGAAACTGAGGTTGGAGAGAATGAAAACAGGCTGTGATTACAAAGGGATCAGTTGCATGTAATAAGAATACTGTTATGTTATGTTTTCTTTCCAGGAACTGGTTGAACTGGTGCTCAAAGATCTTCAGAGAAATGCTGGAACTGGATCTGTAAAATCTCAGCAGATCTCCTTGGAAGTGGGATGTGGTTCTGGTGCAATTTCTCTTAGTCTACTGAAGAGTCTGCCTTGGGTAGGGTTTGTGTTAGTCTGCCGCGGGTAGGGTGTGTGTTAGTCTGCCTTGGGTAGGGTTTGTGTTAGTCTGCCGCGGGTAGGGTGTGTGTTAGTCTGCCTCGGGTACGGTGTGTGTTAGTCTGCCTCGGGTACGGTGTGTGTTAGTCTGCCTTGGGTAGGGTTTGTGTTAGTCTGCCGCGGGTAGGGTGTGTGTTAGTCTGCCTCGGGTAGGGTGTGTGTTACTCTGCCTCGGGTTCGGTCTGTGTTAGTCTGCCGCGGGTAGGGTTTGTGTTAGTCTGCCTTGGGTAGGGTTTGTGTTAGTCTGCCGCGGGTTCGGTCTGTGTTAGTCTGCCTCGGGTAGGGTGTGTGTTAGTCTGCCTTGGGTAGGGTGTGTGTTAGTCTGCCTCGGGTAGGGTTTGTGTTAGTCTGCCGCGGGTAGGGTTTGTGTTAGTCTGCCGCGGGTAGGGTGTGTGTTAGTCTGCCTCGGGTACGGTGTGTGTTACTCTGCCTCGGGTTTGGTCTGTGTTAGTCTGCCGCGGGTAGGGTGTGTGTTAGTCTGCCTTGGGTAGGGTGTGTGTTAGTCTGCCTTGGGTAGGGTGTGTGTTAGTCTGCCTCGGGTAGGGTTTGTGTTAGTCTGCCTCGGGTAGGGTGTGTGTTAGTCTGCCTCGGGTAGGGTGTGTGTTAGTCTGCCTCGGGTAGGGTGTGTGTTAGTCTGCCTCGGCTAGGGTGTGTGTTAATTGAGGGAAATGAATGTCGACGCACACATATGTAGCTTTTTCAAGCTGTTCATCAGATTCATTCCGACTGAATTACTGTATTTCAGGAAGGAAATGAGGGATTACTGGGAAATTCTGCACAGACCTTTGTGGTTGTCAGAGGTCAAGGTCAATTGCTACAGTTTTATTTATGCCCTCTGTATCAGAAGCAGCAGGTTGATGTTTTTTTTCCTACCCAGTGACACAACTCAACATCACGGGCAGAATGAAGATTCGTTGTTCACAGACTACGAGACACAGATGTTCTCTCAGGTTGAGATGTGTTACAGAACCCTCAGGGCATATTCCATAGAAACCATTTGGCCATTGCAGGCAATGAAAATTATGAATCATCTATCAAATTCATAAACAGATTGCAATGAGTCTGATGAACCACACAGTACCATTCAGGAATAGCCAGAAAATGAGGGACCATTGTTAATTCCCATTACACCCGAAATCTTCCAGCACAGGATGTTGGTCAATCTCAATCTTTATGTTTCAATCACAAATGGATCACTTGGAGCCCAGAAAGTCTGATTCGCTTGTGAACTCAAAGCTGAGTTCACTATAAAAGTGTCCTGAGACTTCCATTAGTGCCAAATACCAATTTCACAACATGATCAAATTATATATCAATTTATATATCAAAATTTATTAACTAGTTTATCTGCTAATTATGAGCATTCCCTTTATGTAATTTTGATAATTGCACTGTACTGTCATTAACCTTTCCTGACCCGATCCATGAAAAAATTGTGAAAAAAGTTTCATTTTTTTAAAAAAAATAAGGTCTTTATTTGTCCCTTTACAAAAAAGTAACATTTTTAGAGATATTTAGCATTTATTACCATGTTATATTACATTACAGTCATTTAGCAAACGCTTTTCTCCAAAGCATCTGAGAATAAGAACAACTCAAGCACAAAATCAAATAGTAGAGGACGTTATAGATAAGTGCAGTCGAACTGCTGTAGTGTATTTGGACACAGATGTTGCTAAAGGTAGCAACCTTAGCATAGGTAGCATATCAATGCTACAGGCATAGTTCTTTTTTTATTTTTTGTTCCCATTGTCATAAGTTCTGAATTTTTGCAAAAAGCTGGAAAAAAATGAGGTAATTTCCATTTATCGCGGAAATGCTCCTTTAGGAGCTGAGTCTTTAGCCTCTTGAAAGTAGATAAGGACTCTTATCAGAGTTGGGCAGTTCATTCCACCACCGAGGAACAACAGAGGAGAAAAGTCTCGCTTGTCATTTAGCCATACATAGTGATGGTAGTGTTAGGCATCTTTCACTGGCTGAGCGTTTCTGTCGAGATGGAGTGTAGCTCTGGATTAATGAGTTAATTTTCTAAGCCAGAAGCAAAGATTTGTATTTGATTTGTGCGGCAACTGGGAACCAGTGCAGTGCAATTAGCAGCAGAGTGACATGAGCTCGTTTTGGTTGGTTGAAGACCAGACGTGCTGCTGTATTTTGGATTATCTGCAGAGGTTTAACAGAGCTTGCCGGAAGGCCTGCCAGTAAGGCAGTAATGAGTGACCAGAGCCTGAACCAAGAGCTGCGTTGCATGCTCTGTCAGGTAGGGTCTGATCCTCCTGATGTTGTACAGAGCAAATTGGCAAGTACGGGCAACCGAGGCAACATGGACCTTGAAATTCAGCTGGTCATCCATCGTGACTCCCAAGATTTCGGGCAGCAGATGTAGGCACAAGTGTTGTAGAGTCAAAGTTCACACAGCAGATGTAAGGAAGGACTGGCTGGGCAGACTGAGCTCAGTTTTAGTAAGATTTATGCCCAATCCCATCTTGCAATTTTTACCCCTTCCACCTCCCCCTACCCCTAGATCGAGTCTTCCAGTTGAATATGAGGGTTCAGGGGTGGAGCTAACATTTCACCCCTATGAAATGGGACACCGCTGGTTCCATCTCATTACTATGTCATCATCATCCAGCGTTGCTAAAACTGTTGTCAGCCGTATTTGTATTCTGACAGAATGAAGGAGTGAGACAGGAGCAGAGTGATATATCACTAGTTGGATGCAGCGGGCTGAGCTGGTCAGGCTCAGAGAATTTGTTGCTTATGCTTATGCTTTTCAGCGAAGTATGAAGCAAACATGTCTGCTGTCAGCTCAGTGGGTGGATGAGCAGGTGGAGGTGAAAGAAGAGAGTTAAAGGCCATGAAAATCTGTCGTGCGTTGGGAGCATAGTGTATCTTGTTTTGATAAAAACCTATCTTGGCTGTGAAAAGTGAGAGTTGTTGCCGATACTCAAGACAGGTTAGTGAGTTATTTTGATTTACGCCACTTTCTTTCTGCTGCTCTGAGTCCAGCTCTGTCATGCCTTAAAATGTCAATGAGCCATGGGCTAGGAGGATTCTTTCTAGCTGGCTTTGACATCAGGGGATATAGTTTATCCAGTGAAGAGACGAGGGAGGAGCAGAGTGTTCAGTTGGCTTATTAACAGACAGTAAGGAGAAATCTGAGTGGAAAGGGAGGTAGGAGTAAACATCATCAGATAGCTGTCTAGGACTGAGAGATCTCAGATTCCGATACAACACCATTTTTGGAGCTGCATGGGTGACAAAAGGAATGAGGATGGAAAATTTGATCAGGAAGTTGTCCGAGAGGTGTAGTGGGGTCACTGACAGATTAGCAGTGGAGCAGTTTCTGGTCAGTACCAAGTCCAGATTGTTGCCAGCTTTGTGTGCTGGCAGAGTCTGTGTTAGTTTGAGATAGAAAGAGTGGATGAGATCCAGAAAGTTAGTCACCTCCGTTTTGCCAATGTAAATATTCATGTCTCCCATGACAATTAGCAGTTTGTCATCATCAGAATGTCAGAAAGTAGCACATCCATTTCAAAGATAAAGTCATTAATATTGCCTCCTGGAGGCCTATATATGACCAGGATGTACGCATTTATGGGTGAACATGTCTTTATTGCGTGATACTTAAGTGAAGAGCAGACAGACATAGGACGGAGACAGGTAAAGTTCCACTTATTCAAAGTAAGGATGCCCATGCCACCTCCTCATCCAACAGAGTGAGGTGTTTGGGTGAATTCTGCATTGACATAAATTCCTGTCTACCTGTGTTCGGTGAACTCGCGCAGGTAGACTTGCAGGTCTTTACCCTTAGTGGTCTTAACCCGATGTGGGCTGATGCCTTGCTAAAGCTTCGGCGCGCCTTGAATGCTCAAATACCAAGAGCAGACACAGCTGATGTCACTTTCTGTGATTGCACCTGGCTGAAACCGCCTCTTTCTGCTGAAACTAGTCTAAACTGACTGAACCACTACCAAAAAAAACAGTGTTTGTTCTACTGAAGTTAGGCAAATTCTTTCTTTTCATAAGGGATTATCCTAAAAATCACCATGTCTTTCTGCTGGCTCTGAGCAGTAAAAAATTAGTGTGACCTGCATCACAGACTCATACGACAGAATATTAGGGCCACACTGGGAAAAAAAAAATGTTGTGGAGGATTTTTTTTCCCCTGTTCCTCACTTAGAGAACAAAGTCGAAATGACAAGATTAAAGTCGTATGGACGTGAATAAAATCGAAATGCAGTTTCAAGAAAAAAATGAAATGACGAAAATAAAGTCGAAGTACAGTTTTGAGAATACATTTGTAAAAAAGTTGACATTAACTCCGAGTGTTTCTAATTAATTTGAACCAGCTTTACACTATATAAAACACAATGCCTTCACGATGGCTTCAGAACAAAATTCTTTCTCTTTTAGCACATAAACACAGCATTGTAATAAGTATTGGTACTTTGAAGAGCCTGTATTTCATCTTCATTCTCATCATTTCAACTTTATTTTTCGAAGTGACGAAGGGAGAAAAAAAATCCTCCACATTTTTTTTTATTTTCAGTGTGGGCCTAATATTCCATTGTAGACTCAACTGTTGTTGTTTTGTAAGGAGAAGCGCTAATGACCAATCCAGACACTTACACTGCTAAGCAAAAACCCTAAACTCTCAGCACAAACGGAACTAGCTGAACTACTACCAATGAAATCAGTGGTTGTTCTACTCAAGTTAGGCAAATTCTCTTTTTATACAGGATTTTCCTCAATTCTTGTCAAAATTCTTGTAATCTTTTGTTTTCTGGTTTCCATTAAGGGGCAGACAGCACGACTTGGACTGTGTCCGAAATGTGCACCCTATGCCCTAACCCCTCATTCACTACATAAGGCTATTCTACATAGCACACTATATAGTTCCCTCAGTCTGCTGGCGATTCAGACTCAAAGCTCACTACTTTCTCCTTACAAAATGGCGTGACCACTATATAGACCACTATGTAGAGCATAGGGTGCACATTCGGACACAGCATTAGATTGTCAAGTTTTTACAATAAAGTTATGCTAAAAGTCTCAGTAACTGCATGTATTATGTCTATTAATAGGCTCTTATAGTTTAAAATACTATGTATGCAGTATAGCAATGCTCAGACTCATGATAATTATTGATATACATAAATTGACTATAACATAAAAACAGGAATGTAAAAAAAATGATTATTACTGCATTACTCCAAAGGTCAGGGTGTGGACAAGAACGTTTGAGGATGTTTCTGATTGTCTGGTACCAGGATGTTGGCAAGGGATCCTCCAGGCTTTGCATATGTCAATTAGTCAACTAACTGTTGAGGTTAGTGGTAAATGTCAAAGTAGCGAGCATATGAAAGCCATTTTATGTTTGGTTTTTTTTCTTGCAGAATTTTTTTACAACTAATTTTTAATTATAACTTTATTACTTATTTTATTGGAACAAGCTAAAGATTGTTACTTTACACATCAGTGGTGTTAATCACTGGGTGTGTCTTTGTTTACTGTATTGGGTACATTCCACTTTCATTTGAAAACCTGTCTGGGTGTATGTGAGTGTCCTGCATGAGTAGAAGCAAGAACATATGAAGTTGCTTCCTTTTTCACACCTCATTTTCAAGATTTTTATTTGTACATTTTTTTGAATAGTAAATAACAAATCAGTATATACTGAAATGATGAGTAGGTTAGGGTGTGTATGTTGAAAATGTGCAAAGCTGTGCATAATTTTTGGTTTCTTATTCATGTATAGATTTATGTTGACCAGGCAGATTTGTGCTGGGGTGAGTCAGTGTTAACCTGTAATCCTAAATGAGGAAATGAGTAGAATGATGATGGAAAAACATCAGTGGGATGAAAATGGCAACAAAAACTATGTTACAGCAGTTTTCATTTAGTCTCTTTCACACTTCATAAAGATTTAAGCATGCTCTTTTGCTTGATGCAGATAAAAATACATAGAAGCAGATGGGGAAATGTCCCCTGAGATCACAAAAGGTTTTAATCTCTGCATTTGTTTTCTTTCACCAGCTTAAAGCGTTTGCTTTGGATCGCAGTCGGGATGCCGTGGATTTAACCAGAGAGAATTCGCTGAGGTAATTTCACCAGAACATGCCAAATCTTAGCTGTAAGTGTTCCTGATTATTGATTTTCTTTCTGTGTGAAATGTTTATGGAACACAATTACCCAAAAAACTGAAAAGGGATTTTCCTTTTACAGGTTGGGGCTTCAGGACAGATTAAAGATTTATCATATAGATGTGATGAAAGGTATGCAGGAACCAAGTAGTTTATGTTTTGATTTAACAAACCCAAACGTCTAGTTTAATTTATTTTTTTTCTTTTCTTCAGATGCAGAAACTGTGCTGAGACTTTGTAGCACCGCTTCAGCTTTGGTCAGTAATCCTCCATACCTGTTTTCAGAGGATATGGCATCGCTGGAACCGGAGATATTTAGGTGACACATGTACTGTTACTGCTGCTTAAAAGGAATAATAATACTGACTATTTGTCACTGATATACTTATTTTTATACTGTGGAAACTGATTACATATAAACAAAACTTTACATGGTTCAGTTATGCCATTTATACAAGTCATTTGTATTATGGAAACATTTGCTCACAAATACGTGTTCAAATTTATACACTAATATGAAGTCATTTTCACATATAAAATCACTTAAGACATTTATGCATTACAGGCTCCACATACATTATGAAATTTTTATTTTGATTTTAGTTGGAATGACACTTTCCCATATGTATATCACACATCAAACTTTGGGTCTAATGGCTAGTTGCCCCAAAATGCCTGGTCTAGTAGTAGTAACATGTGTTACTTAAGTTATTTATATTATTGACCTGTTAAAAAGCTGAATCTGTACTGAAAAAAATGTCATATTCACACACAGTCTGTGGCTGGGAAACCTTTACACGTATAATACATCCAGCATAGCCAGCTGAGTCTAAAACACAGGAAGCAAACAGATTTACTGATTTAAAAACAGATTTACTATGATTAACCTGATTCTAACTTGCATATAAAAAATCAACACAGGTAAATAAAAATCATGTTCTCTCTAATGGAAGTCAGAAGTAATAATATATGCAATCGGGCTAAAAGTAAAGAGAAAACTAGATATTACGCCCTTCATCTGATCTTTTATGATATATATATA
>JBAMHX010000004.1:19300605-19347512 GCA_037177515.1 Pseudomugil tenellus | reverse complement strand
TATATATATATCACATTAATGGGGGATTCAATATTTTCTGTTACCTTCCAAAGCATCTTTTCCACTTTGAAATAACTAATGACTCTTGAATCCAATTTAAAACAAGGCGACCCAGTTTTCCAGCAGCTCATGAACGTTCATGTTGGGAAACATGGACGTATGTAGGAAGTCTCAAAATCCACCATGCAAGTTGATGTAATGTAATGTGATCCATGCATGGTGAATAATATGCAGAAGCCTTTTTTTACAACACAAAATGATCAAATCTGTGGGGTTGAAGGTAAAAATCTGTGTGCAAAAATAACATGTGCATGTGTAAGGTGTTAAAATTCCAGATGTCTTTGTGTAATTTTAAAAAATTTACAACTATAAGAACTTACAAAAGCACATTTATGAATTGTGTCATTGATTGAGTCTAACCACTTTTTCCATATTCTCAGGTTAATTCACATCATTACATAATATTAAAACTGTTACTTAGTGATTAAACATGTCTGGAAGTGTTTGGTTCATATTCTAATTATGAGCTTTATAAAACAAGTTATTAAGCTGGATTTGTAGTTTCAAACCATGTAGCTTAAAATTGCACAAAGAAAATACATTTTGCAATATTAACAAAAGGGGAATGCTGCTTCACCCTTTTATATTTTATTATTTTTCTTACTATTCTTTTACATATTTTATATTTTATTATAAATACCTCTTAAATGTAAGGTTTAAAAGCAGTTTGAAGCAGGTACAACTGACCATTAACTGGGTGTTTTAATATTTTTTAAGAAATAAACATACATGCTAAAAAATCTAACAGATGAGATTGTGATAATCTTAAAGTGAAAATGTAATTAAATTGTGAATGTTAAATATGAGGTTTAAAATAAGTTTTAATATTTTTTAAGCATTAATGTGTTTAAAATCAGTAAATGTAAAAAAAAAAAAGTTAATTTGTCAAAATGCATTAGATGCACTTTATTTTGAGTGGATGCAAATCAATAACGTAGTGGTATTTTTTGCATCTCCCAGGTTTGAAGATCCTGCTGCTCTTGATGGAGGAGAAGATGGCCTAAATGTGATCAAGAAAATTTTAACTCTGGCCCCCCACATTCTGTCGAATCACGGGTGAGGAATGCCACTGCATCGCACGCACACACACACACACACCTGGGTTTAATTCCCGACAGTGGTGACTGCTTGTCGCAGGAACAGCTCGTTCTGAAAAACACACGTATCGCGTTGCCTCTTTCACGAGTCGAGCTTTGGAAAAGATTTCCAGTGAACACAGTTCCAGGCATAGGCCACTGGTCTGATCTCTGGGTTACTCATAATCCGGCCCACTTGTTAATTAAATTTTAATCCGTTTTTGTGGCGTCCTCCCTGTGATAAACAGCCGCGTCTACTTGGAAGTGGACTCCAGACACCCCCCGCTTATACGAGACTGGGTGGAGGTGAATGTGAAAGAGCTGCAATATGTGGAAACAGGAAACGACATCAGTGGCAGGTCTGTGTGGAAAACGTGTTCATCACCCTCAAATGAAATTATTTTAACATTCTGTCCCTTCCTGCAGCAGTTGTTTGTGCAGTTTGACTCACAGGTTAAGGCTGCTTTTTTTCCCCCTGCAACACAAATTAAGAGTCAGCATCTGCGACATCTTCTTGTTTTTGTTTCCTAGGCCTCGATTCAGCATCCTTCAGAGAGAGAAGTCAAACGAGGACCACAAGCTGGATCAGGATTGAGAAACTGAGATCCTATTACATTGGCTTTAGCCCATGGTCGCTACAGTCTCAGCCCTAGTTACCCCCGCCAAGCCACTCAGCAAGCCCTCACACTGATTTGATTTCCTTAAAATTCACGATCCCGAACCATTTTTATCACCCTGTATCATTTTCACTATGGTAACGTGATCACATCCTGCCTCACAATAAAAATATGCACACAATGCCACAAAAGCAGGTTCAAAGCTGAAGGTAATTACTGAAGCTTTTCTTAGAACCTTCCCTCTCAGAACCCCCCCCCCCCCACCCCCCCCTCCCAGGAAGTATTCAGGAGTTCTGTGAATCCGCTGATGAACGATCCTCCCCTTTGCTTGTCAACTGGCTGACTTGAGTACAGGCTGTGTGCATTGTTGAGCAAAAACACACACACACTGTGGCCTTTACTTCCTCACACAATCTGCTTCTCTGACACACTTAAAGCTCAAAGGCCAGCAAGACTTTGTGTTTCAAAGGTGAAAATATGGTGAAAATATTTCGCAACAAGTGTCATGAGACCAGTTATTATGTGATGGCTGAGGATGATGATGATTATGATGATGAGTGTTTGTCTATGTCTCGTTTAATAATAAGTAATAAAGAATGCAGTGAAATGAGAAAGAGGATGTAAAAGATGAAAACCTCTATTCCAGTTGGTCATTTTAATAAAGAAATGTACACATGTAAAAGGTACAAAAACAGCTTTGCTTAGAAAAATAAAATGGCATAAAAGCCTCAATGGAATCAGTGTGTTTAAGGACAGTATATACATCCAGAACCAGTCAGGTTAAAAAGAGACAATTTCCAACATCCATCTTAAACTAAGTGTAGATTACAGTACCGTATTTCTCTCTCAAGTCGACTGGGATGCTTCCCCCCCGCAGTCAAAACAATTTCAGTCTGAAATCAGACGCGTCATTGTTCAATTTATTTGCACATATTTTGTCAACGTTTTTGTGACTGACCTCCACAAGCCACAAAAAACTATTCAGCAGTTTTTTAACGAGCTGAGATTCAGCCATAAGGATAGATTTGCAGATCCCCCATCATACCTTGAAGGGATATCGCTCTAAGTAACGCTGCAGAGGCCTCGGGAGTGGTAACTTGTCGTGGCTGTCGGTGTGTCTGTTAATGACGAGGCGTGTAAGGTGCTGTAAGGAAGGAAGGTTCTGGGGCTTGTACACGGGCCGCTTTAGTTGTAGCACCACAGACGATTCCTGAACAGTGTTCCAAGAAGGTTTTGAAAGATCCTCATCCGCAAACTTCCCTCCGTCACTTTTCTTTCCTGATCCCATATAGTTCTGCACCAAACTGGGAACATTGGGGAAAGACGACAGGTTGTGCTGGGATGGGTTTCTCGAGTCCAGTAAAAACTTGGCAGAGCTGTACTGGATTCGTATGCTTGTGGGTCCACGTGCTGTCCTGACTGAAAGGGTCAGCATATACTCTGGATGACTGCTGTCCCGTACCAAAAAGGCTCCCTCGGATTGGACTTGAAGTGCTGCATGGGCCTGGGCTGCGGTCACAGCTCCCCAGTACCATCCTACACACACACACACACAGTATTAATCGCAGTGAACCGTCTGTTGTATTGACATCATTCTGAATGTGGCTTTTAATTTTATTTTATTCAATCTTTTAGAGATTGTAAAAACAATACTGCAAGTTTTAAGTGTTTTAAATAGATGGTGGAGATCATTGTTTTGTTTTGACTAGTACCTGATGCTTCCAGATGATAGAAGTTGATTGAAATTGCCCTTAGGTCATTTGTGGGGTCCCACAAAGAACCATATTTAACCATCTCGTCAAAAACAGTGGTCCGTGGAGCCTCAGCATTTGGAAGAGCACTGGGACTAGAAATAAGATAGAAAATTGTGTTTAAATGGCAGAAAAAAACACTTTGAAAATAAAGCATGGGAGGAAAAAAATAATTACATTAGTAATGATTACAAAAGGGTTTGTTATTCCAGATGGTTCTTTCCAAGAAACAATTGTTTCTAGTTTTATGTTTTTTTACCCCCTTTTTAACTATTTACAGTAAGTAAATAGTTGTAAATAGTAAGTAAATAGTTTAGAAGTAGTTTACTTCTACTTTAGTGGCATGCTTTCTGTTCTGCTTTTACAGCAATAACTTTCCAGCTATATAACGCAACCATGAGACATTATTACTAATAATAAAAAACACATTTCTGTATAAAAATGGGGGATTAGAAGCTACTTTTGCCCTGGTTTGCCTTTTAAAGGGAGAATATTTGTTATGGATTGTCTACAAATACCTTCAAGATTTTTTAGTGTAATTTAACACCAACAAAACACACTACATGCTTATAAAATAAAGGGAAAACTGAAAAAACAGTAGGCTACTCACCCAGTTAAACAAAGAATCATGTTTTTTGATGAAATCCGATTATGTTCCTTCATTACAAAATAACAAAAAAATACGCTTTGACCTTACAAAAAGCACCAATTCTGTACTTAACAAACCTGAAGCATTGCTTTGACATGTAAAGTCTGAGCGCACAAGGACGCGGACAGTTCCGCCTACTGGTTCTGCTGGTTATATGAAAACAGCGACTTTATATCACCGGAAGGTAAAAAATGAAAAGGCGAGCTTAATGTAAAAAGGTTCCTGTCTCTGCCGCAGCGGGTCCAAGTATGCTGTCGCCAGAGTGGGATCGTAATGTGTGAAGGGAGAGTACAGGCTCGGCTTTTAAAATTTACCATTTCCTAGAAGTCTATTCTGAGAAGTCTCCACAGCACCGGCAGCGTGACGTCACAGCGGCCGCATTCCGCTCCAACTGCCGCGTCTCGTTCCGCGTCCGGAGAGTTACCTGCTTCGCTTTAAGCCGCGCTGACCACTTTGTCTGTGAGCTGTACTCTTGGGATTACCTGGGTGAGCGCTGACATTATTAGTTTTTTTTTTTTTTTTTTTTTGTTTTTTTGTTTGTGGGCGCATCTCTTTCCGGAGTCTCACGCGGATTCTGCTTGGTTCGCTGAAACGCCGCGCGCGCGCTCCCAGGAACCGCGCGGCTGGTTCTTGCTATTCGCTTTCCAGGAATAATTGCAGGGCTTGACTCCGCCCCGCCAGGCGGCCCTGACAGAGCCTTCATTCTGGGAATTCACCGCCTCGACATTAAAGATAATAGGAATGCACACAGGCTATTTCCAGTAATATAGATTTCCCTCGACCCTGTTTGGAAAAACACGGCCAGACTTTTTCTTGGAGGTTTAGAGTGGGATTACACGAAAGAAAACAAATTATTATTGTCACAATTAACTGAAGAATGGATTAACCCTTCTTTAAAGCCCGAGAAAATGTCATTTTATCTAAAGCGTGCCACGTTTTAAAACTCTTTTTTATCATTGGATTATTGTGGTTTGTTAAACCACATGTTAATAATGTGGGAATCTGGGAATGTTGTAGGTTTCTTCCACTGGCATCTTTTCACTCCGGATATTTTCTCCCTTGGTAATATGAGGCTTCTGCCTTGGCCTTGTTTTTATTTGTTTATCTTAACCATTTTTACAGTAAATAGCCATATTCATCTTAAATATCATTGAAAAATATTCTTGAATTTGATCCCAGTGCCTATTTTATGAGTTATTCTAAATCTGCAGGAATCCTTCTCAGAGTGAAAGACTTGAGAATGATAATTATATATATATATATATATATATATAAAGTCATGCTCATCGCTAATACTTTCAAACCTAGTTTAATATGTTGGGAACAATGCAGCAGCTAAAACATGCTGCATCATGGCCCTTTTCACAAAAGCCTGCTGATCCCAAATAGCGGAATCTAAACCTCTTCCTAGGAATCCTGGAATGAGATTATTTTCTAAGAAGTCTTGTGGCCTTCATCCATCCCTGCTGGATGCCTCGAACAAATGTTTTTCTGGCTCGCAAAGGAAAAAGAAGACCAAAGTTTGTGGAATTGTGCATAATTATTTTCCCTTTTACAGGAAAGCTTTGAATTTGAACCTCTAACTCATTACAATTAAAAAGATTACATTTTATCTCAGTTATAAGAAGCTTTTTCTTAGTTTTGATAATAGGGTTATTGTTAGACTTTTCTACAAATCGCTTTGGGCCAGATGATGGGTTGTTTCTGTGGTTGAAGTAGTTCATTTTTAAAAGTAATCAACATCTGATCAACTACTTCTTTGTGGAGTAAACTAAATGTTTTTTTCAATTCCACAGGAATAAATATGTAACTTTTTATTTCTTAAGCTTTATTTAACTTCTATTTAAGGAAATAAATTGTTTCATGCAGTTCATATGTAGTTTTATTTTTTCTGACATCTTCATAAAGATTTAACACATTTTGGGTTAAAAAGCAAAGTGAGTAGAGTGGTGGGGGAAGGGGGGGGAGGTGTCATGGATTAAATAAAGGATTTAATCTTAGATTGCAACATAAATTCATCCTTTATAAATTAGGAGTGAGAGAAAACCTTGTTCATCCAGAGCTTTACTTATACACCCACGTAGTCCCGATATTTTGCTTTGTTGGATAAAAAAAACATTTATTGAACAATAATTTTAAAGAGAATTTCACTTTTAATATTTAATGTTATGTGGCAATTAAACACAGTTAAATTTTAAAATAATTGTATCCTGTTCTTAGAATTTTAATTAAATATCTTTTACAGAAGACAAATCTATTCAGGTTGTAATTTTAAATAAAATAAATCTAAAAATGAGTAGTGTATATCCTTTGTTAAAGCGGACAGTACAACTGGCGTTACCTGCACCTTTAAACAGGTTCTGAATGAACCAGAGCAGGTAATTGTTGTAGAAATTAGTCTTGTAAGGCAGTTTATATTATGCTGTACACGTTGCTAAGCTTTAATCATTTATAGTCGCCTTTGTCAGGTTAATTATAGGTATTTCAGATAGTGGATTGCTGGCACAACTGCTAGACTTCTTATGCAAAAAGATCCAACACCAACATATAAACAAAACTTTATTTAGAATTTCTTTTCATGTTCTTCATTTCTTACAAACATTAGTAATACAAAACTTGTACTTAAGGCTGGACTGAAGCATTTACATGTCAGTACTGGTGTACCAGTTTGTAAACTGCAGATAACAGAAGAATAGATTTTATAGTAATCACATGTTAGTCAGTGTGCACTGCAGTCTGAGATTTTTCTAAATGCCTTTACATGAATTTCTTTAATATGCCAGTGAATAATTACAAGAGACTGATTTAAAAATCATTTATCAGCATATCTCAACCAATAATGCATTTGTTATATACCAGAAGTGTTTCAGTGGAGAAAGAGCAGAGGAAGAAAGGCAGCACTGTGCTCGTTGCTCTGGGCGTAACAAGTTGTGAGCAAAGAAAGGAGGAGAAAAGCCATGAACTGCAGACGCATCGAGGTTTTCTTTTTTTTTTTCCTGAATCTGTCTCTAGCTGTCCTGCATGGCTTCTCCAGTTCCTTTAATAAGACGCTTATGTCCCCTTTTTCCTGCAGGGCCCCGGGGCTTTGCAAATGCCTGTTTGTGGGCATACTGCTTGGGGTGGACCTCATCGTACAGAAATTCTTCTGTCAGTTCATCTCCATCATCAATCTCCAACTGCACACAGACGGAAAAAAAAAAAGCAAACGGGGTCACGTAGGTGCATAAACGGGGATTCAGAATGCAGGCTGTTCCCCGGAAATCCATTAAAGTTCACTGGATGTTAATAACTCTGACATTTATTAGTAAGCTTGAGGTTGCGCAAGTTAAAACCAAGCCGGTAAGCAGGATTTGTGTGGCAAAGAGACCAAGTCAGATCAATGCAACCCCCACATTTTCCAGCCCTCTAGATTTTTCTTGTTTCATTCGTGGCTAGATTAGTTACAGCTTCTGCATGCTG
The DNA here is from genome assembly GCA_037177515.1 of Pseudomugil tenellus. Lineage (NCBI taxonomy): Eukaryota > Metazoa > Chordata > Actinopteri > Atheriniformes > Pseudomugilidae > Pseudomugil > Pseudomugil tenellus. Next base: position 19,339,900 of record JBAMHX010000004.1, on the reverse strand, counting down.
TAAAGCCTCTCCGGGCAGCCGGAATTTGATTAATTCTGGGAAAAAAAGCAAAACAATGCAAATTGCACAGATGTATTATTGCAACTCTAGAAAGTAGCCACGGGAGGATATTTTTCAGATCTTTTGCCTCCAAAATACGTACAATGTGGTGATGAAACCATCATCACACAGTCTGTAGTGGTAGCTACTGTATGTGTATGACACTGTTTTTCAATACTTTATCACATCCTCCCCATCTTACCCATCTGTTACCTTTTTAGCTATTTCCAAATGGTAATCTTTCTCCACTTCCTCCAGGAGTCGGCTCTTGCAGCTGGAATACAGCATTCGCTCCTTAATGCTGCAGCTGTATCCTGGCATGGAGTATATGAACACTGCAAACACGCAAGCATTTCAAGGGTTATTTACATACTCCCATGGGATTTAATGCAAAAGTGTGTCCAAATTTTTGTCTGGTGCTGAACGTTTATAAGCTCTGTGATCATTGTTTGGTTAAATAAATTCGGAATCTTCTGCCGATATATAATGAAAGAAGGAAAAGAAGAAAGTTAATATGTGGTGGACTTGCTGACAGTGTCTGTACACAGAGTAGCCATTTCTATGAGGACATGTACGTTGCACAATATTTGGGGTTAATACAGGTTACTATGCAAAACCAGCAGGAAACCACTCATGTGTAAAACAAACAAAAGAATAAATAGCTTGGCTTGTTAAACACAGAAAGCAACAATCTTTAAGTCATTTAAACCAACACATTTAACAAATGCAGTACGAGTATGATTCAGAGTACAAAACAATGTGTTTTTGTAAACATTCACTCATTTTGAATGTAAAAGTAGCTAAAAGACCAACTAAAAATACTGAACAAGAGTCAAGAAAACAAAAAGTTATGCAATAAGTTAAAAACACAACTAAAACCAAACATAACTCAAAATGAAAAGGGTCGCTGTGATCAGCCTGACAAAACAATCAATCCATATGATTAAAGATTTTATGGATTTCATCCGGGAAATCTCTTTTCGCTAGACACAAGTCTGAAAACTAATACTAATTAACACAATCTGGCCGTGTGACCCCGAAGCTCATGAAAAACATGTTTCTCTAGTGAAAATCTACAATGTGTTCAGGAGCACTTCTATCTGTGAATGTTATCAGTTTATCCACAAATACGCCGCATAGATTTAATCTGTAAGACAACATTAACACAAAACTGCAGGCTTTCAAACTATCATTTTCTTTTTATTACTTTCTAAATAATAAAAAGATTTATTCTCAGTTCTTACATGATAAAATCCAACACAAGAATTAACAGGCCACTGTCTTCACTTCCTGACAAAATGTTGCTCACATCCATGTAAAATCTGCACCTTTTGGAAAAAAATTCAGCCCAACATGCTGTAGCATTTCCACAACATCTGACTGATCCGCATATCATTGCATTGTGTGTTTATTACACTTTACATAAAGTCACAATGTTTTTTTTTTTAACAAGGTTGATCTGAGATCCTCTTGAACTGTTTTCCAGGAGTAGAGGCGGATGTGTAGACCTTGCACAGATGTGAGAACAGGATTATGACAGTACAAGGATCAGTATCTTACCAACAGATTCCAGGTAGTCTCCTTCGTGGGAGTGCTTGTAAAGAAAAAAGTGGTATCTAGGGGTGTCTTTTGGAACCCTGCGGGGCAAATCTCTCGTTTCCGTTGGGTTTGCGTGAACCAGCTCAATGGTCTCCTTTTCTACATCAAGCCTCTGAAACACAAAAAGAAAAGTCAGATCAAAGGAGTGGAAGACAATGGAATGGACGCGTTTCATTATGTTGGTTTTACTGAATGTGGAACATCATGTTTTTGACCAGTTTAATTTATCTCACATTCTCCAGCTCACCAGTTGTACATAGTTGACGCGTTTTTGTGCAAGTTGCTGTAGAGCCCTTTTGGCTGTGTCCTGCAAGGGAAATGCGAGGCCTTGAAGCGTCTGGTGTTTACTTTCCACGCTGATTTCCATTTTCACCTGCAGAGGGCAGCAAGCAGACATGGTTCACTCTCTTTTCAAGCCTCGGAAGGAAAATTCCATAAAATTGGGATAATACGATTTATGTTTTCTATTATTTAATTTGAATGTGTTCCCAAAAATTAAACAATAGAGTTTCTATTTTTATTCTTCCTCTAATCAATGAAGATATAAGTAATAAATAATTTGTCAACATACCTGCTTAACTTGGCCCTAAAGAGGCAAGCAAAACAAAAAGTTACCCCCCAAGTAATCTAAGATCTATGAGTCACACAAGCAGAGCTCAGCAAGGGTTTAAAGAGGATTTACTTCACACACAGAGGTATGTGCAATGATGACGCCACTGTAGACGGCATGCTGACCTCTCACCTCTGTGATTTTGATCCTCTGGAGCTCCTGCTCAGCTAATGTGAGCGGGGCCGGACCCGAGCAGGATGACACATGACGCTGGAACCCCTGCAAACAGATGTCCTCCTAGTGTTGCAAGCAAAACATGAAGTCTTTCACAAGCGCCGCAAAAACATCTCGTAGTCAATTAAACAGTTTGTTCTTATTAAAAAAAATGGCTCATAAAAATGTTTTTGACCTCTGTTGTGCCAAAGATCTCATACTTCACATGGCCACCGCCAAATTCTTTCTTCACTGTGGCCCGGGTGGCAGCGTACAGCATCTTCTGTTTCACCTGCAATCACCCCAGAGGAAAATATGTGTATGTGTGTGTGTGTGTTGATTTCTTGATTTGAGATTAAAGTATAAAGCATACAGAAAAATGTACATTTTATAATCCTTTAAAAGCTTAATAATGTTGGTCTACTAAAAGATTTAGGTACTATCTTAAAAGTGTTCTCTAGAGAGATGCTGCCCACTGAGATAAGCAAGATGGCTCCTCATTCTTTAGTTTTGCAAAACAGCCACAAGGCTTACAAGGTCACAAGCAAATGTCATTAAGTAAGAAAACCTGTGTGTTAGCCATTGAAAGTAGACTGCTAGGGCTGTTAAAACATTCAAATTGGGTATTAAAATAAACCACTTTACAGCAGAATACATCATTTTTTACCAGCTGCAACTATTCTTCACCTCACTTCAGAGCATCGATTTAAATATAATTCAATGCTTCAGCCTGTACTTTATCACACCTTTAGACAACAGGAGAGAAATAATAATCCTATCTCCACATCAGAGCAGCGTTTCTTACAAAAGGTCATAAAATTCCTGATTTTTTTTTTTTTACCAAGGTATGTTCAGCACAAGACTTTCCTTAAACCTTTGTGCCACATACTAGTAGGCAGAAACATTACTCAGGTAGGGTAAGAAAAAGTTATTAGTCCAAACTAAAACACTACTCCTACTATGCAATAGTCACAGTGATGGACAGCAAAAGGTTACTTTTGTTACATGTTACACAATATGTAATGATGAAATATGGGCTTAGTCAAAGTCTTCACTGGGTCAAGGTTAAAAAACAGACATTGTTAGGGCTAAAATAGTCTTACAGACAACTTTACCTTTACGGATACTTATTTTTAACAGTTCAGATGTAGTTCCTCTCATGAACACTAGATGTCGCATGTTCATATGTTAATATGGATCGATCTACATAATCAGCTCCATTAATATATAAAAAAAACCCCATTAATTAACATTAATACCTGACATGAAGGGCTTCAGACCAGGCACAGGTACATGCTGAGTTTATTCAAGAGAATAAAGGAAAGTCTATATTGTTACATTTTAACAACGAGATATGTTTAATTGGGCATCATCATCAGGGTGATGTTAGTTAATTGTGTGAAACTGCATGTGTTTGAAAAAAGTCTAATTTAAAATAGTTGTTTAGGTTTTGAATCTCTATACTTTGATAAAGAAGGCAAACAGAAAAAGCCTTGTCGCTAAAGGTTTCTAATAATTTGATAACCAATACAAAATTCTTGAACCTTGTCTTGCTATTTATAAAAACAATTTTGATGCAGAAAAGCCAAGTGTTGCGATAAGCAACCAGCTGGCGTCTCTTGATCAGTAGCTCTGTGATGTACATCATAAGAAAAAACATGTAATCTCACTTTTCCCCCCAGCTCTAGGTACTGACAGTGCTTATACCTTGCCTTGGATATTATAATGCTAAATGTGCAAGTCTTCCTGTCTGCAGTGCATCCAGCATCTGACCAACCCAAAGGGCATGTTACTCCATTACATACTGAAGTCTTCTGACTACCCGAGGCTGCCAGAATCATACTGCAGTCACTCATGTGTGGGATCTGTGCCTAAATAATTTGTACCTTGTTTAGTACAGCTCTCTTATTGAACATTCTCACTCCAGACTGTTTTACTCAGTGGCCTCATGAATGTAGGACAAGAGAGCAAATGCTATTCATGCCGGAGGTTCCATCTTTATCTCCAAGAACCGTTATAAGATCAAACACGTCTAATACATGAATACCCCCCATGCTATGCTCATATACACGTCATTATCTGCCCTACTTGTGCCCATTTAAATAAATGAATATAGCTCTAAATGTATTGACCGGAGTTTCTGATTTTACTGAATATTTAATGCTTTTTCTTTTCTTCGATGTTATTAATTTAAGAAAAAATTATCTAGTAAATGACTCAGTCTAGCTTTATTATATTATTTTTATTTCCCCAGAATACCTGCATATATGGTACTGATGCTGTTTGTACCAGTATACCAGTATGTAGGACTTTTCCAGCTCAGGAGACATTTTGGGTTCATGTTTAAAAAGCAATGGGTACATGTTGAGAGACCATACAACTTCAATAAACCTCTATGTGCTGAGAGCATTTGCTGGATTCTCCTGCAGCCTTACGCTGCTTTACAAGCATCTCACACATCAGAATGACATCACACGTTGTGATGTTTACTGTGTTCCAGTGTAACTCAGAATACTTGTAGAATTTGCTTTCTTCTGTGTTTACTCACCAAGCTAGGTATTTTTAGCAGCACATGCTGGGAACAACACGTGAATCCTGGCCAGATTAAAAGTCATCAGTGATGTGTTTACAGATCAGCTGTTGGACAGCACAAGACTCAAACTGACAGAAGCAATAATCAACTTTAGCTCAGTGCAGCTGAAACAGATTGTGACAGATGAGCGTCGTCTGACTTTCTTAGTTGGAAATCTGACTTTGGCAAAGGATCCATTCAATTTATTCAACTTGAAACTTAAATAGTATCATTTTCAAGTTTTTATGCAAATCACCATCATACTGCTTTCAGTCTAATAGTTACTGTTGCTTTAACATGTCACTGTGAATAACAAACACAAACAAATGTTTCATTTTCTGCAAAACTCAAACCCAGAATCAGTTTAGTTGCAAAAAAAGATGTGTAACTTTTAGTCATTGTTAAGGGTCCGGCCCTCCTGGCCACACCCTTTGATCCGCCCTTGATTTTTACACATATCTCACTGAATGTCTAAAATACAAATTTTAAATGACAACATGCTTTTTTTCTTAATTTAAATACTTATATAAACTATAAGTCTGGCTATTTTGCCCTTTGCTTTAATTTTACACAAGAACAAGGAATAAATATACTGAAATTTCTTTTCGACAGTGAATTATATGACTATGCAACATACAATTACTAGTATCAGAGTGTGTCTTCAGTATGTTGTGCAGGATTTTAAGTACATGATGTGTCTTACTGGGGACTGGTCAGGAGACCATGAAATAAAGAGCCACTCATAGCCCAGGGCATTCTGGGAGTCTAGGCGGTAGAGAACGTAGCAGGGCTCCTGGTCATCCAGCAGAGGAAGCAGGAAGTGATCATAATCCTGGTCCCAGTTGTGCTGCGGCTCTCTGTGGCCCCCCAGCACCAGCTGCTCTGAAAATCAGACCACTACTCATCACATACCTTCACTCAATATATATAGCATGTCATTTATGCACATAATTCACACACATAATACTTTGGTCGATGCTCATGATCTGGCAGCAATGACAGAGGGATAGAAGTAATCTTATTTTTAAAAATCGTGTCAGTGTTATCCTTGATGTTTTTATTCAATTTCCTTTAGTTGGAATGAAATTTACTTCAGTTTTTATGTAATTACAGAAACAATTCAGCATGGCAGGAAAAGACAAACATTAAAATACACAAATCCAGTTTAACTGAAAGCAGTGAAACATTACAAACAATGTTTACATTAAAAAGTCTCAGATTTAGTTAAATTTATAAATCACTGTATTTAATTTATTGATAAATTAAAAGGAAAAAATACTTGTTTTCTGTTTCTTTGCACCACAAAACATTGTTTTTTAAAGTGATGCTTTCCATTTGTTTAACATTAGGGACATTTGATTTCCCAAAATAAAAAAAAGTTGTATTTTAATAAATGTGACACTCAAAAGCAGAAGTTCTTTACATAGTATACAACTTTATTATAACTATATATTATTGGATTTTAATTATATTTAATGTATAGCTTCTTCATACATAAAATCATGTGACAAACTAGTCTCATGAAAGACGAAGAACCAACCTAGGAGTTATAATAGCACAAGATAATTATTTGACTGGATTAAATCTGTCAGTAGAAAAGCAAACGCTAATAAAACCTAAAGAAAACACACAAACGTAAAGTCTGATGTCCTTATGCTGTACAGGGGTTTTTCCCAGCCATCTCTCGGGACATGTTGCTATTCTGAGCCGAAACACATTCCAGCCCTGCATGCGCATACTTTCCATTAGGAATTCTTTCCCGTCTTTATAGGCTTATAGTAACAAACTGTACGGTAATCTTCCACTTCAGGTGCTGCATGTTTTCTTATTTTTTTTTGATGCAAGGTGAGATCAACAAGGGGGAATAAGGTGAGTACCACTAAAGTGGCCTACCGGTGTGGCAGTGATGAAATGGACTTTAATGATTTTCACAATTCACATGTCAGTTAAAAGAGATCAAAGCGGAGTGTGGATGTCATTCTGCTTCAACAATAACTATCAGACTAACATTCAGGATTAAATTGTATTTTTACAAACCATTTACATTAAGTATACCTATTTGACTCATCTTCATATTTAGAAGAATGTGTATCTTTAAAGATTAACACAAGCAATACGCCTTGATTTTGTTTTCTTATACATTTAAGAAACCATTTCTCAATAAGCTGAACATAAAACTTGAAGGTTTCCTACGTGAAAGAGAATGTGTTTACATATTCATCTCTGCATGAGATGTGTGAAAAGTTGCTGGTTAAGTTAAAACCAAATTTATAGCCTGGTACAGCGCACTCTACTGTGAGACTGTCCGCCTCTGACCAGAATATCTGAGACCAGATATTTAATGCGATAGCTACAGTTTACAAAGATAGCCCCCAAAAAGTCCCATAATGCAATTGCCATGAATCGGATTACACTTGCTGATGGTCGAATACCAAACAAGATGTAAACACCTCATGAACATTTCAGCCCATCTCCATAATCTGTTACCTAGGAAGTTATTGCCCCACTGAGCACTTTTCACAACCCGCTTAGCCCAGAGACTGATGACCTGCTCTCACATTGTCAGCTGTCACAGCCCCCTTTCCCACATTAGACAATCTGGAGCAATTTAAAGATTGATGCTGTTGTTTTTCTCGTCACTCCAGCCTAAACCGTTTCAGCTCAAGCTCTGTAACTTTAAGGAAGTGAGAAGTTGAGCTGTTTAATTTCAGTCGGAGCAGAACGACTGCTGTTCTGGACCTTTGTAAAGTCCACATCCTACATTAAATGCACATCTGAATGTATATTGATGTTTTTTTCAGTTTTATAGACCTGTAATTGAGACTTGTAAAAAAAAGACTTGATTGTAGCCTTAAAAAGAGCATAAACTGCTGTGTTTGACATAAGCATAATAGAATATAATTGTGTATAGTTCTGTAACAGTCTAACATTTCATTTATTCATCTATTTTATTTGTTTAATGGGAAAAAAATCCCTTGTTTTCAACTTAATTGTGAACCACATAAAGTTTGGCATTTGCGATCATCCAAAATTAAACATTTAGAAACTGAGCTTTTTTTTTTCTTTAATTAAATCAACACAAATCAAAACAATAACACTAATTTGGGATTATCTCACCAGGCTCTGAACACATCACTTCAACAAACAAGTGTAGCACATTTACACCTAAAACCCAACTTGTGCTTCCTGGCAGCTCCATTATCCACTCACCATCTTGGATGCACACCTTGATGAGTCGCACTGCTCCACCTCTTGCCCTGGCCAGGAACTGCCTCAGCTCTGGCGTCACTACCAGCGCGAGAAACATGGCGGGTCAGCAGCGTCTTCCTCCCGCCGGGGGGCTTCAGCAAGGGTGTGAACAGACAAGGGTGAGGTAGTGGGCAACACTGGTTCTCCAAAAACTCCGAAATATTCAGTCCAGCCAAAATATATTAAAATATAATCTAAAAAAAAAAAAGTCCTTTCCTTCAGGTGAAGAGCACGAGCGCTGTAGTGACTGCTGAAGGAGAAACTGCAGAGTGTGTCTGGACTCGGTGAGTGTGACAGTATGAGAAGGGACATTGCTCAAGTAAGTGGAACAGTATCATGTGCACACAGAGGAAACCTGATCACCTTTACCAAATTTAGCTTCCTGTGGCTGTCCAGACCAGAAGCACTGGCCTGTGAGGAGCCCACAACACAGCAGGGGGACCAGTGGAGAAGAGCGTGACCTGCAAATCCTTCTGGACCAACTACAACTTTAGGTGATACAATAAAAATAAAAAGTATAAATAGGATGCAACATGTCTGCACGCGCGCGCACACACACACACTTGGATTATTAATGTGTTTAACACTCAAGTGCTTTATGATTTATAATCAACAATAGTTTGGGATAGCATCTGGGAAAAAGCCAGCTACTACCTTACTTTAAATGACCTAAACTGGTTAAAAAAGGGAACATACTGGGAACTAGCCAAATTCCATCACTCTGAATGTCACAAGTATGATAGTCAGATTGTGTAAGATGTTTTTGTCATAGAACACCTGGACCCATAAGCGATTTCCTAATCTCATAATGACAGCTCAAAACTGACTGCAGGGAATAAAAATAACTCACCTTAATTAGAATGACACCAAGTCAATATCACTATCAGAACCATCCAAAACACAGCCAACACTTTCCTCTCACGCATTCATACAGATAAAAGTTACTGCAGACTCATTTATTAAAAACAAACATCTATGAATAAAAAAAAACGGTTCAGACCAGTGTCTTACAAAGGAATCAATTTAATGTTAAATAGAAATATAAAAAAGGACAATAGACAACTGATTCATTACTGCAAAGTCATTTACAATTTCAACTTGAACAACCTCTCTGCCTGGGATGACTATAAACACGCCTGCCTGTGCTGACCCCTTGTGGTCCACAGCTCCATCTGGATATACAGAAGCACAGCTGCACTTCAGTCAGTCATCGATGGTCGGGAGCCAGAATGCCTGAAAGGTAGAATACATTCAATCTGTCCTGTTTTAGCCATAATAAGCGTGATATTAGAAATAAATCTGTTGTCTCACCATGTTGGAGCAGGCACTGGCAAATGTCATGAACTTTGGATTGAACTGCAGACAGGTTATCGGGCCCGTGTGTTTCCCATCTAGTAACGCCACCTTCATCCCACTCTCTGCGTTCCATACATGGATCTTTCCATCTTCAGAGCCTAAAACACACCCGTTTTTATCATTTAAAAGCATATCAACAACAACAACAAAATGGCCATTATATACATTAATGGTTTCTTTTGTGAAAAGAAAGACATTTCAGCTAAGCTGGACAGCCTTCCATTAACAGCAAATGCAGAAAATCTTTGTGTTCATATGATGTTTTTTTCCATGATTACCAGTTTAGAAATTCCTGTCATTGTTTATTTACCTGTAGCTTCATAAGCTTAGTTATCAGCACATTGTTTATTATTTGATTAAAATAGCTTCATCATAGAGCAACTGGGAGGAAATCGTCACTTACCAATCATCACAAACTGAGAATCTGGAGTGAAAGAAGCCTCTAGTGTTACACATTTACTGTTGTTGTAGCCCTGTGAACAAATTAACAGCACAAGCAGATAACGCTATTAAAATCTAATAGTGAGCAGTAAAAAGTTAAAAGCAATCATTTCTTTGTTGGTAGAAAATCAACATCAAGGAGATTTTAATCTTATTCCAGAAATTATTGGTTTTTAAAAAGACTAAGTCATCCACACAGGAAACTGGTACTGTGCGAGGCGGTTATTTGTCTCTTACCCCAAAGGAATGTAGCACAGCTCCCTTAAATGCATCCAAGATGCGAAGGGCTCCTCCGTTAGTAGAAAGGAGAATAAGTTTTCCATCATTGCTAAACTTGAGTCCTGTCCATTCACATGTGCGATCATACTGAAGCTTGAAGGTTGCAAAAGGGCCCTGGTAATGAGAAGGATGTTGAATATTATAAATACAAAAACAGCCATTTTCATGGATATAAACGTGCCCAATATCACAATAAAAACACATTTTACTTCACCTTATCAAATGATCTCAGATCATAGAGTTTAACCATTTCTGAATTTATTCCAGCAGCAAAAATGAGACCCTCTGGATCGAAAGAGCACACTGGCTTCCCTTGTAGGTGCATCAAACCCTGAAATGCATTTTCAGATTCAGATTATTGTCATGTGGCAAACGATGAACAGACATCAATTAAAACAGTTAAAATCATCTGAGATCAAAGAAAGTAATACATTATATTAAAGTGCAATTGGTAAAATAAACAAACAAATAAAACATAACAATAAATAAGTAATTGATACTGAACACATACATGTAAAATTATTTTAAGGTTTCCTAAATAGGTGCAGTTCCCTGATTTAGGTGGGTATCACAGCAATACCAAAGCAGGTTCCCCAAATCACAGGCAGAACCCAAAAACAATAAATTGAGACATTTACCTGACAGTTGGGTGACCGCAGATCCCACAATCTGATGGTTTTATCTAGTGAACCAGAAATAAATGTGTCATCCACTGGAGACATTGACAGAGATGTCACCCTGGTTACAAGAAACAGAGACTGTGAGAACACCGCAACTTCAAACATCATGTGTCAAACAGTAAACAAGCATTGTTATACATGCACAAATCTAATCATTACCTTTTGTTGTGTCCAGGAAAGTACCGGATGTATTTATTGTCATGAAGGGACAAATATCGGATGGTATCTTCAAAGGAAAAGGTAATACTATTAAACTGCGGTGAACCATGTTGTATCACACTTAAAATTGTCCAATAACAGGAAAGTGGACGAAGAAGGGCAGGAAAAGAAAATATAAAACATGTACAATAGTTTACAGGAAGGTCCGGTGAAAACACTCAACCGTAGGCAAGGCAGTCACTTGTACAGTTAGCTCCTGTATGGGGCAGAATCACAGACCCTCAAACTGTACAAACAACTACCTCAGACCACAGTGAGCAGTGTGATGCAGAAGCCATCATGTTTAGAGCATTGGTATTCACACACACACATCTTCAATTAGGTTAATACAACTATAACATCCCATGGTGCTGGAAAGAAGATGCAGTAAGACACGATAACGTCCAACATTCAAATTAAAATCACTGATATTCCTATATATGAAAATCAATGAGGCACTTACCATCAATTTTGTTGGAACTGTATACAACAGTGTTTGCAGCATGTGTATATCTGATCAGATCCACTCCATATTTTTTACTGTAAAGAGTCCTCTTTGGTCTTTCATCCATCATGGGTGTGGAAGAAAAAAAAACATGAGCAGAACAAAAATTAGACATTTCAAGAAGAAGATATTAAATCAGTTCTAAAGAGTAGACATACCATTTCTTTTGAATTGAAACCACCCCTTGTCATTTACACAAATACATATTCTTATCACATTTTTTTACTTTAGAAAAATACCAGTAACTTATTCTATATCTAAACTTAAATGTATTAAGTCATTACGAACTTCTTCATTTGACTTGAACCCAGAACAACATAAATACAAGTCTTAACTTTGGAAGAAAATTCGAAATAAAAATGTTTATTTGCTCACTAATATGTCTGTAAATATCAAATAGAGTAGATTTGTTACCTAAAGCAAAATTTTAAAAATAAGAGGAATTAAACCAATAGCTGTGACAAGCCATAAAACACTCATATTAGACATAACATTGGAATTAAATGTTTTCTATCTGAGTTTCACATCTTTAGATACTTTATTAAATGCCACTCATAGATTCCTACATTTAAGAGTAACATTTTGCTTCTGTTTGACATGTGACACATTAAATGATCCCGTGTACGCTTGGACAACATTAGGAAAAAAAGACATTAGTCATCTTTAGAGAGCAGGTACACACCATTTACATATTGTACATTTCTACGCATTGCAGCGGGCCTCGCTAGCATAGCATGTAGCTAACGTAAAAAAACAACAACAGAAACTGCTCTTACTTTCCCTCTTGGCAATCATACAAGACTAGCGAGTCGTCATCGCTGCTGGAAATAATTGTTTCCCCATTTGAACTGAAGTCAAAGCAATTAATTTTATCTGAGTTTTCTCGAAACACCTTAGCAACCCTGAAGCTCCGTAGCACATTGTCCGTTAGCTTCATAGTGGCCTGTCTGTGTGTATGTGAGGGGGGGAGGCCCTCCTGTGCTCTTAAATCAGCGTACAAATATTACGTAAAGCAATTCTTCCAAATAATTAATCGAAGTGATTCTAAGACTGATTATTATAAAGATAATAATTCAAAAAATGCGACGAAATCTCGCCGATTGTAATTATACTCCACGATCGTAAGGAGGGAAAAGCACCGCCTTTCCCACGTCGGTGACGCGCTGAAGATCACGATCACCTGACACGCGCAGCACGCAAACAACGTGTTACGTGAGAATCATCGCGAGAGTTGAGTAGCGTTAAGGTTGTAAAAGAAATACCATAAAATACAGTTGCAGCGCCATTACTTTTCCTACTCCAAATTTTTCAATCGGCTCCTAAAAAGTACAAAAGCATCTGCTAATTTTCCAGGCACACCAATTAGCATCTTATGTCACGTTCCGTTGCCTGTAGCAGGGTTTCTGTAGCGTTTTGCATAATTTTGCTCTCTCGCAGCACAATGAACAAGAAACGCTGAGTATGAAAATTCCTGTAACAGAGGAAAGTTTAAGGTATGAGATCAATTCTGCTGTTTTATATGTTGAATGTCATTATTTGTCAAGACTGCTTAAGAATAACCTGTGGCAATAGTAACGTTTTATACAGCCACACATGAATCAGGACATCATTGGTGTCGAGAAGAATTGCTATTCATTTAGTTTATGTCATGGAAAGACATTAAATAATAGGAAAAAAACGTACATAATGATCACACACAACTAAAGTTGAAAACACTCTATAGTACTGCATATATAAATTTATACAAATATAATATATACATTTCCTGAAATCATTTTTATACCCTTGAGTTATTGATCATCTGTTGTAAATCATAAGCTGCCATATTTAATTTTTTTTAGTTTTGTGGCTTTACAGACAAAAGTGAAGTTAAAAGAAAACAGACATGCAGTTTGTGAACATAACCTGTCATCCCTTAAAATTAATTATTAAACACAGTGTAAACAACTGTAGTTGGAGTCTGGTCAGATTTTGGTTTCATCGCTGAGCTAGAAAACACACACAACAGGCATTCACTAGATTCTGCAGGCTTTAAACACTTTGGACACATTTCCCAGATAGGCAGTAGAAAGAGGAGTTTTAAAGGAAAACACGCCAGCTGAACTTAAGACAATAAAGACAAGGATGTAAGTATGGATAAGACAGATTTAAACATATATAAACTAACTGAATGCTTGTTTATTTAGTCTTCAAAAATAAGCCACAAGTAGTGCCTAAAGAAAATATTTGTCCACGTGGGTGGAGGTATATACACCAGCATCACACAGATTTCATCATAAACCAAAGACTAACTGATCAGCATAGTAGCTGAACACTGAAGTGGAAATTTGCTTAGATACTTTTCAAAGTGTGATGACAACTTGCCAGGAAGTGACCTTGTTTTGAACAGGTTTGTGTTTACAATATTGAATAATTACGTGAACATGGAAAACCGATAATTGAGTAAGCTCTTTGCAACTATTTATGGCAAAAGTATTACCAAACTATAGAAAACAGCTCCTTTTGCATTAATTTATCATTGTGGAATTGGTGTTCTGTGTCTTATTATATCTCTTTGCTCTTATTATCTGACCATTTTTTTTTATCCTTAGGAGATTTTTCCTCAGGCCCACTGAACAATCAATGGCCCGTGTCCTTTCCCTGTTCCATTCCCAACCTCTTCTCGCTGTCGTGGGCAGGCAAAAACCAGCGTTGTGCAAAATGTCAATGGCCTCACGATCACGGGAAGTCTTTGCAGCTGCAGTGGAAGCTGTGCACCCAGACACTGTGGTTCGGCAGAGTATAGAACGCAAGGAGGACTCAGTTATCATCGATGGTCACAAGTTCAATCTCAAACACAATGTGCACTTGGTTGGCTTTGGGAAAGCTGTTCTAGGAATGGCTGCGGAGGTGGAGAGGATTATGGGTGATCATTTAGTAAGAGGAGTCATAAGTGTTCCACATGGGATTCAGCAAACATTACAGCAGCATGGAAAAAGGTAAGGAGCTGTCTTGATGTTTTATGCACAAAATATAATTAAGTCTAAATTATTTTCTCACTTCCATCACAGCCATCTGTTAGTAAAAGAAAACAGTCAAATTAAAGTAATGGAAGGAGCCAAACACAACTTACCTGACAATGATGCCCAGAGGGCAGCTGAGAGGATCAAGCAGTTAGCCAGTGAACTGACCGAAAAAGACTTGCTGCTGGTGCTTATTTCAGGTAACAACACTTTTCACTTTGTCTCCAACAATCCTAACTTTAAATATACATTTTCACTGGGTATTTGATCTCTTCCTAGGTGGAGGCTCTGCTCTTTTACCTGCCCCAATTCCTCCCATTTCACTGCAAGAAAAACAGGAGGTTACTCGCAAACTTGCAGCTGCTGGTGCCACAATTCAAGAACTGAACACTGTACGTCGAGCTCTCTCTCTGTTGAAAGGGGGAGGGCTTGCGCATTATGCTCGCCCTGCACAGGTGACAGTCCTTAATAAATATTAATATAAATATCCACACAAAGTATATATATATATTGTTATATAAACACACATTCTTCAAACTCACTCAAAGAGTCAAACCCTTATGTTGATTGTGGTCCTTTAACAGGAACTTAAGAGGTGCTGACAGAAGAATGTAACTCCGTAGGAAGCATTGTGAGTCATTTACACTGTAGTAAAAAACTTCATGAACATTCCCAAAAAAGAAAAGAAAAAAAAAGTGTATCCATCCAGCGATTTGTAAGCCTTCAAGACTTCGGCTTAAATAGTTCCAAATGTCGTCACACTGCACAGACAGCCACTTCGATAGGTTATTGTCCCACTGCTTTTTGTCAATTTCGGATCAGGAAAGAAATACCACATACATACAACTTCTGTTCTGTTCAGTTTGATAAATAGTCTAGTACTCTTTTGCTTTTAAGCGATTTTTGCTTCTTTGCAAGTTCCATCGTGTAAACACTAAGAGTTATGTCGGTTATGCCGTATCTTTTGCCGCCAGCTAGTGCGCGTGAATGGGATTAACCAAATATAAACAATAACAGTTAGTGTTTCTATAGACACATTGTTTGTTATTGTTTACATTTGATTAATCCTGGTCTATATGGATGATAGACTAATAGTCAAAATACAAGTGCAATCAGGACACAGTATGTCTTTAATGTAAATAATTAGATTTTTCCTAATCTAAGCTCTATAGGATGAGTTTAGAGTGGGTTTGCACTTTCTGAATGTTACCCAGGTCATTTAATAAATTTAACCTTAGGCTTAAACTTAAAGCACTGTGTTTCATTTAGGAGTTGTGGGTTATCAAGGTCAATCCTATGTGATCACGAAAGAAGGAAAACGCGAGAAGATTGAAAAACTGCAATAAGTAACCTGATTGGAAAATGTAATGGAGGAAACAGGGAAAGATGGGAAAATAAGTAAATCCAGAAAAAATTAATTGTCAATAAAATAAGTTCAGAAAAATGACGTATCAGTAAATGAGAAAGGAAATGAGAAGAATTTACTGGCAGTAAGGACACTTACCATCTGACCCGGTTGGCTTTAAATTGCTGCTCATTATTCCTTTGTCTTTTTATTCAGTGGATGTGATTCTCTGTGGTTGATTTTCTCTGAACACAGGCATTCAGGATTTCCTTCAGGGCACGTTTCTTCCTTAGAATATCTTTTGACTATTTTCACCTCAGCCTTAATGATGTATTGGACAGTTTTTAACACAGTTGTAGAAGTTTCTGTAAGGATTGTGTGGAGGTCTGGACCCAATGCAGGATGAAGTCAGAGGACAAAGGCAGAATGCAGCAAAACTAGTCATTTAATGAAACTAACAACACCCATCGAGCAGAACAAGACCCAGAAACAACTAAACCAAACTAATCATCCAGCAAACGTGAATTAAAAAACCAGGGCTATAAACACACAGAGGACAAAATGAGAAGCAGGTGAAATGAACTAATCAAAAAGGTAAACTGATAACAAAATAAAAAATTTGAAACCAAAACCAACTTAAACAAAAGGTCGAAATCATGACAGTTTCATAAGAAGTACTGAAAGTTTTACCCATTTACATCCAAGTTCCGCCTTATTTTGTTCTTATTTTTTCTGCATTTTGTATGAAATATAAAAACTGATTAAACTTACTTAAACTTACGTTTTTCCTACAAATTTTAAATCTATCAGTGAATTAAGAATTTATTATTTTCTTTCTGACAAAAAGTGTCCATTCTCTCCCATCAGATTTCTATGGAAAATGATTACCTGGGCCCCAGGCGGATTGACGCTCTGAGAAAGGAGGACTCTGACTGGCAGAAGAAAGCTCAAGAGGCAGTTCTCAGCATTCAGGAGTTTACTGTAAAATATTTTGAGACCACTGCCAGAGCCCAGAAAGGTACATAACTGTTGTTGTCAATTCTGAGTCAATACAGTAGCAGAGGAATGACTTTGGCAGATCCCTCTCTCTCTTTTTTTCTCTCGCTCTCTCTAACATACACACACACACACACACACACACACACACACACAGTAGCAACGTTAGCATGCTATTGACCTGTGTTCTGAATCCCAGGGCCAAAGTGATTTTATATTAATGAAGCTCTGCAGGCAGGCAAGCTTTGAACAAACAGGAGAAACAAGGACAAAGCATTGATTAAACATATTCTGTATGTCATGGTCAGTCCTCTGTGTGCTTTTTTTGTCACAGTTTTTCTACTTCTATTAAATGATTTATGTATTTTTTTAAGCTAAGCTATGTAATCTATTGAATTCAACTGTACACTGGAAAGAAAGTAGCTGTGATATCCCAGTATGGCCAGTAGATGCCTCTCTGTATCATGTAAGAAGCTTCAGCTCCTCGTGATGCTGCAGTTGCTACATCGAAGGGAAAGGAAACGATGGGTGACATGTCCACACAACGTGACAGTCCATGACTCACTACATCGTGTTAAACAAGTTGTGAGAAGTTTTACTCCTCACATTACCTCTCGTTTTTTTATTTTTTTTTTTTTTTTCTCTGCGTAGGAGTCTATGAGCGAATGAAACTGGACCAGCGAAAGTTTGGGAAATCTTCTTGGACTGCAGCTGTGGAGCGCATGGAGCGTTTGCGCTACTGTGTCGCCAAGGAAACCCTACAGCTTCAGAGAGCTAGAGAGATCTGTCTGGAGCAGAGGAAACACACACTTCGAGAAGAGGTGTGGCGATACATTTAGCACTTCATATAAAATGAAATGTTTAAGTTACACACAGATACACCCATCCACAACTTTTTAAAAAAACATTTTCTTTGTTTTCTTTTTAAAAATGTACTCTCTCAGATGCAGTGTCTCTGTAGCAGTGAGGATGCTATGGCCCTCTTAGACCACATGGAAAAGCAGTACTATGAGCTCCAGCTACAGCTGTACGACATACAAGCTGAGATACTGCAGTGTGAGGAGCTGCTCCTCACAGCACAGCTTGACAGCATTCGCAGACAAATGACAGGTATTTTCAGTTAAGTTACTTAGGAAATATTAGGACTGTTAAAATTTAGTTATAGTATTTTAATTTTGATTGCTTCATTTTCTTTTCAGTTTGATCACAGTTCTCCACAATGACAAAAGACAGGTATTTTAAGAGCTGAAAGCCGATAACCTGTCCTTTGAAATCTATTACTCACATTAATTCTGATTAAATACAGATCCATTTGAAGCTTCTCAGTCAAAACTACATGTGTTTCTGTATGGCTTTCTTGTTAATCCGACTTCCCACTTACCGTACACAGCCTGCATGTGCAGTTCCTCGTGTCATTTATATAAAACATCTGGCTTGAAATACCTCTGAGTAGATTACATTAGAACATCTCTGTGAATGAAATTTAGTTCTCTAAGACTGTAAAAAAAATCAGGCAGAAATAGTCTCAGAAAAACAAAAACATCTAGATAGCTAATTTATACTGTTTCACAGGTTTTTTGTTGTAGTGTAAACATCATATTTGATGTAAGCATCCTTAATTATGCCGCAAAGCCACGTTTCAGAAATACATACTGACGTGACACAAATCAGATAAAAATAGGATTTGACATTAAGATTTCTGTATCCATGCAACCATGAAAAAATAATGTGATTTGCAATACTTCAGCTTGCTGATGTGAGTGTAGTGTTACTTTTGATACTTGGAGTTGAACTCTGATGCACTACTCTTCTATAAGTGCTTAATTACATCAATCTGTGCCCTATTTATTTCATGGAAATAGAAAGGCACACATCTTTTACAAAAAGGGTGTCACGGTTGAGTGTGAATGTGAGAATAAAAATCAGACTGTAATGCTTTGAGTTCAGTAAGGCAGTTCATAAGTTGCAAATCTCTTGCAGACTGATGGTCACACAAAAGCAATTCCCTACCTGACAAAGAGAAACTGGCTTCCAGTAATCACGTTAATGTGATTCATTTTATTGTAAAAATGTGAAACTTATTATGTTACTCGATATATTTTGTGATTTTACAATAAAAATAGCACGCTAAAATGGGATAAGGTCTCCATACTTTATTTAAAAATTTGGGTTGCAGCCTTACAGTGCTACGTTTCTGTGCAATGTTGGACATTTATCTTTATCTCCCTCTTTTCCTTCTTTGTCTGCTTGTGATTTGAAGCGGCTGACAAATCGCGGTCTTTGTTAACCTGCATCATATAGGTGGGGTTAGGTGAAGGAGAGGTGGGTGGGAGAAAACCTGTTTCTTCTAGTTCCGTGGTGGCGGTGGCCTTAGAGTGGAGTCTGCACCCAAAAAATCCCCACAGTGGAGCTCTGCAGCCAGACTGCTCTCCACCTCATTGACAAAAGGCATCTGAATATAAATAAATGAATATATGGATATGATAATATTTACATAAAATTGCATTATTTCAGTGTACCATTACTGACAATGGTGCTCCGAAGAGGATTATTGTGCCCTAAATGAAGATTGAAGAAGACAGTGTGATTATTTAACTACTATTGGTGTAGTCCAGGGTATTTGAAGGTATACGGAGTATAACCATTTCTGAACCCCTGTGATGTATCTACAAGCCTGAAATGGCGAGGCCATAATCCACCCTACTCTGCCTGTAGATGAATAGTACTCCCTTCCTAAAGTAAAATAAAATAAAAGTTCCTGTTTACTTGAAACTGTCCATGATAAAGCCAGCAATTGAGATGAGTTTTTACAAACTACTCTGGCACAGTTATCCTGCAGCTCTAAGCAACTTTAAACAACCTTAAAAAGGGCAGAAATATGAGAGTATACCCACTTCTTGGGGGACCACTACACCACTGACCATGACTCACAGGCACAACAGATGAATGGTAACCATCAGTATGTTTCTAGTGGTTCATGTTAAAATGCATTGACACATGTAGCGCTGTGAAATGTCTTGTGATTTCCTAAATGGTTATAATCTTATTAACATCTTGTCTTGTATGTTGATAAACTAAGAATCTTAATGATAATGTAACCACAGAAAGATATTTAGGTTTGTTCTGCACTGTCGTAGCGCAGGCTGTCTGTACCGAAGCACATGAACAAAATGACACTATAATTTTAGCATATTGCAAGTGAGGGATTACAACTCATTATGAAAATAAAATATTTCACATTTATTTTGAAAAAATACACCAAAACATTTCACAATCCTGTTTCTGATTAGTTTTTGTAGAGAATGTGTGATGGACTGATGGACAAATGAAAAACCATACAGTACAGAGTGTGAAAGATAAAATGTGGATGATTGACAGCCACACTGTGACCACACTATACTCAATGTTTATGGGTTTGTGTTTTCAGAGCGACAAGATGAGGTGGTGTACTATGACACCTTTGAAACTGCAGATGACATAACAGAGGTTGATACTGCAGAGAGAGAAGAGCTGCGCAGACTTCAGCTTAGCGCTCGACAGCTGGAGGCAAGAAGAGGGCGCATCATTGCCAAGCGCTCCTACCTGAGGAACAAAAGGGTGTGTGTCATGTATGCACTCTTATTTTTGTTTCACAAAAGTTTATCATGCTATCGCTTCCTAGACATGAAAAACACTTCAGTGTCTGTAGAACCTCAATAAAGCTAAAGGCTGCTAAATTGGTCTGAGCACCTAGAAAAGTAATTAAATGCATCCAGGAATTACACTGCATTTATTGACTTATGTAATATGACACAGATGATTGGGTTTTATTCTCAGATTACTTTATATATGACTCTGTGTGCAGTGATTTGTTGATGTTTGCTTTTTTAACTTCATGCAGGAGATCTGTGTATCTAGCCACACTCAAAAACACCAAGCCATCCTCAAGGACTCTTCTTCCCACCATGCCTTACAGGTACAAATATTTTATATTGATTTGGTGCTTTTAGACTGGGTCAAACGGAAATTAGAACTGGGCCAGTACTGATTGGATTACATCATTTCAATATCTGGCAAATGATCAACAAGCAAAATTTAATGACTTTGCACATGTGC
Source organism: Pseudomugil tenellus (assembly GCA_037177515.1). Classification (NCBI taxonomy): domain Eukaryota; kingdom Metazoa; phylum Chordata; class Actinopteri; order Atheriniformes; family Pseudomugilidae; genus Pseudomugil; species Pseudomugil tenellus. The sequence continues at coordinate 19,318,781 of JBAMHX010000004.1, read as the reverse complement.
TTAATAAAAGCTGAGGTTCAGGTCCAGTCTAAAATAAAAAAAACAATTGAATAAATGAGCACAGTTTTATTTATGTTTTTCTTCTGTAATGGTATTTGCAAGTGTTTCTTCCAACCTACCAGTTATGTGAAGTCTATACAGATGAGTTCCCCTTACACAGGGGCAATTCTTCCTCAAGATAAAAAATACCTCATAAAACAGAGTTTATTAAAATGTATTGTTTGTACATCCTGCTGTGTGAACACAAAGAGGTACTTCTGTAGTCAAAAGAACAATTAAAGCGAACATGTGACCCAGAAGCACCTACTAGACAGTATACATGTACAACATGCTTAGTAACTAAAATGTTTGAAATATAAACATTTTCCAGCTGAAAAATGAAGAAGAGGAAGATGAAGAAATGAGGAACAGCAGAGTGAGTCAGGAGAGACAGAGAACCCTGGACAGACTACGGAGTTTTAAACAGGTATATCTTTGTGCTGAAAGCATCTTAAGAGATTCTATCATCTTCTTACTAAATGCTTCCTGTTGTCTAGCGGTATCCCGGTCAGGTTATCCTAAAGTCCACTCGGCTACGCTCCGCTCAAACCAGAAGAAAAGATCGAGGTAGAAGCATGGAAACGAGTGGGATAAGTGAGAGGGAGGAGTATGTGGACTCTGTCAGTGTCCAGACACAAGACCAGCCACTGTGCCTCAGCACCAGTGTGCAGACGGATCCCAGCACCACGCTCACCACTCAGCCCGTTGCAATACTCAGAACATTAGTTCCTCCGTTGCCTGTACCCAGTCCTGCAGACTCGTCCTGCTCTCCCTGTTCCTTCTCCTCACTGCTGGTGTCCCCGATCTCCCCACCTCCACCACCACCTCCACCACCTCCCCCTCCAGCAAAAGAGGAGGCCTCTCCTGGTACTCCAGGCAAGCATGGGCAAAAGACTGGGGGGAAGATTGCAGAAGAAGAGCTCACGATCTTCCCGCTCGGGCCGTTCATTCCTCGCTTTTTTGACAGCAGCCAATTGGTGAGCGCGCGAAAGAAGCTGAAAAAAACTCCCGAGTTTGATGCCCACAGCAGAAGAGGTACAGGACCTTTTAAATCCAGTCATTTGTTTGCATGTCTCTTTATATCACCAATTAACCAATCATTCTCTTCCTCTCCCATCCTCACTCACAGCGAGCTCCCCCATGGATGAGGTCCTTGCCTCCCTTAAAAGAGGTAGCTTCCATCTGAGGAAGGTCGACCAGCGTTCTTTGCCTCCTACTAAAGGGGACGATGACCCCAACAGCATTCTAGCACAGATTCGCAAGGGGGTCAAGCTTAGACGTGTCCCCTGCAAGGACAGAAAAGACCAGAGAGAGCTTCCTGCATCCACTGACCCTCTCACCAGGAGCATCCACGAGGCGCTGCGTCGCATCAAGGAGGCCTCGCCAGAGTCGGATTCAGATGATGATGGGCTGGCAGGCCCTGACTGGGAAAGCTAGGGCTCCAAGCTCATCAGATAACACACATATATCACAACATGCACTGTACTGTAGTCGCACAATTACTCATGCAAGCCCGCACAGCCTGGTCATACATTTATATATTATATATATTATGATTATTTGACAAGACCTGGGTCATACCAATTATCACTCAATGCTACAGAGGTCTTAGCTTCCTCTGTTTGTTTGGTTTTTTTTTCTTCACAATACATTCGCCATCATGAAGGACATGATTATTTCTACTGTACATCACTGTGTTTTTATTCCTATAATCACACTGTACTGATGCCATGTTTATTCTTATGTTTTCGATCCGTTGTACTGTTGAAGCTCTGTGTTTGATATTTAATACCCAGCACTGAGACTTGTGAGACTGAAAGCGATGTACGTTATAAGAGCTGATAGGTGTGTGATCATTTTGCTTTAGAGCATTACAGATAAGAAACTGCAACAAAAGGATGCAACTGATACAGCTGGTAGTACGGGTTTTATAGAAGATTAAAATGAATTATTAGATCACACATAGACTTAAACCGTGATCGTTAGATTTACAGTGCAGATTGTAAACCAGTATACCATTTAGCATAACCTCCTCTTTCTATAAACCAGTCACTTAACTATGCCTCATTCTCGTGCCTATCTTGTTCTCCTGTCTTGTGGTCATGTCTCAGTGAAATAAGCTGCTGCATGTCTATTCAGGCAAATATCTATCACTTAGTCTGTGACACTAGATGTATGCCTCTCCCCCCACTCTTGTTATCTTCTGTACCATCCCCAGCTCTCACCCACCTCTCTGGTTGAGTGAAATCGCATCGACCCATCTGTTCACCTGCAACCTATATTGAGGTTTATCATTATCTGGTGCATAAAGCTGGTCTTAGTTCAGGAGCTCAGAAGTACCGGAGTGCTTTGTTAGTCTGAGACAAGCGTGGGCACATTTGGTTGGTGATTCCAGAACTTTATATGATGGGATGATCACCGAAAGTTGAAACCAGCATTAACACTAGTCATGCTTCTTCGAATGAGGGACGGTTTTGGGGGAGGCTAGATTCTCTCTGTGCCGACTGTGGGCTGTGGAGCAGGCAGTCGTGATGGATGCGGTTCCTCCTCCCATCTTATTCCCTTTCCCTCCTCCTTTATATTACATCTCAGTGGGCAGAGGCACACAGAAGGAGGTCTGTTGCTCACAGCGCTGTAAGTGAAAACCAGGTGAAAACGTGCATATGCACACCACCAACTCGCACGCAGAGGTAGAATCACCCTTCTCTGCCTTCCTGTCCTTTTTTCTTAAAACAAGGCTTCACTACTTCCTTAATACTTAGTTTATCTATACAGGAAGTATGCTAAAAAAGATATGTTTTCACTGTTTTGAACAGCTTGGATGCCAAACTTTTTCTCCTGTTTGTGTTTAGAGGCAGTAATGGATGAATTTAGAGATGGGCACTAATACACACACTGGCAACCCGTGATGGGATCTGCTGGGCTGTAGCTTACTTTGGCTCCACTTAAAGGGAAAGCATCACTGCAGGATGTTTCAACACACCCATAGATGTGTCACTGCATGGTTTACTGAGCATAAAGATAATGTGGTTCATAGTCTTTGCAGGCTTCACTCCTCATCACAAGATTAAATAAGGAAATATATTTTGGACAAACAATGCTCAACCTTCCAGTGGACTTTTTGCAGCTGCCAGATAACATTGAGGATATTCTGATGATGGTCCCAATACCAAACCAGCAATCCTTTTGGTTTTTCCTTTAATTTGTTACTTAACTTTAGAAAGATTAGGCACAGGAAGATGATACGACACAGCTTGAGTAAGCTCAGTGCTTGAGAGCTGCGTTCTCTTCCATGGTACACTTATCATCTAGCATGATACACTGATCTAACCCTGACCTGACTTCTAACTTCATCATAACTCAGACCTTACCAGACCTAATGTCATTATAACTGACCGGAAAAACTTTAACCAAAACACGTTGGATCCAGGGTTTATGTTGTTCATGGTGTGTAAGGAAGTAAGCGGCACCTTTCCTCACCAGACTGACAGATGGTTATTTACCTGTACCTATATGTAAGCTTGCCGGATTGTCTAACAGCTGGCTGTTAATTTGCAGTGCATTTCCTTACTTCGCATATATCCTGTTTTATTTCTCCAAAGCCTTTCCAGCCAAATCTTTCTTTTTATTGCGATAAAGTTGCTGCTATCTGTGCAAACAGACTGCGATCCTTTGCATGACTACCTGTCAGCCTTTAAGACAATGTGCAATATCAAATTAGAGAAATGCAAGAAAAAGGATGAAACCATTTACAGTGATGCACTTAGTAAACATTATTATTATTTCACATCATGGAGTGTTGACAAAATGTCCCTAGAAAACCCTTTTACCCATTTTTTTGTCATTTTTTAAAAATTCTTTCTTTTTTAATTTACAACCTTTAAGACTGAATAAAACCTTGTAAAGCAACAGCTGTTGTCTGTGAATAATTTTATCAATAATGTTTAAGGGGGAAAAATGACAGAATAATAGTAAAACACACATCTTGGTGGCTATTTTAAATAATAATTTTAAAAACATGTCGTATTTTTCAGTTCACAGAGTTGCATTTGCACTGGGGCTGTTTGTGAATTTATTTGATCTGAAGCAACAACAGATGTGTCCTCTGATCAGTTTTCATCAGTATTTGACAAACCCTCTCATCATCAACATCATCACACACCAGTCTACAAACATTATTAGCCTGAGGTACGTCTTTAATATCATGAGTTCAAAATTACTTTGAATAGTCAAAAATATTGCCAGTCTTCTCATACCTCTAAATACAATATTAATACCTACATTAAAGTACCATAAGTTACAAAACAGGAGAATGAAAAGCTTCTTATTCACTACTGTACAAAGGCATTCATTAACAATAGCAGTAATATTAAGGTATTCCATCTGTCACGCGACTTTTTAAAGTTACACTAGACAGAAAAAAATAGGTAACATTCCCTTTTATGAGTCTTATTCCAGTGTATTAACCTGTGTAACTAACTACGGAAAGTAATTTAACTACATAATTATACTGTGCTAATACCAAATGCAAATCTGTTGACATAAAATGGAGTTACAAGAGTGTAATAAGAGTGCAAACAGGGTGCTCTGTTGAAATATAAGATTGCAGCACCTTGTGAACATATAGCTTCTTAAAAATTTAGAGGATTGAAGATTTTACTTTATACTATATAAGAGCTGCTTTATACAGCGACAGCATATTTTTGGTACAAAATTAATACGACTATTGTGTGTGTTTACATTGTGTCATTATGCTTTTTAAATATACAGAGGAAGCCTTTCAGTGTTTACCTACAGACAAGATGCTTATGGGTTAATACACAACAATAAGCCACTGCAGGGTGTTACTGCATTTGATTTATCCGTCCATTCATTCATTTACAATGCCGGCATGAGTAGAAAGTCACTATTATATATCCTGCGTAAAAAAAAGAATAGAAACCGATTACAGTTCTGTATTCACTTGTGAGGAGTGACAATCTGTGGCCAGTTTCACTGAGGGTGGAGATTTACAAACATGAAGATTACTCTCTATAAGCCCTTCAGGATGCACTACTTCGACCACACAGGGCTGCCACACAGTTTTGCGGTCAACAGCAGTACACTTTCTTTTATGGAAGGGAAGGGAGGGGGGCAGGGGTAAATTATCATCTATCCTCATGAGTCCACTGAGTTGAGTACCTGATAGAGTTGGATAGAGGTGTTGTGTAAAGCCTGTCTGGTATCACTCAATGTGTATGTGTGGCCCTTGTCCAAAAAACAAGGTCTGTTCTGTCTTACAGCATTAACATGTATTAAATACAAGCATGTGCACTTAAGTGTGCTTCAAAGCCACACAGGTGTCCCAGACCTTATTTAGACACATGCCACACTGAGCATGGCAGGAAGACAGGTCCGATGTCTGTGGAAGCAGTCGGAGTGCAGGAATTCTCATCTCAAATATGGTATTAATATTTCCTGCCTCTGGAAGAATCAATACTCATCTATCATGTAGGATTTTTAATGGACAGTAATCCTTCGTTTTCAGTTATATTCCAGATGCCGTGTGGGGTGTGGTGGGGTGGGGTGGGGGGTGGGGGGGGGGGCAGTGATATCACGGCAGACCAAAAAAAAAAAAAGAAAGAATGACTGGTTTTTGGGAGCCATCCTGTAATTCTCTGTTCCCAGTTACATCCTTCTGGCAGCCCGAGCTTAAACATGAGTTATTCTGCTCAAATCTTCTCTGTACAGTAAGTCACTTTGGATCAAAGCATCTGCTAGTGAGAGGACAATATTTTCGGGGGGATTTGGCAGCTTTGGCGCAGTTCTCTGAGTCTTAATAGCAGTTATTTCCATATGACTGTCAACATTTTCCCTGGAGGGGTAGTTCAGCGAGGGATGGGAAAAAGTGTGTGTCTGAGTGTGTGTGTGTGATGCTGCAAGCTTAATGTAGCTCTCGTGGTTAAACAGTAGATGGCACTGAGTTCTCAAGAGAATGTGTGTGCATGTGTGTTGGGGGGCGGCCACAACAGCCATATCTACAACTGGAGCAACTGGTTCAACCAAGGTTATGCCTATACGAGCCAATAAAAGCTCAAGTTGAGGTAGTCCCTGCGTCATCTTCAACCACAGGAGTGCTCGCAATTGATAGGAACTCGATGCCTGCAAGGTAAAAACGGGGAATCAGCTGCCCTTTGTGAGCAAAATATGAATGTGGGCAGTGCTATGTCTCAGTTTGAATGTGTGTGGGGTGCATGAGGAAACGGGATCATGATGAGAAGGATCGGTGTGGATTCATCAGGGGGTGTAAGTAAATTATCATATGGCTCACATGAAGATTAAAAACCTCCGTCCCTAGCTGGCCTCCTCTATGAGCCGAGCCAAGGTGTCTCTGAGCTCTGTCAGCTCAAAGATCTTGCCATCAAGCAGCTCCAGTAGTGTCCGCAGGCTCTTTCTGAAATTCTCCTGCTCTTCTTGGTTCTCCTCCAGCCGCTGCTCGGCTCCCGCTAGCTGCTCCTCAAGCACCCGACTGCGCAGCTCTGTCTCCTGTGGATGGTGAGATGAGGCCATGAGTGTGTCGGAGGCAAAAGGCCGACAGTTCTTTTCAGGGATATGTGACTCACCTCAAGCTTCTGTGTAAGAGTGTCTTTCTGCTCCATCAGGTCATTCATATTTTCTAGTTCTTCTTTCAACTTTTCCATTTCCTGGAGAGCATTAAAATGTTTAAGGAGTGTTAAAAAAACATTCCAGACAAGTTATTTCCGTACTTTCTCACACACACACAACTCACCTCTTCTTTATCTCGCAGTGTATTCTCCAACTCCTCTATGGTTTGGTTGAGTTCGGTCTTCTGGGATTTGATCGCAGGGGTTTGGTTGCTCTGACACTCAAGTTCGGTCACCTGAAAGATAAAATTGGCCTTTTGATTCAGACTTGGATAACAGCATCACAATCTAAATCTAATTCCCAACCTGCCTCGTCTTTTCTCTCCCTTTACACTCTCCTTTGTTTTTTCCCTCCCATCCTTTCATCCTGACTTCACAACGTCCCTTCCAAATGAGTGGCCCTGTTTGATCAGAGTGATTTAATCACACATGAAAACAAACAAGTACTCCTGTGCTCGCTTTGCTCACCCGTTTGTGTAATCTCTCTGCCTCCTCCTGGTAAGCAGCCAGTTGCTGTTTCCACTGTTTGACGTTGGCTGTGGATTCCAACAGAGCCGCCGTTAGCTTGGCATTGTTCCCCTTTAGAGCCTCCAGCTCAGCTTCCCAGTGTTTAGTCATGGCCGGGCTGCAGAATAAGAAAAAAAGACATCATTTACACTGCATGCTGTCAGTTTCCCAACATTAAACACTCATTTTTAGGGATGGAAGTTATAAGCAGGGAATTAACAACAGCAAATCAGCAACTGCAACAGTTCTGGTGCAAAGCTTTTGCTAAACAAGTGTAAATATATTGAACGTAGAAAAGATTGGATTAGAATAGAAGAGTGCAATGAACATCTCTGCAGTCTCAACCAGAAGAAAGAGAGAAAGCAGAGGGTAAAAAGCAGTGGCTCACATGTTCTAACCTCATGAATACCTGGTGGAAAAGTAATCAAATCTGTTTTGTGCCACACTGCCTCGATACCTAGGCTAGGCATCTTAGAAACAAGGATATGCCTGCAGCCTCCTCTTCGCACTACATGATGTAGCTAATCAGCGGGGTCTGGGTAGAAAGCACTAGTCAACAGGTGTTTGACAGATCCAGATGTGGTCTATAGACTGATGTGTTTTGACATGAGATTTCTATACTGGTTCAAACTTACATTGTCTTTCAACTTCTGGTTTACAAAATATTTTTCTTTGTGGCAGTGAGGACCCTGTTTGCTTTGTTTGTGTCCATGTAAATGTCACTTAGACCACCCAGTAAACAGTTTGGGACATGCAGGGATGTTATAACAGAACCATGTTGATCAATTCTTATACCAGAATTTTTGATGAGGTGCACAGAGCCATAAAGCGTGCAAATACATCTGCTGTGTTACCTGTGCATTGTGTGCATAGACCTAAGTGGTTAAGACATCTAGTTTTGTATTATCTGATGGTAAATTTGTAGTACAATGATCCATACAGTCTGCTGCCATGGAAGGAAGTTCCAGGTCTGTTTGATTAAGGAGGAAACACATGTTCATTATGGATTAGAGTTGTTAATAAACTAAAAATCTGCTGATCATTTATTGTGATGACAGTGTGTCAAAAGATAAAATGTATATGTTAACGATATGTTCAAAGGGTTTCACTCCTTTGTTATTTTATTGGGTCGAATTGATCATTTATAGAAGAATATCAGGATTGCTCCCAATGAGTCTGAGCTTACGTTGGATTATGAAACATTTGTTCTTTTAAGAAATTCCCACCAAGCTGTTGGAGAAATACAGACGTTAATAACTTTAAAACACTTGTGATGCTTGATGTTTGAGCTGAGAAAAGGCAGATTAAACATTTACAAATGATCATATAACTTTTTATCTACTCACGTTCATCTGAGCTAAGTTTATAAGCCATTTTCACACATACTGTAACCTATTTACTAACTATTTATGGTGAAATTTAGGTCTAATCCACCCTTGTCTTTAGATTTCAGTAAAAGTCTTAACCCCTTAATGCCAGACCTAAGAACAACTGGACAGAAAAGTACTTTAAAAAAATCTGAAGTCTTTTTTTCACCTTTTATCAAATCTGAAAAAAAAAATACAATTAATTTTTTTGGTATTTTCACTATTTATTACCATGTGATGGTTCAATATTATTGTTGTGTAATCTTCTGCGTTCACCAGGAGGCAAGAGACCAGTATAATATGGTGTAAAACTGGGCTTTGAATGAAGTTTCTTTTGCATTGATGTGAAAATGTCTCATAAACTGTATGTATGAATATGATACATTATGCTTTAAGGGGTTCAACTCATCCAGATGGATATTTTTTATAAAGAAATGGGGAAATGTTTGATTCTATTGATTTAAAGCAGATAGAAGAAGGGTTCATGAGAACTATAGAGAACAGGTAGCTGATTTGGGGTACAACTATTTGTTTTATAATGGCGAGTCTCCCTATTAGTGAAAAAAGTAGATTTCCAGCAAGTGAAATAATCTTCTATTGTCTTAGGAACGTGTTGTAGAAATGTCATTATCTTAGCTTATTTACTCTGTCATTAAATAATCATAGAATCTATTATGTTCTTGTGTATCAGGTACCATCCTGCTGAAAGGCCAGCAAATGTTTTTTTTCTTTTCATTTTTTTTTGTTTGGGTTTCACGTTTTTCTTATGTTGTGGTTTTTTTTCTTTTCACTTTTCATAAGTGCAGCCCGTATGTTTTGGTTCTGGTTTAAGCTGATTTGTTTCTTTTGTGTAACCAGATGCAGACATGCCTCCTTACCATAAAATGGCAATATTCTTGGTTATTGAGGCCTCCGCTGGTGAGGGCAGTCAGGGTTATATATCGCGTTTTTCCTCTCTATTGGAACATCGGCCCAGAGAGTTTTTTTTTTCCGCATATATATGCTCTGGCATCTGCCAGCAGAAATCTTAACTGTAATTCACTTATCTATTAAATTTTCTTGTTGATTGTGATCTAGGATCCGATCAGATGTAAGGACTCTCTAATGGGAAATTTCAGGTTTTACTTTCTTTCACTTTGCTTTTTGTGATTTTGCCACATCACTGTGTTTAATGTCACATGAACATGTCAAAATACCTTCTAATCTTGCATCATTTGTGTTTAAGAAAAACCAGACCTAAATGATTACTCGGTATCTGATTGGTTTCTCATATCTGGACATGAGTCTTTAAATGAAAATGCTCCCAAGTGATGGGTCAGAATTTGCTCCAGACTTCTGCTCTGACAGATCTTTGGACCAAATCCCCCTGAATTTCAATTCTGTATTTGTCTGTCTTGTCTTTATGTTGGTCATATTTATTTGATTGTTCAATAACCTTTGTTAATCATTTTCATTTCGGAACCAGACTCCTCATCTTTGGTTAATTTCCTTAACAAAGGTGATATTGATAGCCAGGTATCTAATGTTGCCTGCTTAATTGAAATTTTATCAAAGTACGTAAATAATATAACAATGTTATTACATTTTGTGGTTTTATATTGGTACATATTGTGTATTAAAATACATATACTGCTACATCAGAAATGAATACAACTTCCTAGATGGAAGGGTTTACATTGTCTATTTCCTCCATCAGATATATGCACGACATGGCATCATGTCAGCGTTAAATAATGCACATTCTATGCCTTGCAGATAATGTTTTAAATTTGGCAGGAGACTGCATGAAATCTAATCTTTTTAGAGTACCAGTACTGAATCGAATATCTTTGAAAAGGAGTTCCAACTCCCACATGCTGCATGGAAGCTCTTGACAGCGGCACAAACACGGAAAATCACCAAAGGAAGCTTAGTTTGCTCAAAAGGTGCTGAGGGTCTCTCTGACCTGTTACAATCATAAAGTTAGGTTCCACCCACTCACTGACACACACACTTAAATTGTAACCCGCTGCATATTCTCACACTGCAGCAACATTCCACTATGCTGTAACGCCCACTCTGTGGAGTGTGAAAGAGAGAAAGCCCTGATAAAATTCATGTTGGACTCCCACGGCGCCTTCGGTTCTTACACAACAGCCACCCCCTCTGTGAGTGCAAGTTTGTTTGCATGTGTGACGCATAGGAGGGAGACGACACTTCATCCTACACATGCACACATCAACTGACACACAACCACACAGAGACATAGTCATACAGACAGAGGAGCGCTGCCACCAAGGCATGCATTGCGCCTCGCCAATGTATAAACCCCACACAGCAGCTCAGAGAGGCAGAGTGCAAGTAAGACGTCAAGATGTGAAGATGGAGACAGACGCAGAGAGCAAGGGAGAGCGGCAGAGGGAGGATGAGAAGAAAGACAAGAGTGTAAGATGGTTTGACATCGGTGTTTGCCTTCATTAAATGAGTCTGGCTGAGAGGTTTCATAGGGACACCTGAGCGCAATTCCCACCGAGGACAGCAGAGCAGAAACAAAGACACATGGAGGGTAAGTTAGTTGCTGTGGTGTTACTGAGCTACTCATTGTGGAAAACGTTATTTTTAAACAGGAAACGTGTATTATTGTAAGGATTTTATAGAAACAGATTCAAATAATGAAGGGTTGAATTGGAAAAATTGCTTTTTTTTGTAAAAGTATAGCTTTTATGTGCTTTTCAATCTTCATTAAAATTGTTATGTCAGCGCAGAAGCTAAATCTTTAAAAGGCTTGTCTGATTTTTAAAAAGAAAACTTTGCCTTTGTATTTTTTATTTTATTTTTGTGGATTAAATTGATTTTTTTTTGTTTCTGGATCATAACTTGTACATATTGCCAATACATCATAAGTCTTGAATAAAATATCAACAGTGTGTTTTTGCGTTTTACTACTTCTAAATGTCAGATCTAATTTTCCTCCCATTCTTAATAAACCCATCAAACGCAATGTGTAAACATGTGTGATACACATAGGTTTCTCTATAGCTCTCCTGTCTGCCTTTTGTGTCCTGACTGCTGTTTTTTGTCAGGTAAGTTCTTCCTCCCCACACAATTCTTCAAGAACTAGGGAGACACCGCTGTTGCCATGGCAGCACTGGAGGAAAGAAGGAGACTTTGCCACAGTCTCCTATCACACATGCCTACTGCAAACCCACAGACTTTACGCCTACATCCTCCAACACTAGAAGACCATTCACACACAACCATACTTGTCCCAATGAAAGGTCTTACAATACTCAGAGAACCATTCAAATTAGTTTGTTTGAAGATCTGCCAAACACGCCTACAACTGATATAAGAAATTCAAACACAGCCATGTTGTCTTTCGTCCTCCTCTTTTCTCATCTGTCCTCTGCACCCACACATGCCTGCCTACATTACCTACAAAGCAGCATTGCGCTATATACCCTATGGACACGAATCATTTAATTCAGGAGGAATGTTCGAGAGACATGCCAAAATCACTGGGAAGGTCTGCTAAAAAATACGCAAACACCGGCACTGACAGGTGTTTGCTGTCTTATTAAATGTGGGTTTGAATCCTTGAAAAATACATGCAAATTGCAAAATTGTATACAGAAATTCAATGCTCTCCGTTAGGCTCATATTGTTTAACAAGCAGTTAAAAATACACTGTTGATTAATAGTTGCTACATGTGAGAAAATGTGCGAGTCATAGAGCAGAAGAAAACAAAAAGAGAGGGTAAAATATCAGGATGATCCCTGCTTCTACTCTCATTGTACATGCCTCTGAAAAAAATCAGTCAGGTTTTGCTCATTATGTCCACACTTGCCATTTGAATGCCAAGAGTCGACCCCGTCTCCCACGCATGCAGCATTAATAGACACATCAGCAGCAGGCCTGCAGCAGGCAGTGGGTGTACTCACTATATATCCCTCTCACTGCACAAATGTGCACAACCCTACAAAGTTGTGAGGATTTCTTAGCTTAAATCTTCTCATAATACCACAAAATATCTCTGAAGAGCTCCAACTCATTATTTATAAATATAAAAGAAGACAAAAACGATAAAAGGACGAAGCTACTTCACTCAGACACCAGTAAAAGAATGATCATACATTTAGCCACAGATTGATATCTTTAATTAAAATGAATCTCAGCCATGAAAAATAATCAAATAGACACAAGTTACAGATATTTTACACACAAACAAAAGAAAACTAACAAAAGAAGTGTGTATAATCTAGTACTGGAGACCATTTTAACAACTCTGATCCATTCCCTTCTTTCCAGTTTATTTACTGCAGAGACTGCATGTGCTGTGGATGTTTAGGTATCAGTGACTCATGTACAGACTTTATACAATGCCCGTCCCTCTCTGACACGCACTCTCTGTGTCTGTCTTGCTCTTTTTTTGCCTCCCACTACCCACACTGAGTTACATAAGTCTTATATAAACGCTTCATCGACACCTTTTTGGTAATGAACCTCACTCACAACCGCACCTTTTCAGTAAGCCATTATACACAGGAAAAAATGTTGTGGCACTTTAACTTCTTTAACCTACACAGACTGCTGTATATAAATAAGATTAGAAATCACAAGGGACACAGATGATCCATTTATTACTGAGTCTGCTAACTAGGACACAAAGAGGAATGTATACAACAGTAGTGGTGCATGCACAGAGGTGAGACTAGCACCTTCTCAGAGAAGAGAATTCAATTTGCATTTATATCATTGCATTGCAGTAGGCATACATATAACTAGAAATGTGGGAGGCTCCTCACAGAACATGCTTAGATTTAACAAAATGACTTGAATAAGATCATCAGTCCTTAGAAACACTCCTGAATTACATCTTTTTCTGGTCCACATGAGGTGACAATGTGAAAATACCACAATAAATCCCAGAAAAATATCCCATCCACCCATTTTATTGTACTCTGCACTGGAGTTTCACTGTGATTCCTTTTTTTTAAAACTTAGTGATTAGTTTCTAAACAGGCAGAACATTAAGCATCCTTCCTGTTGCTGATCTGCAACCAGGCACTTATGTTTGGGAAACTTTGGGCCTGAAAATAATTATTGTAGTCATGATGTTGCAGTACTCTGGACTCGCACTGACATTCCTATCAGAAAGAGCAGACTCGACATGTCTTAAGCTGTTCCCTAGAGGGGAAAAAGCATGAGAGAGCAGCGGTGAATAGAGGGCGGTCACTAACATGCCAACATGCAACGTTTATAGAGGTGGACAAAAGACAAAAAGAAAAACAGAGGAGAAGAGTGGCCAATATGTCTGTACCGCAGATAAACAGCAGACAAGAATCAGTGTTTATCAGTTTATTCTAGCATTGCTCGTGTGAAATATTAAATCGTATCATTTGCACTATAACAAAACTTGGGACAGTAAGGGATGTACCTGTGCGCGAAGGCCAGGGCATTCTGCGCAGGCTCCGTACGGCTGTCCGAGTTGGGAGTCGTGTCACAGATCTCATCTGTGCCGTTCATACTTTCCATAGGTGGAGTCACAGGGGTCAAAGGTGAAGCGAGCTCACCTGCTGGAGACTCCTGCATGAGAAAAGCAATTTTATAGTGTTAATGTCAGGTCTGTCTTTTTTAAAAGGGTTGATTATGCAGCACAATTTTACTTTACATTTATTATTATTTATTTTGTCCAATAATAATAATAATAATAGTAATAATAATAATAAGCAGCTTGCCTTTGCAGGTGGGGGGCAGAACACATGAAAAAACAGATGAAAAAAAGCCTAGCATCCCTGTTCTGCTCAATGGCCTCAAAAATAAAATAAACCATTTTAAAAAGTAAATACATAAACAATGTCAATTTATTATTACGTTTATTTTTAGTTATTATACCTTTTTTATATAAAAGATTAGAAATTGAAGTATGTGTGTATTTGTTGATGTTGCAGAATGTCAAACAATTACCATACTCATGCTGCTACAGCAGTTACATGTTAGCGAGTAATTCTCTATTCCCATAGGCCATTAAACTGGCTTGCTTTGGCATTGGGAAATTACAGAAGTACAGATTAATTCTTATCTTTATATCCCATACAACCACAGAATCATTCAAGAGACAAATCATTTAGTTGCTACACCCACATAAAACAAAGCTATTAAGACTGGATTCAAGCACAATATAGTCGCACAATGACACTGCCTGTACGCCTCTAATGGGTAAGAAGGAAGCAAAAGATAAGAGGAAGATTATAGCTGGTTTTACATTCTGGGTTCCGCAACCATTAGTATATCATTTAATATCTGTTCATGATGCATTTCTACTGGGGCTTGGCCTGTTGGGAACATCATATAGCATTTAACTTGGTGTCTTTTCATATTGTTTTAATGAAATACTTCACTTCTAATATTTTTTTCTGTTCATTTAGAAAATGGAAAAGAGAGATTTGGAGGTTTGAAGATAGCCAGCTGGCATGTGGGTGAAACCCTGAGTATCAGTGATGGAACAGAGCAGACATTTTCTACAGTTTGCTGCAGACGTGTTAGCAAGGCTGTAGCCTTCACAGTTACAGCCAGTCTTTGCTTTCGCCATGTCACACACTGTTGTGGCCGGTCTGGAGCCCCCTCCCCCCTCTCCCCACCCTGAGCAACGCTCCTGGTGAGAACGAAGCTGCCCTCTTGGCTTTACCGGAAGACTGAAAGATAACCTCTCATGAAAAAGTCCTGCAGCATTTCAGTACATGTGGGCTGCGGCGTAAAGCTATGTTACAAAATAAAAATATTTTTGTCAGAGACAAAGTTAAACCAGACTGGAAAAGTCCTATATAAATACAAACATACCCCAAAACACTCTAATATCACATATCGCCTGCTTAAAAATACCCAACAAACAGGTATGTTCTCCAATTTATGGCAACTCAGCATCCTAGTTTTCTAATCTTTACAGAGACAATTTACAAAACTAATATGTCTAAACCGAAATGTATTGACTGGAGTCCTACATATATGTATAACATATATGTAAAACAGAATGCAGTTCTGTGGTATTGGGTATACTACAGAAACATAATTTACAGAAACTTACTGCACTTCACTTAAAAAAAAGAAATAAGAATAAATAAAAACCTGATTTTGATTCTTTGATGATGTGTTGATGATGCGATTTTGTTTTACAAGATCTATAACTGGTAGCTTTTCCAACATTACCAGTATAATCTTTAATGTTTAGACTTGTAAATCCGAACAGTCATTACCTATGATAGCTATTTCTCTATACAAACCCCTTTAACTTAATGTAATGTTAAAAATAATTAATCATTATTACTTACAGATTCAAATTGGATGTGCCCTTTAACAAACTTGAAGAGCTCGACATAAAGGTTAAAAATGACCGTATTATAGAACTCTTTATAGAGTAGTAAAGAGTCAACTTAACAAGCTTCTACAGAAAATTACGTACTGATATATTTCCATAAGCAGTAATACAGTGTAGTAATAGTTATAACACTGGCATTTTACATCAACTAGCTTACCTATTGATTTTTAAATATATATTTTCAAATTTTACATTTATGTGGAGCATAATAAATCAATAAATCAATCTTTCTATTTTATGTCCTTTGTTTCCTCCTTTCTGAATTAGCCTGTTTAGCCTGTTAACCGTCTGTCTGCAACACATGTGATGAACAGAAATGGAGATGCTAATGTAAAAAGAGTGACGTACCTGTGAAGGAGATGTGGCCATCTCCATCTTTTCTTGACTCTTCTCCTTAGCAAGCCGTGCTGCCTCTTTATACTCTGCAAACTTCTCTGCAAACTGGACACAGAAGAACAAACAGTGTGGACTGTAAATCACACAGTAGTGGGGATTAACCTGCTTAGTAAAGCCATTTATGCAATATATGTATAGATTAGACGGTAAAGGGTCAGCTTTCAAGGATAGAAGGAAACTGTTGCCAATGACGACCTGTAGCCGACCTGTTATTAGCATTGCTCGTAATCACAATCCAACACGGTTTTCAGTGGTAAGCTTTCCACTGCAAACATCTACCTCCCCTTTCACATACACATGTACAGAAAAAGCAAACTGTAGGGTATAATTGTGCTTTCCTATAATCAGAAGTTGTCAGTGCCTGCAGCTGATCTCCACCGTTATTTTAGTCTAATGCATCGATTTATCCAGCTTGGAGCTCAGCCCCTTTAGCTGGCGGGGGTGGGGGGCTGAGGGGTCACTCAGAAGCTCTCAGACAAACCCAGAAGAACACATTGCTGCATCCCTTTAGGGTGGGGTTCATCATTCCCCCACACGTTTACAGAGTAATTCAGTGTATAGTACTGCAGAGGGCTGAGAGAAGAGGAAATCTAATTGACGACTCCGCTGGAGCCGTCTTGTGACTGCCATTAGTGGAGTTGCAAAAAGTAACTCAATATCATTTCACTTCAGTGGAATAAAATAGTTTAGCAATGGTGATCTAAATGCAGTAGCGCTGAATTGAAGTGGTGCAGGAGTGTGGCCCACTTGTTATCTGAGAAGTCAATTAGATTATTATAACTTTCAGACAGAAAATACTTTAATTGTCTGTTTGTGAACCTGCATATATTCTTTTTAATAAGTCAATTAAAACCATAATGTTCAACAACTTAAAGTTTAATTATTATATTTTTTTGCTTTGTTTCCTTTCTATTTTTAGCCAGGACCTAAACTTATGATAAACCTAATTTTACATGGATACTTTAAATAACTCATTTGAAACCTAATTATTTTTTATATGACCTAACCTGAAAAAAATTGTAATGTCCACACATCAGGTGTGTAATATTAATAAATTTAAACATCCTTGCTTTTTGTTCTGTTTGACACAGAGGCTGAATCTGTGTTATGAGTTTGGTTGTATTGGGTAAGTGTTTACTGCTCAGACAGTAGGATGCTGTGAGCTTCTTTTGTTCACGAAACGGCTTAATCATGATGCAGTGGTGAGAAATCACCATCTCACAAGTGAGCACAACTTCTATCAACACACACACACATACAGACAAATGCCCGTTACATGAGCCGTCAAGCAAGCTGCACTTTGGGGAACGCAGGTGGAGAGAGAGGAGAGCTGAAATTAAGTTTACTGTCAGGAATTCGGGGGCAGAGGAAGAAACCAGAAACTTCCCTGATATTGATGAGGAAAGTACAGAATATGTGGTTTGTGTCAGGTTGCTTTGGTGTGTGTTACTGGGCAGGTAAATGGTGTTCATACCTTAGACAGATGATGCTCGGTGGAGAATCCAAGTCCGTAGACAGTGTTTGCTCGACTGTCTGCCCACTGGCCAAACTTCTGAGATGTCTTTGTGAATGTCATATTGGGACTGATGGTGCTGTTGATTATTGCCTGAAAGAGATTGAAGTCATTTAATATGTGTTATGTCACCTTAATCAGGCCGGCATGTGTTATTAAACTGTACTGTACGTACAGTACAGTATGTACAGTATGTAACACAATAGTTACCAGCTCAGTTACTCGCAGCATTTCAAATACAAGCACTTTCTGTTTTATCAAATTTATTAAAAAACAGTTGATAGATAGATAGATAGATAGATAGATAGATAGATAGATAGATAGATAGATAGATAGATAGATAGATAGATAGATA
>JBAMHX010000004.1:19272475-19286240 GCA_037177515.1 Pseudomugil tenellus | reverse complement strand
CGATCTCACACAAGTCCATTTACCACGAGGAGAACATGCAAACTCCACACAGAAAGCCAAGAATTGAACCAGGGACCTTCTCGCTGAGAGGCTGTGATTCTAACCACCACCCCACCGTGCAGCCCCCAAAGAAAACCAATTAATTTCCATAAGAGAGTAGAAACAGTTTGCAACACTCGATTGCCTGCAAGCTGTGTTCAGAGATTGTGAGCTGAAAATGTAATAATGGGAAATGTGGTTACAGGCAAGCAATTTATTTTATAACTGGTATAATAACAACTCATCTGGGCTTCATTTGCACTGGTTATTAAAGTATAAATGTATTAGTAACAGTAACAGCTGAATCCTTTCTTCTACATACAACACAGTTCCTTTGCAGCCGTTACTTCGGCTTTAAGATTTTTGAGGAAAACTATGACGTGAAGGTGAGAAACAGGTCCAACAGCTGTAAATTCCCATTAAAAACACACCTTTTGCAGTTGTTTCAAACGGCATTTATTCTTGAGTGAGAAAATATTGCCTCAGGCAGACTAAAGATCTTGCAGTACATTTTAAATGACAAGATCAAAAATCTCTTGTACCGCCGAGAGGAAAGAACCAAAACCAGAATTGTACGCCTGTTCAGACACTCCGCCTACAGTGTTCAGGCCTTGTGCCGCCTCACTTGCAGAGAATATGTTCCGTTGACATGTTGAATACCATCACTATTACAAAGAGCTACTTAGCATCATACATAAAACTTTTCAATATTTTTTTTAAATAACACTCTTTACTGCCACAAATTATAAATTAAAATCTATATTTGATTTTGCATTCCTTAAATTACTTCATGTAAGCGAATATAAACATACATTTACATATTTACAAAACTTTACACATGCACTTTACTACATTGAGGTTGTATACATACATGTATAAGTCATACACAAATGCACACACTAGGCCATGTATATGGCTCCAGAAGTTACCCAATCCATGTCCTTTTAAAGCAGACCATTTGTGCTTTTCAAGTCTTTTACAGTGAGGCTGGCAAACAAATGCAAGTTCTTCAGTGAGTTAATGCAGTAGATTTATCTGCTTCACCCCTGTGGTAGTTTCATATCTCACCGAACGGACAGATACACCAGCCAAGTCGTTACTCTACTACAGTCCTACTCTGTCCAGTCCTACAAAGGCCGCAGTCCTGCTGGTTTTCAATAGTTCCCTCTCCAGCACACCTGACTCAAATGAATGAGTCATTGTGCAGAATTTGAGTTTGATGTGTTGGACCAGGGTTACGTTAAACGCATACAGGACCGAGGCCGCTATAGGACCAAACTGAGCTGCCCTGCTCCACTATAATACAGTTTCACAATATGGAAAAATAAGCAAACACCTTTAAAGTCTCACCAACAACACGTCATAGCTGGACTTAAAAAAATCAAGACTGTGTTTTGGTAGCCATGGAAACAAATTTTCAATTATTTTCTGCCCACCGATTCTCAGAATAAAGCTTTGAGGTACTCTTTGAATCAAATGAGGTTGTAATGTGACCCTGTGAGGATCATCTTTAATTGGATGTTTACAAGCTTCTCAGTTGTAGCACTTAAAAGAAAATGGTTTTTGCATTAATTGAGAAAAATAAATACAACTACAATTAGCTTAATTAATACAGAGCGAACCAATTTTTTTTTGTCCATAGCAGATTGTCCATAGAGTCCAGATATGATGCATTAAAAGTGGTACCTTAACACTTCATTACATACAGTGACATGTCAATACAATCTCATATATTTCTAAATAAGACAATCCCTTTGACAATTACACCCCTTTCAATCACGTCTTGACCCTCTTTGGCCTAAAATAAAAATTTATTTGCACATATATAGCAACAGTGGTTTCTCAAAACCTTTTGAAAAAAAAGTTGCATGAATATGGATCTACAAAAGTCATTGAGCACTTTTCCCCCTCTATTAAAAAAAAACCAGCACAACAATTTTATGCTGAAAACTTTCCAAAAGCTTTTTTCTTTCCCACATTTTTAAGAACATTGATGAAACTTCTTTACATACAACCCAGTTGCTTGAGTAGGATGGTAAAAATCTTTTAGATAAACTTTATATAAAATTGGAGGGAGTAAAGTTAAGGTTTCCTCTCACGTGATTTAAATGCACTATGGCTCGGTCATATGCAGTGTGTACAGACTTGCGAACGCTGGGCTTCTTGCCTTCCATCAGGCGAAGTTTGTCTACAGTGTCATCCATCCCCAGTGGCAGTAGTTTGTTGCGAGGGAGCCATTGCCTAAAAATCAAGATGGACAATTTTCATGATTAACTTGATTCCTGGTTCATTTCTAATTCAGGATGAAATTCGCCTACTTGTCAGGATCTTACCAAGTTCGTTTGGTGTCAAAGAAAAGAACTAGAAAGAGTTTTTCTCCTTCCTCAGTTTGTCTCCATTCACCTAGTTTAAGCACCTCCACAGGAGGCACTGGGATGGGGATACCATTGTGAAGGAGTCCTTCCTGAGGCATGTCTGGATCAACAATCTGCAACAGATTACCATGTCAGCCACAGTAAACTCCACGCTTTCAGATTTATTAAGGTATAGGTACAGTACTCTGCAAAAGTCTTGAGTCACCCCCATTTTTATATACAATATATTGCCAGGAAGTATGGAAAAGGATGCAATGATCATTTTAAACATGAGCAGGATCAAATGGAAATAGAGTCGCTATGTCTGAATCCTACACAAGCTTTCTTGTCAGTTATCAGATATTTCTCCAGGCTTCATGAAGAACTTTCCAAAGCTCTATTTTGGTGTTTCTACATGCTTTTCAGGTGTTTTTGTATAGATGATTCCATACTGTCTCAATAACGTTAAGATCCAGGTTCTGGTATTGCCGTACATTAATCCCAATAGAAAACCTGTTGCTTCCAATCCACACCTCAGCCTTTTCTGCTTTTAGACACTGACACTTGGAGAACATTTGTGATTAGTCTTCAGGTAACAGAGGATCAGCTGCTTCAACGTCAAAGAGCATCTCTGCTGTTGGGTTTTGCTTTTTTCTTATTTTTAAATTTTACTTTAAATTCCTCCTTTTTTCAAGTTCATCTAAATTTATCCAAACTTTCATGCTGGTATTTGGTATATATACGCTGGTATATATATATATATACACATATCTGTCAATCTGTCAAACTTTTGCATCTTTGGTGTTTTTCATAAATGTAGTTGGACACAACATTTGTTCAATTATTTTTCTTATGCTTGAGTTATTCATGAGAAAAAAATGTCCAAAGGAAATCTCGGAGACTTCAGAAAGCCTGAAGGTCTTTTGCTCAAGATAGTCTGGCTACTTGAAGCAAAGTATAAAGAAATGAAGCTCAGCTCAAGACTTTTACACCATGCTGTACATAATAAGCTGTGAGATTAATTACAATTTTACCATTGCTGGGTAGGAAGGATATCCTCTACATTTGGCCCAAACTAGATCCAATGGTGAAAGTTCAGTCTGGCTGTCTAAAGTGAGAAGCGTAGACTTTCCTGTGAACAGGATGTTTCAGTGTTTTCAGTTAATATTTAGTCATAGCAGCTCTTGAGCCCAAAGTGTTTTACATGATAATAGCAGTTTTTTTCCTTTTTTTGTGCAGATTATCACAGTAGGATTAGAGCACAGATGAAACCTACATATCACTGTATTCGTATTGCTTTGTCATGATACACACCTGAGCCAGAGATGTCTCCATTCTCTTTGTTAGGAACTTTAGCCAAAGCTGGTTTACCCCGACTACGTTTAGGAGGGGAGACACTACAGTTGGGAGGAGAAAGAAGCAGTAAATGTGGCTCATTGGTTTGAAAAAGGAGATGATTCACTAGTTCATAAACTCCAGGAGTATGAGTTTTATTTTCTAGTTTTTCCATTAGGTTGCTTGTTAAAACAGATTCAGAGCTGCACTAACTTGTACAACTCCAGTGAAGCTGGACCGCTGTGTAAAATGTATGTAAAGACATAATATGATCATTTGCAAACCTTTATAAATCTTTATTCAGTTGAATGCATAATATAGACAATATTTAATGTTCAAACTGATCTACTTTGTTTTTCTTTGCAAAATTCACTCCTTTTGAATATGATGCCTGCAATACTGGGATGGGGACTGGGAAACTGGGAAAGTAACACCTGTTTGGAACATTCCACATGTGATTAAGTTAACTGGAAGCAGTGTATTGATCGGGTATAAAAGGAGCATCCTGAAAAGGCTTATTCACCACTATGTGAACAACTGCATGAGCAGATAGTCCAAACTGTTTAAGAACAATAATTCTCAACGTACAATTTCATCATTTACACTTCATGAGAACGAAAGATTCAGAGAATCTGGAGAACTATCCACACATAAAGCGACAAAGGCAGAAAACCAACACAGAACACCCTCTGCATTTAAAACCAACATAGATAGAAGGATATAAGCCCTGAAACACCTCAGGAAACCATTTTCCCTATAACACTGTTTGCCGTTTCATCTAAGTGAAAGTTAAAACTCTACCATGCAAAGCTAAAGCCATGTACCAACAACACCCAGAAAGGCTGGCGGCATCTTTGGGCCCAAGTCATCTTGGATGGACGAATGCAAAGCGGTAAAGTGTGGTATGGTCTGATGAGTCCACGTTCCAATTTGTTTTTGGAAATTATGACATTGTGTCCTTCAGGCAAAAGAGGAAAAAGCACTATCTGCATTGTTATCAGTGCAAATTTCAAAAGCCAGCATCTGTGATGGCATGGAAAACCTGCACATGTGTAAAATTACTGAAAAGCACACACAGAAACATATGCTGCCAATCAAAGTGTGTTTTTCAAGGACACCCCTCATAATTTCAGTAAGACAATGTCAAACCACATTCTGCACGTGTTAAAATAGTGTGACTTCGTAGTAAAAGGGTGTGCGTACTAGACTGGCCTGTCTTGGTCCAGATCTGTCTCCCAGTGAAAATGTGTGGTGCATTGTGAAGCTCAAAATACAGCAACACAGACTCTATAGACTGTGAGCAACTTAAGTTGTACGTCAAGCAGTAATGGGAAAGAATTTCATCTACAAAGCTTCAAAAATGAGTGACTTCAGTTCACAGTGGTCAACATGCCTGTTTCAGCTTTTTTTGGAACACCCTCCAGGCATCTATTTTAAAATGAGTAAATATTTGCAAAAAAACCCAAAAAACAATATTAGTATATTTGTAGGTTAGAAGTATTTGCAAATGATTGTATTTTATTTTATTTACATTTTGCATTGTGCCCCAACTTGGAAATGGGATTGCATATTGGACGCTTAAAGTTCAACTAATGAGGACGTGTGTGAACATTAACTGTAGACATGTTTAGACATGTCCGTCTGAGATGTAACAATTACACATTAGATGTGTGATTTACACCTTACATTTAGTAAGCGTTGTCTAACTGTCTGGCGACAAAGAAAATGGCAGCTGAAATGTATTGGCTCTTATAGCAAAACACACAAAAGGATCAAATATACAAATATACATCTATAAAACTAGTTTTGAATTAAGTTTGCTTTACATACAGTGCATGTTTGTTATTAGTTTAATATAAAAAAACTTCAAATTAATGTTTTTCCAGGTAAAAAGCATGACTGTCTTCTGTAAAACCAGTTCTTTAAAGCAGCAACACACATCTGTGACCCCATACTCACGTTAGGTTCAGGTCATCATCATCACCATCATCATCATCATCATCTTCATCCTGGTCCATGGAGGTTTGCTTTCCATTTGTCAGACCTAGCAAAACCACAAGTTAACACAAACTGGAAAAAAACCCATTCCAGCAGTAATGGAGTAAGCTGCTCTGCGTTACCTTCTTCTCTCGGTGTCGGAGGAGGTTTGTCAGGTTCGCTCTCAGAGCTCGGGCCTCTGGATCTCAGGTGGTGTGCGGAAACGGAGGACGATACGGGAGAGGCGATTGGAGTAGGAAGTAAGGTGGTGATGTTGTTATCAGTGGGTGAATTTGGGCTTGCAGGAGTGATATCCAACCCATTGCTTTTACTCTCAGAGGTTTTCCCATTCTGCTGTGGGGGGGACCTATTTTTTGCCAATCGAGCCCCATTTTTTGCTTTCTTAAACAAAACAGAGGTGCGACGGCCAACTCCAACAAGAGGCAGAGGTGGGGGTGAGCCAAGCGGTGTAACTTCATGAACAGCCTCTGGTTGTGAAGATGGTGTTTCTCCTACTTCGGCTTCTTCTTCACCTTGGCTTTTGTTTCCACTGCGAGATGACCTCTGGCGCTTATAGGAACGCCCTGGTGACCTCCTTCCTCCTGTTACTATGCCCAGGACGGGGGGCTCCAGAGGGGCATCTCCTGGCATGGGTGATGATACTGGACAGGTAAGCTCTAGAACAGGTGGGGAGTCATCTGGGCCAAAGAGAAAATGATGACATTAAGATTAGATAAGAATCTATTTGATATATAGAAAAACTCTGTGGAGGTTCCTTGTTCGGTGAAACAAAATATTGGACTTCAATTAATTTTATAAAATGTTGTAAAATTGGATAAAAAGCAAAAAACAGAAATAAAAATAATCTCACCTGTCTCAGAATTTAACACTGTAGTATTAGACCCCTTATCAACATTTGCCTTCTCCTTTTTCTTTTTCTTCTCTACTTCCTCCACCTCCTCCTCTTCTCCTTCCTCCTCCCCGTCATTACCGTTCATAGAAGGAGCATTTTGCTGCTGCTGGTTCATCTTCTGTCTCAGAGCATTGATCTCTCGGCGCAACAGCCTGATGCGCTTGGTGCGACCACCGCTAGTACGCATGGAAGTGACCAAGTCCAGTTTATCCAATAAGGCCTTGAGCTGCTCATCAGTGGTTAAGTGCAGTCTGTTCTCCGGCTCCAGGAGAGAATCAACTGAGGAGAGGCACAAAGAGTAAAAAAGAAACACAATATGAACAGATGAGGCATGTGGGTTGTGTCAGATAAGTTCAGGCAGATTCCTCTCAACTCACCCTCATCCCACGTACAGTGGTAGAAGCCATGTTTATTCGGAGCCTCTGGAAGGTGCATGCCAGTGTTGGGGTCCAGGCCGATGCTCTGGGACTGTCTGTGAGCATGACGAAGAACGGCTCCCCCCACCTCCCGTAGTTGTAATGCTGCTTTGTGGAACATGGTATCCTTTGAGTTGTACTTGAGGCAGTTGGAGATCATTAGATCAAAATCTTTCTCCAAATCGGCAATGGAGCAATAGGCATGTCCCTCCAGTTTGGCACGCATGGTGGAGAAGTCCATGGGTTGGGATATAAACTCCAGGTAATCTGGGACCTCAGTTAAACATAAAATAAGGATGTCAGGTCAAACTGGCATAACGCTGCCGAGTCAGGAGTGTATTTCAAGAAGAGTGTTTTTTTAATTGCACCAACCTCTGAGAGATTGACAGGCTGAGTGAAGATTTTGGCTGTGTCTTTCTCCTGTAGCTGGTCCAGGGTGGTTCGCAGAAGCACCAATGCAGGAGTCAGCTTCAGTTCAAGGGCAGCCTGCTGGATTTTCATCTGGTGTTGACATAAACAAATTGAGTAGAGCAGGTCGTATATATGGTCAGTCCACAAGGTTAAAATGAAATACAAATAATGCCAAGAAAAACAAAAAAACTGTCTATAACTTTATAACAAATTAACTCCATGGTTGTATAATTAACCAATAGTCACACTGTCACAACAGTACGATCAATAAAAGTCAAAAGTAATCCAAAAGTGCTTTCTATAATGGATCACTGCAAATGAAAAACTCATTAAAGCAGCTGTAAACGAGCAGGAATCTGCTTGAAGCTTGACGTATTTTGTAACGGTTTCATTTAAGAAAAGAATAATTTTTAAAAATTATAATCATGTCTCAAGCTTCCTGTTTGATTCACCTGTTCTCTCTTTAGCCTCTCTCTCTTGCGGATGAGCTCCACCAAAAGTCGAGCCCTTTCCAGGTCTTGTCTCAACTTCTGCCAGTATCGTAGCTCCTCTCTTGCAGCACTCAGCTTCTCATCAGGTTCCCGCTGAATATCAAAGCAAATCAACAAGATATTAATCTCATGATTCAGTTTTCATTATTAACACTATGATTAAACCAGGGTGTGACGACAGCGTGTTTTTCAATTTTGTTTTCACCAGATGTTACTATCACAGTTAATGAATTATTACACTAAGGTGTCATCATAATATAAAAACATGGTGCAAAATGCAATAAATAGTTGAAGATAAATAACATTTAAGAAACAGTTAAGAAAAAAAGAAAAAAAAAAGAAAATGAAATAAAGTATCAAAACAAAAGTTAATTGCTTAAAGTCACTGCCCAGGCCTGCCTGTTCATTGTGTCATGTCTGGTGAGCAGATTCACTTACAAGGAACCTAAAAGGTAGTTAATTTGGTATGAAATACTTTTTAACTGAAACAAAATAATCTTTATATATTCATATATATTCTCTGTATTTTGACAGATTATGTTTAATAATCTTAACAACTTTGAATGTGTTTAAATTGCAAATTATGGACAAAGATTCCCACACAATTAAAATAAGGGGCACAACAAGAACTGTAAAGTACAACATGACTTGCCGTTAGTCTCTAGAACGCAACAACAACTTCAGCTGCTACTTTTCTATGTAAGCATTTGTTCATTTAAGC
This sequence comes from Pseudomugil tenellus, assembly GCA_037177515.1. Taxonomy (NCBI): domain Eukaryota; kingdom Metazoa; phylum Chordata; class Actinopteri; order Atheriniformes; family Pseudomugilidae; genus Pseudomugil; species Pseudomugil tenellus. The sequence continues at coordinate 19,277,583 of JBAMHX010000004.1, read as the reverse complement.
ATTTTATTGCAAGTACATTGCAGATGTATTGGTGTAACATTTGCTGCTCTAAGTAGCTGCTGGTCTTTGCATGGACACCCTTAGAGAAAGGCTGGAGTTGACAGTAAAAATAAACATGTCAGGGTAAAAAAAATAATAATAAATCAATGTCTAACTTAACTTTTGTCTGAAAGAAAAATGTTTATATACTAAATAAGAAGAGATGAGACATATTGAATCTTATTGAGCTATTATAGAGTGTCAAGGTGTTTAATTCCAGTGACCGGCTGGACATCAATAAAAGGTCACAGTTATTTCTGTTAGGAATAGCAAAACCACACGCTCTTTTTCTGTAGATCAAACAGTACTGCCATAAAACAATACATCATGATAACCAGGTCCTATGCTAAATTATAATTACCAATCTTATAAATAGAGCAGTAGTTGTTTGCTGCACTCACCTGCTCCGCAGTCCTGTGAGCCTGTAGGTGAGAGTGAAGTCGCCGTATTAAAGGCATGCCATTTCGGGACTGTCGTTTCAGCAACCAGTAGTTATGAAGCCTCTGCATGAACTGATTTTTTCTCTGGACTTCAACTCCTGTGCAGATCTTGTTCAGCCTGTAATGAACATTATGATGATCATAGATTAAAATCTGGGAGGAGATTAAAGCAGTGAGAATAACAGCATTGAATGTAGACTTTATAAAAAGATAATCTACAACATTAGTAGGTACATGTAAAATTATTTACTGGATTGTAATGACATTAACGACTTATTTAAAGTAAAGAAAAACTGCAGTAAAGCAACAAGGTTTTGCAGTTATGCAAATCTGAGAGTATGCAAATGTCACACCTGTGAGAGGGAATCTGAGGTACGAGAAGGATGGGAACAGTGGAGCGACGCGTCGACCCAGAGCCTTTTGTATTCTTCTTTTTCTGCCCTTTGGTTCCTTTCTTGTTAGTTGGTGACGGAGGGCTTTGCGTGTACGATCTCTGGCCCCGATTACCCCTCCCTCCAACCAGCCTTCCTTCCACTGACTCATCTCCAGACCCGTCCTTCCGAGAGCCAATCGGAGAGTGATGCTCACAGAAAGCAGTCTTCTTCACAGAGAAGGTGGTGCCATTCACACCGGTCTCTCGGACAGGGTCTATCTTCATAAACAAACCCGCCTTCTGGGCGCAGGTGACGTGAAAAGCTCTGTAACAGTTGGCTTTGTGGCACTGAATGGACGCCCCCCTGCCTTTCTGCTTACACAGGTAGCAGGTGAGCTTCCATCGAGCAGGGGGGATATTTTTGACTCCCTCAACAGGCTCCAAGAATACCGTGTTAGCAAAGCACACCTCAGGGATCCATATGGCACAGACAACATGAGCCCACCGTCCGTCACTCGTCTGTTTGAAGGCACCTCCTCGGTTGGGGCAGAGTACACAGTCTACAGGGCGGGAGGGGGACTGCAGACAGCAGCGGCACAGCCACTGGCCTTCAGGTACGTAAGGAACGCCGTAGCACTCCTGGTGAACAGCCAGGTTGCAGATGTCACAGAACAAGATGACATTACTGTTCAGACATTCATCATCCAAACAGACGCAGCAGAAGGCGTCCTCATCTACGGCACTCTGAGAGAGAGCCTGGCTGCGAGACTCCAAGATGGACTCCCTCTCCAGGCGGTCAATAAGAAGCTCAAAAGTGTCCGGAGATACAGACGCATGGCCATCAGACACTCTCTTTTGGTTCACCATCTCAAGCCAGGCCAGGTCCTCCTCATCCATGTCATACTCAGCTATGGTGTCCTGCTCTTCCCCAGACTTTTCTATGTAACGGTAGTAAGCTACTGGGAGGGGGGGTGCCTCTGAAGGGGAAGATGAACTCAACACACGGAAGGTGGGCTCAGGCAGAGGGCTTTGGTGAGATGGGTGCTGGAAGGAATAGGTAGATCCTGTGTGTTGCTGCGAGCCAGATCGTTGGTGTGACGTATTCTTACCGCTCCTCCTGCTTTTACTGTTAGAAGGTTTCCGACACGATTTGCTTTTGCTCTGCGTTTGCTCGCTGTTCTCCTTGTTGCTGTTGCACTCAGCAATGTCCTGAGCCATCATCTCATCCTCCGTAATAACTGGCAGAGGATCGGTAATGTTGATTCGATGGAGCCTTCCATCCAGGTCTACTTCCACTATTTTCTGGGCCTGAGCATACGTTAAAGTCTCCCTGGATGGCGAGAGCTGTAGTCTGTAAGGTGAGGGGGGCCGTGGCTGACCAGACCGGCCCCTTCCTCTACCTCTGCCTCGACCCCTTCCCATGTTATGTCCTTTAACAACTCTCTTGCATTCCCACCTTCGCACCTTCCGCATTACGCTTCACCAGCTTCCTAACAGATACACACGAAGAAGAAGAAATAAAAAAGCAGTTAATGTCATATTTCATTTTTCAATCAACAGTTTTACTTCGTGGAATTATTAAAAAGATTTATTTTGGCTGCTGTACATGCAGGAAAATAGCTGGAGGATATACAAGCTTGGATAGAAACCACAGAGCTTGTAATATTTATGACACGGTCGGGTTTTAGTGTCAAGTGTAAGCAGACAGAGTATTCTCAAAAAACAAAGCACTTGCTGAATTTAGGCTCACTTCCTAGTGTGTTAAAAATTCAATTTCATGTAACACACAAGAAAAATATTTGTCATTTTGGTTCTTTCTAATACATCAAATATACTTCTATCCTACAGAGTACTGTACAACATCATGTATATAACATCAGCATGTAAAAAGTTAATTACCAAAGATATTACCAATGATTTTGTGAATGGATACAATTTTACATTACATTAATTTTTTAAACCCCTTTCTAATTTTAATTTAATTTTAATGAGATTTCTTATTTATTTAATTAAGCAAACAATTTAACTTAAGATATTAATTTTGCTTTGACATTACAAACGTAAAACTTCATATTTCTGCAATAAACAGACATTTATTAAAAGGTCAACCAGATGATTGTATTAGTTAATATCTAATAATTCAAATTAATCTATTTTTTTATAATAAAGCACTGTGTGCAAAAGAAAGAAACAAAAACTTCAACAAAAGCAATAAATTGCTAAATATGACATTAATCATAATTAAGCAATGTTTAATGGGGAGTTCTTACGTAAAAGCTTGTTTAAATCCTACGAATGTGGATGTTATCCATTTAACGTATTTATTTTTTATTAATAACTACGTAAAAAGGGTAAACTCTGGTGCACTGTAATAACAACATGTTTCCTCAAGCACACTTGCTGCACAAACAGCAACAGTCACTTGTCCTGCATGCATGCGTCCGTGCATCTATGCCCTCTCTCTATTGGCCCAATAAGGAATCTGTAACAGAGCCTTGTGTCTCAAGGACCAATCAAAAGCGAGAACCGTGTTTTTCTTCCCTTGTTGCTCCTCCGTGTTAGGTTGTCGAGCGCTAAATACCAGCCCGAGTATCTAACATCTGTCAGCCATTTTAGGCGCACAACAGCAGCGACAACACTTGTATTGCAAGTTGATTAGCAGCCCAGTTATACTTGCAAACTGCAACCAGAGAGCAAATGCTTTCTATACACCATTCATTCACGCGTTAATTAATGGCATTTATATCTTAGGTCACGACACAGAAAACGTGCAACGTTCCAGGTATTTCTTTGTGGTCCCCTGCAAAGAGGCTGCCTCTTGCTGATGTGATAACGTTTTTCGGTCGGACAGGGCACACGGATGTCGTGTGACAAAACGGTAGAAGTCGTAAACGGTGAAGATAAAACAGATAAAAGACCCTAGAATCGTTTACCTTGCCAAGTCGTCCTTTATAGTGCGAATCACGAACCGAAAAACTGCACCTGGCTAAATGTCAGCTAGTGACAGACTCCAACCAAGGCGGACATGCTAGCCGTTAGCTTAGCTAGCCGGTAATTTCAGGGGCGACAGCGTCATCTTCAGCGCTTCACCTCTCCGCCGCAGGTTCGGTTGATCAAACGAATTCGATCTGGTTTCATTGCTTGGACTTAAACCTTTCAAATAATGGCAGTGAGAAGGTTCTGGACGGAAAAAATCCGAAGATATCAAATTAATGTACCTTGGATGAGGCTAAATATTCAGTCAAGATGGCTTGAAAAATACGCCCCTTTAGAAAAAACCACCTCAGCCAATTGTAGCTCCCCGGTTTACCTCGCACGCGACGCGCACCGTTTAGCGGTTGGTCGGCGCCACTAACCGACTTCAACGGACTCGTTCTGGAGCTCATCACAGGGGAGAAGCGATGAGAAAAACAATGACATGTTTGTTGCGCGCCTTCTGGCCTCATATCTGAAGAAGGGATGTTAAATGATCCTCGAAGTGGTTCTCTTCATGTGATTACGTTTTGCACGAGCCTGTTAACGAACCATTAATATGAATCCGGTCAGTTAAAATTAGGAAAAGCTTTAAAACTTGTTTCACATCCGTGGACTAAACCCTCCTGCCTATTTTCACATACATTAATGTTATTAAACACACATAAGATGACTAACTTAACTTAAATACAATAAAACAATCCAACTATTCAATAAATCAATGTTTTAAATGTCAGTGGTTGTTTTTAAATGGGATCTTTGGTTGCTATAGAAATTTAGTCTATAGCCATCTCTATAGTTACTCATTCTATTGGCTATAACACTTGATTGAAAATAAAATGTGAAATATTAGATTTTTGACCTGGTAAATGTAAATATGTGAAAACATGCTTTAATCAGGAATAAGCTGATTTAACACTCCTGCTTTGCTCATAAACCAGTTTATTAATGGTTCTCTATTCTAATTATATGAATGATTAAGTAATATCAGTAAAAGTAGTATAGCATTAGTATAATGTATTAAGTAGTATAACATTTCTTCGAATTTAAAGAGATTCAATGTTTCGCTGAAAAATGGGTAAAGTACATTAATATATAAAGCTGTTTGGAATAAATGATCCGTTGACTTTTTTCCTTTATTTTTTTTTCCTCATCACTTGTTATTTCATGCCCTGGGTCATATTATATGCTTTAGATTAGTGGAAGGATTATAATATAATATAATATAATATAATATAATATAATATAATATAATATAATATAATATAATATAATATAATATA
>JBAMHX010000004.1:19253672-19272120 GCA_037177515.1 Pseudomugil tenellus | reverse complement strand
TATCTATCTATCTATCTATCTATCTATCTATCTATCTATCTGTCTATCTGTCTGTCTGTCTGTCTGTCTGTCTGTCTGTCTGTCTGTCTGTCTGTCTGTCTATCTGCCTATCCATCTATCCATCCATCAATTAAAGAATGCAGACTTCAAAATAAGGTTTTTCTAGATTGTTTTGAAGCAAAAGGCAGGAATATTTTGTAATATGTGAAAAATGCTTAGACATTTTTTCCCATGAAAGAATTTACTTCTTCAGTGTTATTAAACTGTGTATTAAATTACAATTATTCTTCTGATTGCATGGTGGTTTTGTTACTACTAGGTGCATTTATGTGTGGAGTTTGCATGTACTCTCCGTGTATAAGTAGGTTCGCTCCAAGTGTACTGACTTCTTCTAATAGTCCAAACACATGTTTGCTGGGTCCGTTAGTATTTTTAGATTGTACCAAAGAGAGAGTGAGGATAAGTGGGTATTTGTCTCTGTTCCCTGTGATGGACTGATGCCTTGCACTGAGCTGCTTCGATAGGCTCCAGCTTCACACAATAATGCATTGGAATGAAAGTATAAACCCTGAAATATTTATCAGGTTTTTTAAAATTGTATTCTGTTTACTATTTTATTGTATTTTAAGTGCCAGATATTCTTTACTCATGTATGTGCTATGTATTTTTTAGGTGTAATGTATCTCTGCATGTTTTGAGGACGGCATATAAAAAAGCTTAGGAAGTTGTCCCTGTTCAATAAACTAAACCAATAACATTTCAGAAGGCTCCGTGTGAGCGTCTCCTTTGGAGAACAAAAGTATGAATGTATAGATCTATTCAAATGAAAGGTATATGTCGTCATATACTGTATGTGATGTCATCAGTTTAAATGTATTTATCCAAAAGAGTTAAGCTGCTAAATGTTAAAGATCTTGTTTGTTGCATTTATACAGAAACATTTATTGTGCTTCAATATTCTATATCTTTATAGTTTAAGCCCAAATCCAAGTTTAGACGTTGCACAAATATCAAGTAACTTATTCTTGTATCCTGGCTGAGTGAAATATTTAATTGACTCTTTTTTTCATGTGTACAATCAAATAAGCATCAGTTACTCTTTAGCACATCTCACTATGTTTTATTAAACAATCGGAGCTACATTTTTGTACACCCCGCTGCTTTTTTCCATTCTTTTAAAATTTTCTGTATATTTCCTCCACCCACAAAGACGTCATTGACTCCCCCCCAACACATATGAATATGAAAAACTTCCTCTCACAGCTTACTGGGGTCTGTTTGCAGTTGATGTGGCAATCCTGCACTTACTTCTTGGACTCTTTCTCAGGTATAGAGGACATCCATTATGCATTATCCACACTGACTATATATATTTTGAAGCTCTTTATTGTTTTATTTGACTCAGATGTTGCATTTAATATCTTCAAGTGTAGCCGTTAAATCCTGTGTCATCCATCAACAACTATCTTTTTTACATTTTAAAGGATGGAAATCAAGAGAAGCAAGATGCTGTTTGGTTTTTTTCTTTTGTCTTCTTGGATCTTCCTTGACATAGAAGTGTGTACTGCAGGTAAGAGAGTTTTCTTATTTCAGGTTATTACATAAGAGACAGTTCCAAAGCGTTACATCAGTATATCAGGTTTAACAGATATGTGAGTGTGGACTGTTTCAGAACACAGTTGGATTAACAACATTCGAAAAACCTTAAAAATAAATACAAAGAAAGTCTTCTTTTGGATGGTGATACTACAAAGTTTGACCCGGTCAGTGCATTTTTTATTGAGTGTGGTGGCAGCTTGCCTTTATTTCCTGCCAGATTCCTCATGTTTTCTCTGCAGGATTTGGTTGAAATCTCTCAGGCTTGACAAGACATAAATGCATGCACTGTCAGCAGGGATGAATATCAAAGAGTAGAACCACATCCTGTCCAACTTTTGAGGAAAAACAGAAAAGGAAGCAAGCCAAGTGACAATCTTGAAAAAATGGTAATAAATCAGCTCCGTTAAGCAAACAAAGACTCTGTGTTTCAGATTGGCCAAAATGTGACAGGCGCTTGAAGAGCTCATATGTGTGTCATCTTGTGAAAAAGAGGATCTGATGGTTGTCAGGATCATCCTGTGGTGATGGATCCCTAAGGGCTTGGCCTGAATTTAGGCTTTTGATACTCTTTGACTGCCCTCCCATTGCACAGTGCCATGCTATTGAGACTCTTTGAATTTCTGTAACATGCTGCTTCAAATAGATTATGTAGAGAAAAATGATTTCAAGCAAGAAAGGAAAGCGAGATCTCTAGGATACCGGTCACTAGGGGCTTCCCAGGGGTTTCCTAGTGATCAGAGTCAACACATCCCTAAATTTCTCCTCAGATTCGTTTCAGTGGTCAGAATTAAATCTGAAGGTGGATAGATTTAGCTAAATATAGATTACAAGATGTGAAAACATCTGTGAGTGAAAAACATTTTTTTTCTTTGATATATTCCCATCACTTATGGGATCCCTTTATTGCTCCTGTCAGTGCCTAAATTTTATACTAGAAAGTGTCAAACACCAAAGAGAACCACACACGCTGACATCAACAAGGTTTTCCAAAGTGTTTCTGTTCATTTATTGTCTAAAATAAAACAGTAAATAATGAGCTTAAATTCTAACTTTTCTGCATGTTTCTGAGATTTTTACTTAATTCACATTTTTCAACAGTTTGAACGGTGTTTAAAAAATGGCAGATTACCTAGATTTGTATATATTTTTTTCTGAAGGTTGAAACATTTCTTTCAACATGTTGATAAAGATGATTAGTTATGGCTTTTGTCTGTGTTACCGATAGTTAAGCAAGTTTATGTAATCCCTACCAGACACTCTCATTAGAGTTTTACTGCAAATGGGACGGAGGTATGCAAAACTTTCATGATCAGACTTAATTATTCATTCCTATGAGCCAAAAATGCACACTAATCCTCTATTTTGATGGGATACATAAATAAATGAATAAATGGATAATCAGATATACTAGATGAGGTTAAGGAATTATCCTCTGGGCACCATTGGCAACTGCAGAAAACTTTGGAAAGATAACACTGTGACTCTCTTTAAAACCAAAGGGAGGAATGAAACTGTATTTTCTCTAATCTCCAAAAAATTTGGCCAAGAAAATCAGAGATTAGTAGTTTTGAATGTATTGTCTTTATAAAAAGTTCTGTTCACCATTGATTTCACAATGACTCACTTGTTCCTTATTTTTCCTCCCCAGCATCAGTACAATCAGAGCTAAGAATCACAACAATAAAGGTAGCTGATCTGCATCTTCTTTTCTTATATAACAAACTCTAATCATTATGCTTACAAATTTAAGTTGAAGCACTAATGAACTAATAATTTTTCTTAACATTTTTTCTTAAGCAAGAGCCATATACAAGGTCCAAAGGCGCTCACCTGGAAGGTTTTTGCATGGACCTGCTTTCTGAAGTAGCCAAGAAAGTGGGCTTCAAGTACAAAGTACAGCTGGTGAAAGATGGTTCATATGGGAGGCAGGATGAAACTGGGAACTGGAATGGAATGGTTGGAGAGGTGGTGAGAGGGGTAAGCACATGAAGCATGGACGTCCCAGGGGTCAAAGGGTAGTAAAGAATTCTGGCTAAAACCTTATCACTACAAAGGTTTCCTACATACGTCCTCGAGATCTATTATCGTGCAGCTTTTTGATACAACCCTTCTCCAACACATCTGAATCAAATGAATTGTTACCAGGCTTCAGCAGAGCTGAATGACATGCAGAAAAGGGAATTCAGTTGTTTTATTCCAGTGTGTTGGAGAACAGATGCATCTGAAAGTTGCACAATAGTAGATCTTGCTTACTAGACATGGGTAAACCTGGTGTAAGTTACACAAGCTAATTCTATTAACGCATTCTCTGCAGGAGGCAGATCTCGCAATTGCTCCTCTGACTCTCACAGCAGCCCGGGAGAAAGCTGTGGGCATGACCAAACCTTTTATGCAGACGGGCATCAGCATCCTGCTGAGGAAAGACATATCGGAAGGAGCTGGTTTCTTTGACTTCCTGACTCCCTTCTCTCTGGAGACCTGGATTGGCATACTCATTGCCTATTTGGGGACTGCTGCTTGCATCTTTGTTGTTACCCGGTTGGCTATAAGTAGTTTTGTTTTTTCTTTTAACATGAAATGAACGAGTCATTCTATATGATACACACAGCTGTTAATATAAACTAATGATCCTTTGATTCCATACATTGCCTTTTTATTTTAATAAATAATGAATATTTTTCATGCAAATGCAGACTCAGCCCGTGTGAATGGAGTCAGCCTCAGAGTGAGCAAAGCAGTTTCAGTTTCCTCCACAGCCTGTGGTACACAATTGGAGCTCTGACGCTACAAGGTAAACAGCAAAAGCATCAGTGAAGTTCTTAAATTGTGATCAACTGATGTACATGTTTAGGTTTGCACTCTATTTTACACTATGCTATTATAAAATAGTTAACAACCCAATTGCTTTTCTTAATCAATAACAATAAACAACTGTTCTTTCTCAGAATTAAACAGTAAGTTGTGTCAAACATTTTCCTGCATATATATTCTGTTCATTATGCAAACAAATTGGTCCCAAATCAGATTTTTTTTTGCCCTAAAGTGTCTCAGATAAGACTTTCATGACAGTGTCAGGCCGAGTCACATGGAATTGGATATTTTAAAATCCCATCTGGGCTTCTTTTTTTATGTTGTATTAAATACGTTTTTGAAATGTGACTGTGGTCTGAAAAGTCAAGTGACCCAAATTCAGATCTATACATTGATACATTGAGCAACAGGTGAAAAGTTATTGATCTTCTGCTTATGCAGATCACTTCAGGGCTGTAATTATTCAGTTAATGTGAACATCCACACAGAAAAATGCAAAAAGTCGGATTTGAGCACTTGCAGTTTGAATGCAACTAAGTGAAGTTCTGGTCTGGGGACAATCAGTTGTCAAACTGATAACCACCCTCCATGCTACTATTTATGAAGTGCTACTATAAGCAAACTCCGATATGCATTATATAACTCAGTAATACCAAATATTGTTAGTGCATTAATCTAGTGGAATTACCAATAGATTACTTTGTATTACAATCTATACAAGCAAAATAAAGTACATGACTTTATTTTTCCTTGTAAATATAAAGTTGCATATCTTGTATATCTTTTTGTAAAATGTTTTTAGGGGCTGGTCCTCATCCCAAAGCCCTTTCAGGACGTGTCATCTGCTGCAGCTGGTGGATATTTTCTGTTGTCCTCTTGGCTTGTTATTTCTCAAACCTCAATTCATCTAAAGCTCCAGAGTCAAGTCACCTGACAGTGAAAGGGTTTAAGGACCTGGCTAATCAGGACATGATTGAATATGGCTGCTTGGCTGGTTCTTCCACCCTTGCTTTCTTCAAGGCTAGTATTATCTAATTATTAACTTGCACTGACATCAATAGAGGCCTTTTAATTATCTGATTGTATCCTTCATTCAGAATTCAAACAACCCAGTGTACCGCAGAATCTACGATCACATGGAAAGAACAAAGAGTTTTGTGTCATCTATGGATGAGGGTGTTCAGCGTGCAAAAGAGGGGAACTTTGCCTTCATTGGAGAGTCTGTCTCTTTGGATTTGGCGGTAGCCCGTCATTGTGAGCTGGTCAGAGCACATGAAGTTGTTGGCATGAGGGGATTCAGCATTGCTGCGGCGCTTGGTGAGGCTTCTCATCCAAAACTCTCATTCAACAATGAGCTTTTTAGCTTAAGTTAAGATGATGAAGTCAATATCTTCCTAAATGTTGAATTTCTTCAAGATTCTCCAATCATAAAGAACCTCAGTGTGGCAATCCTTCAGCTGAGTGAAGCCGGTGAGCTAGCTTACCTGAGAAGCAAATGGTGGGCAAGCAGCTGCATAGCAGACAAAGCCAAATCTTCATCTGTGCAGTTGCACAGTCTAAAGGGGATGTTCCTGGTGCTATCTCTGGGCCTCGGGCTGGGGACAATTCTGGCTGTCTTAGAGCTCACCTTCAACAGTCGCAGAAATGCAGCAGAGCAGAGGGTATGTGCAATTTCGCTTTGGGTTGCAGCAGGATTTCTTTATCGATTAGAGAATTAAAGTTAAAAGCAACCACGGCCTTTATGAAACAAGTTTACAAATTGCCTACAGAAACAGCAATGTATCAATAAATTCTTCAGTGTAATAATGTTTTTCTTCTTCTTCCCTCAAAAGCCATGCTGCACTGTGCTGACTGAGGAGCTGAGTCTACGCTTGAGGAACTCCAACTCAAACAAATCCCAGGAAAATGCAGACAAAGAAAAAGCATAGATCTGATCATTTAACCGTTAACTAAAAAACCGTTGAGTTAGAATTTATTCTAATACTTCAGAAAAACATCTTTTTATATATTTGTTATTCAAAGAAGAAACATTAAAAAGTAAAAACTCACATTTTATTAAAATAAATAGTTTATTGGTTTTTACTTATGAACTCTAAAAATTCAATGAAAAAAATCAAACATTAGATAAAAAAATTACATGTTTATCCAAGTTTAGAGTTGATATCTAAAAACTTGACTGTCTAATGATACTAATGTATTTCTACTAATTGTTCTGTTTTCAACTGTGCTATGAGCTCTTTTGTACAGTTGGCAGCAGCATCATAAGATTTCAGAAGTTGTTTTTCAAACTATGTCAAGCTTATAAAAGTGAGATTTTGTAAACATTCAAACTGGACTAAAAAATAAAACAAACTGCTATCACACAGTCCCCCTCCTCATCTTCATTTTTCCTTTTTTGACATTTTGGGCTGTTTTCTTTCTTCTTTTCCAAATGTTTTTGGCATCTTTGGTGTCATGAATCTGAACTGTGGTCTGATCAAGAAAATGAAAATAAAAGCAATCAAATCCTCAGATTCATAAACTTTTTGAGATATTTAATAGTAATGGGACTCACCTTCCAGGAAAAGTGGTGATTTACAGCGAATTTCTCTCATCTTCTGTTCAAAAAGGGCCTTCATCTCCCTCTGCAGGGTACCTTCCTGTTGTTCTGCACCAGCTGGTACACAGGAGGGCACAAACTCCAGGCTGTCAGTGCTGCTATCACTGCTGCTGGATGTGCTATCCGACAGACACAGACCGTTGGGTATGCGTCTTGTCGGGTTGGTGTGGTTGCCGTATTCCTGTGCTTGCTGTGGCTGCCAGGGGAAAGCAGGTCTTCGGTTTACCATGGGTGTGTGAGAAGAGGCAGAATGTCTTCGAGGGCAACTGCGTGAGCGGACTTTAGTTCGTATCAGGGTGGAAGGAATGACGTGAGCCGGAGTCTCTAAGGTCCGTCTCACTCTTGGTGGTGATGATGGAGGGATAAGAGCAAAGTATTTGGCTTCAGGCTGAGGCTGGGGGACTGAGTCAGTCTGAATCGGAGCTTCTAATGGTTGCTCAGGTTCTGTGAAAACATCGTTCTCTGGCTCTGCTTCTGTTGCTAATTCCTCACATGGCTCAGGGTGCTCTGTTTCACATCTCTTTCCAGTCTGCTGTTCAGCACAGTTTTCCTGCAGTGCCTCATTCTCTAAGTCATTATGATCAGCCTGATTTTGGCTTTCAGAAGCAGGACTCCCATGACAAGAGAGCTGGGTAGGGGTGTCAAGGTCAAAGCTTTCCTCTCTCACACATGGAGCTGGCCCACTGTGGTGGGAGTCAGTGGATGACATCCGGTTGAAGAAACCTCTTCTTGTCTCTGGTGGTTCATGAATTTTTACTCTGTGAGCTCGTCTCACTGGCTCACTCATGGCCCCTTTGTGGATTGCAGCCCTGGTTGCTGGCCCTTGTGCCAAAGGAGACATTTCCCCATTTCTGCTGTCCTGAGAGATGGTGTCCAAATCCTTACGGAAGTGCAGAGCACGTCCATCTTCTGAGGACAGGACAGAGAAGTCTATGGAAGGGTGTCTTTGATGACCCTTCATATGCCTCTGCGCTGCTTTTTGGATGTGTTTCCTGGCCGCTTGTACAGCTTTTGTAGGTTTAATCTGTTTTAAAAAGGAAACGCTATTAAAAAAAACTAATAAGCGTAAAATCTGATTCATGTCTAATTTGGCATACATACCTTTCCTGTTACATCATTAATAGCAACATGAACAAAGATGGATGACTCTGCCATTCCCTCCAAGTAGATATGACGATAACCTAAAAAAAAAAAAGTCACGTACGATTAGTGCAGCGTAATTGCTTTCTCACACAATCTAAAATGCAAGCACCCAAACCAAATCTGAAAAACGAACTACACAACCGACCTGGCATCATACTGCTGAATGCTACAGTCCTCTGCCCAATAAAATCTCGTCCGATGGGATCGTGGTCCCACACCTGGAATCTCACAAGGGCAATTTGTGGCATTTGGATGTTGAAAACAAGCGTCTCTTCCCACATTGGATTAAAACCTAGAAAGTGTGCACAGAAATGTACAAAGACTGATAAAAAATTAAAAGTTAATATGCTGTGACATGACTTGAGCTCCAAGATGGAGTTACTTCACACACCATTATCGTCTACTACTCTGGTCTGCTGCTTGGTGCAGTCAACAGGCAGACCAATGATCTCAACCTCAACAAAGGGATCGATTATCTGAAACATGGAAGCACAAAACATTAGTTTTATGGTAAACAAGACTTCCTATCTATTTTATATGTTGTCTTTACTTCTCCTCTGTCCCCAAACATGGAGTCTTTAGGTTTGGGAAGTTGCTGTCCACTAATGATCTTCAGCACCAGCTGAGTTTTTCTGTGTCCTGGCAGGGGATCCTCCAACATGGGGTTAAAGGAAGCTGAGAAGAAGCATTTGCATTTAAGACACTTACAAAACCACTGAAATTCACTCAGCAATCTGGGCACAATCATACCTTTACACATGTACTTTGGCTTCAGAATATATCCACAGTTTCCATTGCTCAAAAACTTGGCTCTGTACAATTCAAGCATGCGGCCTTCTGTCTGATAATTCATTGCCACTAGAAAGAAATTATGTAGGGTTAGGGTTATGGTTATACAAAGCAACATTTTAGTGCATGTGACAGTCCTCTTACCCATATGACATCCTGCATTCCAGTATGTCTGTGGGTTGAAGTTGCTTGAATCCACTCTGTAGTTAGATGGATAAACTCTCAGAAGCTGGCGCTGGTTGAAACGCACCAGCTCACCCGGTTTTAGTTGTAAAATTTGGTTCATGACAGTTTCATTAAGGGATGATACCTGCCAGCTGGACGCAAATCCTGCCAGACAGAAAACCACAGAACATGAAGCGTTTCAAAATGCAATAGGATGTTTTTAGTAGAATGTAATCACTGTGGAATTTACCTTGTGTTTCAATGTCATGTACATGAACAGATTTTGTGTACTTGACCAAGTCAGAAAGGGCTCTGGACAGTCTCATTGTTTTCCTTTTTCTAAACGGATAATTGCAGATTAATAAAAGTGAACCCAGAAACCAGGAATTTTATCATGAGCTGTTTAATGTCTGGCCTTACTTTGGGTGGTAAACAATGTGCGACCTCTCTCGACTGCTGCTGTAGTCTGATTCACCATCCGACCTAGCTTTGCTTTTCACATGTATTTTCTTTTTTCTCTGAAGAAAAGAAAAAAAGGATCTGTATTATTTTGCATAAAAAATAGCATTACAATAACATTTATTGCAGCAAATGGCTGACCTTCCTCTTAAAGCTCCTCATGATCGATCGGCCGAATCTTCTCTTTGTTTTGAGCTGCCCGCTTGGTGGAATGCCCTTCCCATCCTGAAACAATTTGATCCTTACTTGTTTCCATACTTCTATATATCCATTCACACAGACAATTTTTCAAAGATTTATTTACATGTGAGTTATTTTCATTATCGTTCTCCTCCTCCTCTTCATCCCCAGTGTCTTCATCAGACACGTCACCCTCCTCTGCGTCAGAATCAAGGTTTGCTGGTAATTTCTTTCCCTGAAAACCAAGAATTTCTTACTTTCTCTGTGATTGTAGCTGGACTGAACATTACAGCACTGCAGATAAAAACAACCGCACCTTGACTAAAACTTTCCCTTTCAGGATCTCAGGGGAAGGCAGCTTCTTGCATTCGTGCATGCTGACACTGGACAGATCCAGTTTGTCTTGCAGCACCTCCCTCAGATACTCAGCCATCTTTTTCTGCTGAGGCACTGTGCAGTGGTTCTCTATGGACAAGATTACTGGGTACCTGCAGGTAAAGGAGCATGATCTGATGATGCTTTTCAGGACAACAGCCATGCAAAACATTTATCAGTGTGAAAACACTAACTGGGATTTTGCAAAGGCATATTTGTTAATTGTTTCAATGACATCTCTGAAGAGAATTTTGGATGTGAGAGTGTAGCCATGATGAATAATGGGTTCTCCATCCGGTCCATCCCAGCAGTCCACTGAGGGAGAGGAAATAACAAAAGAGGTGAACTTGTTCACGATGTTGCAGTGATATCTGCTGAGGTTATGCTTTTTCAGGCCCTCACCTTCCACGCAGCGACAGCCTGCCTGCAGAACATACGCGTACATTTCTACCCTCGACTGAGAGAGCAGCTGGTCTCCTGTCAGGTAGGTGTTGTGTGACGTGGCAATGAAGTAGTTATTGAGAGGCTGTGTCATGTCCTGGTTGACATGATTATGCTCTGGGTTGAAAATGTCCCCTGCAGGACTTCGCATGAAGTTGGTGAAACCTAAAAGAGGAAGATTTCAAACCAGTTTATTTGTTCGCACTTTTGATGTTTCATTCAGCTGATATTGAGTGTAATCAAAGGCATTATTAGCAAAGTCTACATACCATCGATGCCAAGTACCATACGCTGGAGGTTCTCAGGACATGGTTCAAATCTAGCCACAATGTCAACTAGATGCTCTCTGGTCAGACCTCGCATCTGTAAGTTAAACAAACTCTAGTGCTGTCATCTTCTGGATGCAAAAAGAGCTTCAGGAGCTAAATACTTTTGGGGTAAACTGTAGAAGCAGTAAATTTAATCAAAAACATTCAATAAAAATAAATCTTTTCTACTTTAAACCTACTTCCACATGCACAGCGTTTAGTTAAAGAAAAGTAAGAACCTTTGAGTTTGGTGAAACTAGCAAATTTACTGACAATAAAACATGTTTAAAACAGATGAAATGCCAGGATGAAATTTATGATGTAGCCTTACAATACTGCTGCAACATCAAATGAAAGACTAACTGGAAAAACATAAACTGAACAGCAATATATAAACCAAAACACCATCTTTAAAATGTTTAGCATAGCAATATGCTATGAAAAGGACAACAGACTTCTGACTTATTCGTACCTTCTGTTCATTTTCCAGAAAGCGAGCAAGGTTGTGCAGATCCATTACTTCTTTCTGATTGCTGTAGGAGATCATAATCAGGTAGAGGTCTCTGCGGGTGGAAATCATCTTGTAGAAGGAACAGAATTCATCAAAGCCCAGAGAGCCTTGAATTTCATCTGTGTCTGCTTCCTGCAGATAGTGATAAAGCTATTTTATGAACCAGAGAAAGTCTTACTGCCAGAATTAGTTGCGATAACCATGCGGCACAAGCAAAAAAGAGTCAATCATATGAAGAAATTCTGGCTTATAATCGAAATACAGCTGGTTCATAGAAACTACTCTCGTCCGGGGATAGTAAGCTCCTGCCATAAAGCAGTATTGCTTTCTGGTTTCTGTTTTGTTCTGCCAGGATACTTATACAATTTTTTCTCTCCACATTTCTAACTGATAGGGAAATCACAGAGAACAAGTCACTTATAGAAACTTAAAACCTTTGCTGTTCTCAATAACATTTCTTTTTTAAAATACTTTTCTGACATTAATTTTTCCTTCAAAAGGAATCCAGGGAAGATGCTCATCGGCTTCGAAACTTGTAAAACAATGAAGTTTACATGAAATCTGCACCCACAATGCCAACAGTGCTTATCATAGACATGCAACTGTTTGGAGGATGTTGATATTTAGTGCACTGTCATGAATTTTAAGCTAGTTTTGCTAGTTATCAACCCAGTCGGCATCAATTTCTGAATATGTTCTTCAAATTTGCGTAAGTTATTTGAATATGAATCTACAACAGCTTCTAAAATGAATAGATCTAAGTCTTACTTGAAACATCTGCCTGACTTTCTGCTTGGGTAAATTCACATTGAGTTTGTGGAGCAGTTGGTGAACCTCCCCAATGCTCAAGGTGCCATCTCCATTTTTGTCTGCCTCAGAAAAGGTTTGCTGTAACCATGTGCAACTATTGTTAAGGTCGAATACCCTTTCAAAATGTAAATTTGTACTTATTAATAGCTAATCATCTTGTACATTGATGATTGAGCATGAGTGAGTGACTGTTTAAAGGATATTGATCACGGGTGCGCTGCCGGCGGGCCAAACTGTCCTCATCACTGATACCAGCCATGAGATATTTCAGACCAGTGATCCAGGTACGAGCTTCCTCTGCATTAGTGGAAACCAGGTCCAGGGATTTCACGCGCTCTCCGTAGTAAATGCTGAAGCAGCAGTTTGGGTCAAAGCGGTTGTCTGCATAACGCCTAAAAATCTCTGACTTTTTTCCCTCACAGACCTCATGGATGGAATCAATGGAGACTGAAATGAGAGAAGCAGATTAGCATTTTGAAAAAGGTGTTTGTTTGGATCTGTCAAGAAAGGAATGAGACTAAAATCTGAATTGATTGTTGCTAAATTGAATAACTTTTGCACTTATGTACATTATTATTAATTTTAATTAAAATTATTATACTATTCTCAGTTTGTCCGTATCTTAAAATCTAATGAGCCTGATATCAAGACAGCAGATAAATATGAACTAATGCAGATATCTATTGCCACTGATTGCTCGTCAGTCAATACCATTGGTCAAGATTAAATGTAGGTTATGAATGAATTAGAACTCTTTACTACACTGTCTGGCCAAAATAAATAAAAATAAAAATAAAAAAGCTCACACTAATATTTTGTTAGATCACCTTTAGCTTTTAAAGCGCCATGCACAGTGGCATTGTTTCAAGAAACGTCTGCAATATCACAAGATTTATTTCCATCCAGATCTTGTAGTGATGATGGGAGAGTCTGAACACTGTGCAAAGACTTCTCCAGCACATCCCAAAGGTTTTAGATGGGGTTCAGTTAAAGACTTTGTGGTGGCCCCACATCATAATAATAATAATAATAATAATAATCATAGCACTGGTCCTGCTGGATTGTATCGTAGGCGCTAGGCATGATGGGTACACCACTTCATCTGCTGCTGCCATTCTTGCTCTGATGCATACATCACTCTTGAACAGGGTAAATCTAAACTCAACAGACCACATACCCCTTTTCTACTGCTTCAGACTCCAATCTTTACACTCCTGGACGATGATGGTGACCAGCTATCCTTACAGTTTTTCATAACATGTTGGACTGTTTTTAACCTAAATTTAGTTGTTTATCTCCTCAGGTTTTTTTCTCTGCCAAAAATATGGCACTTTTTTAAAACAAACTAACATTTTTTATTGTTTAAGAAATAAAAAGTTACCTATTATTTAAGATGGACTTAAATGACTCACAACCAGCTGGAAGATAATTGCCCATGCAGTAATTATCTAGAATAAGGCTCATAACTATTTGCTTAGTTAATTCCCGGTATTTTTATTTATTTATTGGCCAGGCAGTATAATTAGGAGTAGATCGGCAGCCCCTGTTATACAAACTGTCTGTGATATTATACTTTAAAATTTATTTTCACAAAATCATAAGCTTATCAAATAGTAAATAATGTAAATGAAAATTGAGTGCAACCATTTACCCCTATGTGACATTAGTCTTTACTCAGTTTAAATCTCACCATCAAGCTTCCTTCTTCTATAAAACTATGTGAACATTTGCTTTGCTTTAAATGCTACCATATGAAAGTAATGATAAAAATATCCATGTCAGTTTGCAATACGAAACAAAACTAAATGAGAATTACAAACAAGTGTATAATGCAACACTTAAAATCTAAACTTCAGTGACTCACAGGGGTTGCCACTAAGATAAATCCATCATAACATATTAAATTATGCAATTTTGAGTGGTTATCATGTACTTTTAGCTCTGTCATGCTTTCTGGAAGGTCGCCACCGGATGCAGGACTTGTGCTCATCCAGGTAAAAGAAGCGAACCAATCCTTTCTTCTTCCCTTTCAGTTTGGTCATCTGTGTGCCAGTCTGCATGGTGCACATACACCTCTCCACTTCAAGGAACACATGGAGAAAAATTATAGGTTAAAAGTGAAATATCTCTCCTTCTATAAGTCAAACTTGTCGGAAATCCAGTTATATCATGACATTTGATAAACATTTACTGAAAAGGTTCATGCACATCTTTACACTGATGGAAAATCTTTCTCTAGAGTAGGTTTGTACAACATTTTAAACAAAAAGTAATGACAACCAGCACCATAACAGCAAGAATGTTAGAATTTCAATACCTCATAAAGGTGTTTAAATTTTGGATGGAAACAAATTACAGAAACCATAAGGAGATTCAGAAAACAATCTAAAGAATGAGCCATAAAAACACTTGTTTATGAGACTGTAGGCGGCTTCCTGGGTATTTAAGTGGCTGTTTATGTGTGACTGACATTAGATATTCATCAAGGACAATTTAAATACCTTAAACTATTGAATGAAAAGAAATGTTATCGGTTGCTGGTAGGTGGATTTAGTCAAGTCTCAACTTTTCTTTAAGAAGAACGTTTGGAAATGATTTGTGTAGAAAATGTACAACATTCTGGAAAGCCGAAAAGTAAACACAACTCTTGTAGTATTCAGACAATTGCCATGTTATTGTTTTGTGTGCTGTGAGCAGGTAACCTTTGTTTTTAATCTGAAGCTCAAATACGTGTGACGCAACCTGGCACATCATTCGGGCTAATCCTAAAGGATTGTCTACTCTCCATATGCCCATTATCTACTTCTGTATTACCCTGTGCTGTTGTATGTGCAACTGTACCCCATTATAAAGGAATATAATGATCAGAAACATGATATAATTGCTCAAATATTGCATTAATATTCTATGTGACCTGAAAAATAAACAAACAAAAAGAAAACAACATCAATTATCCTAACTTGAATTGGCAACAAAATGGCAGGTTGTTGCATTTCTGCTGCATGTTTTATCGATATTTTTAGCAATTGGAGCTATTAGAGGCAACATTCACTGCCAGCATAGTATGGGTCTTACCTATCTGACCCAGTCTCCATTTAGGTTGTGCAACCACACTGCCACCAATCCAGAAAAACTCCTCAGCAAGCCTGGAGACAGATGCTTTCTGCCAGAGTTTTGGTGAACTCATAATAGAATGAGTGGATGTATTCAGAGGGCTGGATGTCTGCTTAGCCTGCTGATGATGGGAATGTTTAGCGAGCGAGGGGGAGAACTTTCCAGACGATAGTGATCCCAAAGACTGAAAAGCATTCTTCTTAGGTGACAGAGAGGACAGTGGGGGACTCCCACTCAGCCCTGGAGACTGTGGTGCCATCTCTTGTCTGATGTTCATCCCTGAACCGTGCATTTGGTTCCACCTTTCCTGTCCCATTCACACCACCTGAACGCACCGTCCTCCTCTCTCTGCAGGGCTCTTCAGAAAGCTCGTCTCAGTGATAGCAGATCCATCTCATGTAATCAAAGTCCTTCCAACTGGGCTCAGGGAACAGTAGTCCCATCATGAATGTTTATTCTCTTAGAGCTTGCATTCAGTGATCCAGTTTCACAGCCGTAGATTCTTCTTTCATTATTTTTTCTGCATGTAGAGAAGGCTTAAAGAGGAAGTGTGCAACTTGTGTGAGTCAGTAAATCTTCCTCTAGCTGTAATCCTACAGTGAGGCTTCAGTGTTGCTTTCATGGAGGGATTTTAATGCAGCCAGTAAGCTTCTGAGGAGACCAACTGGGACAGGAGGGGGCAAATGTTTATGTGTTCGAGTTGCAAGCACAACAAAATATCAGAACTGAGGTGGATTTGATAAACTGTCTTAATGACAAAGTATCTTGGAGTTTGGGAGTGACTTGGCTGAAAGTAATCATTGAGTATTCTCTTTTCAACTGTATGCTATGAGTTCCCTCTATAGGTAACAGTTTGAAATACACGGCATGTGTTTACTGACATAATTTCAGGGAAATACACTAATATTTTTTAAACATTTTGATTAAGTTTGTATTAAGTTTTGGTGTGTTAAACCTTCACCAATAATTAATAAGTATTACTCTATTTTATGCAAACTATTGTTTTTTTTAATATATTTTGTTATATTATATGTATTTGGTAATTATACAACCAAAGTAAATGAAGTATATCTTCACAACTACGAAGGCTGCATGCATAGTCTTTGTCTCAAAAGAGAGATGAAGCATGTCCTATTAGTAGAGAAATGTCAGAATAAAGTAATATTTTACCATGTCTGAGTTTATCTGAAAAACATTAGAAACTGTAAATACTAAAATTAAACCACATTATATGAACATCTGTGAAAAACAGAGGATACCAGTCAAATTCATCCAATAATTAGTAAAGCGGAAGCTCAAACAGTGAACCTGAGCAGTTTTATAGATTTTAAATGGAAGTGTTACATATTTAAACTACTCTGCAATCAGCTGATTGTGATTATGTACATCTCAATGGTCAGTTACAAACACAATAAGGATCCAGAAATTAGAGAACCCTCAGATAGAATATTAAATTTTGTTTTGTTTGGATGCCAAAAACTGATAGATTGCTATGCTACATTAGGGGTTTGTTGGTGTCTGCAGATACTCTATTCCTCCATCTCATGCTGCCTTCTGTACAGAACACTATCATCAAGAAGGTTTGAGTTTAATCACCCCGAATACAATCAGAATCTTAAAAAAATTTGATGCTATGATAAAACTAGACTGTCGTGATTGACAAATTTCTAGAACCTAATATTATATCTGCGATGAAACAAAGAAAAGGGAAAAGATAGGTAGATAACTCTGCCTGTGAGAAAAAACTGGAAACACTCAAAAACACATTGAACATGATCCCATGCTCGTGTAATACAGGATTCTACCTGTCTATATTGTCTACATTGTGTTGTTTTTTAGAATATGCATTTACCATAAAGCAGCATCCATGTTACATCAAGCAGTTTAATTAAGGAATATTATTTCTAAATTGTTCCCGAATTATTTTTAGAATAATATTATCACCACATCCCAACTTTACTGAAATGTTTTGTTAGTCACATTGGTGACTTAGCACATAAGCACATGAAACAGGAGTGATGGTGTTTTTTGGTGTTGTTTAACCCTAACCTTAATCCCACACACACACATTTTGTTTTGGTGGGCTGTATAAGGACATATTTTTAATTGTATCGGTAAATTAACTCTGTAGTGAAGTCCAGTTTTTTCTAAGTTAGACAGCTGGCTGAGCTCAAACCTTTTCTTGCACAAGTGCACTTTGAAACAGTAATCCATGCCTTCATTACATCTTGGCTGGATTACTGTAATACACTTTAATTTGGGGTTAGCCAGTCCTCCCGTCTCCTGTCTCCAGTTGATTCAAAATGGAGCTGTATGTCTCTCAATTGGAGTCCAGGGAGCACATGACCCGTTTCCTGGCCTCCCTCCACTGGCTGCCAGTGAACTTCAGATTTCATAATGAGGTATTTTTATTTGCTGTTTAATTATTTGCTCCTTACCTCTCTGAGCTGCTGCACCCCAATAATGCTCTGTACCTTAGATCAGCTGATCTGCTGCCGCTGGACCCTCGACATACCAAGGTTCAAATGCAAGCTCTAAACTGCTGCTCTAAAACTGTGGAATGGGCTCACCCCCTACTCATTAGACAAACTTTCTCTTTATTAGTTTTTAAAACTTATCTTAAAACACACTTTTCTCCCTTGGCTATAAGCTCAGGATGGGACTGTTTCTATTTTATTCATTGGTTTATAAGCTTTTAATCTTATTGTTTATTGTTTTAAAAACAATAAAACATTTTAAAAAATTTCCCTCTTAATATATTATATGTCTCTTTGTTCTGTATTTTTATTATGAAATCATAATTTAAATTATTTTAAATTATTTGTGTCTCTTTAAAGGGCATTATAAAAAAGGATGAGTTAAATTTATATGGGAAAAAGTCCAAATGCATCCTTAAAACCCTGTGTGTCAGGTAAAGTTTTTTTGTTGTTGTTGTTCAGTCAGACCTTTTTACAGTTCAGAGATCACAATCTGTCACAGGAGGAAGGACAGGTGTGTAACCTATCTAATTAATTAACAAAGGCTGGATCCATTTAGCAGCTTTGGTTTCAGGATCAGTTTGTGTGCATAGTGTTATACACATCAGAGCCACATGTAGGGCATTTGCATATTAGCTGTAAAAAAACAAACATGTGTGTATATATA
>JBAMHX010000004.1:19230154-19253527 GCA_037177515.1 Pseudomugil tenellus | reverse complement strand
TACATACAAGTAAATATATCTTTACATATGTGTAAAACATTCTTAGCATTTCTGTCAATACTACTGTCAACTGGACCAACCAACCAGCATCCCCACAGGAGCTACAAGTATAAAAAACATAAACTCAGTCGACTTTCTTTTGATTTTAATGGTTATAATACAAGTTTTCTGAAGGAAAATAAAGAAAACATTGAAACAAGAGGCAAGTGAAAACCCACTTCCAGACCAAAACTACAACAGCATCAGCTAATAAAAATGGATATTGCTATTACACTGTACCCAACAAATACTGAGCACGGGTATCATAATAAGACATAAAAGTGTTTTTATTGTCTAATATATAGGACAGCACCCAAAATGGTCAAACCATGAGAAGATGTTATTACCTACTCTATCTGAAGAGGGAGCTGCAAGTGCAGAGAATTATAAAATCCATTTGTCAGTTTTTGGTCTGAGGTGTTATATATACTCTATAAGTCATCACATAATAAAAGCTTTTATAAAGGGAGAGATCTGAATATTCTGTTGGTATCAGCTGATGGTTTAAACCATTATGTCCATCTGCTCCTGTAAATGCCCTGGAATTGCAGTGATATTCAGGGAATACAAAGTTAGTGTTTTGCAAATCCAAATAAGTCTTTTTTTTGGTTTCAAGTAAGAGCAAAAATTATATCCATAATCAATTTAAGTCTGGAGCAAGCAAACATACCATACCAACAAAAAAATCTTATTTACAATATTATCGTATTTACATGGAGGAAACTGAGGGAAGGTGGATTTTAATTTCAAAGTTATCTTTCATTTCTGATTTGAAAAATGTAACAGGGAGTACAATGCACAAATCAAGTTTTTTTTTCTTTAAAAAGTGCAATTACTTCTCTCAAAGTAAAAAAATATATCCATATTTAATATATATTTAGAAATGTTGTTCATATAAACATCAATGTTCATTTAAGAGCCCTAAAACCAGTGACTAGAATGAATGCTTCCTGCAGATGGGCAGTAAAATATGGTAGAATATAAATTATATTACAATACTCCATAGAAAATCAGAAGTACCGCATTTCAACATAAACAAGCTGTCGACAATGTTTTCTTTTTAAAGGAGTGTGTGTGTGTAGACCTATGTAGACTAAAATGGGGAAGAATATCTGCTATTTACCACATGGTTTGGGTGCAAAAACATTATAGGAATACAACAACAAAAAAGTAACACTTCCCATAAAATATTTAAGCATTAAACAATGGTGGACCTGAAGGCAGCCCACTCAGCCTCCAATACTTTAGGTTTACAAAATACAAAAGGTAGATAAGCTGGTATACATGCGTACATGTTTGTATATGAATGTTTTGTTTTACTTGCCTGTGGAATAACAGTGTTGCGCAAGCAGTATTTCTTAAAAAGTACACAGTTAATAAAAGCAAGCAGATATTTAAAGTTAATAGTGGTAAACTTGTGTCTCTTGTTCATCCAGTGGTCTGCAATGACACATCTGAGTGTACCAGTATTTCTGTGGCACAAAGACTTTTATCATCTGCTCATGTTTCACCAGGCGCAACATGTTTCTTCCCTTCATATTCAAGTAGTGTAGTGTAGCCGTATTTGCACATCTTAGAATAGCTTATACCAAAAGTCCTTGAATAGTGCCAGGAGGGTTCTGACGTCACAGAAAAGATGCGTCAATCTCTGAAGAAGTCTCTCTTAGGTTCACACGATAACATGCTCATGCTACTTTCCAGTTCAAGTCATGAAATTCATATTGTCATAATAATATGGTTGTATGCTATAACATATTATACATGACAAACTCTTCTTTTACAAAAGTGACTTTGTGTGTTGATTTTTTTCCCCAACAGGAGGTGTAACAAAGTCCTCATGCATGCTCCTTTTCACTCAAATCAGTCTTTCTGTCCAGTTTAAAATATGCAACTTTAGGATCCATTGCTGGGTTGTGTGGTCTGACTGCGTGCGCCTGTGTTTGTGTGCTTGCAGTCTCCTGGAATACCGCTGTTGGCCTGCAAGGCCAGCTGGGTTTGCAGGTCTTTAACAACGCTCTCCAGGCTCTGTCGGGCTTCTCTCTCCTGCTGTAATTCCTGCCTGAGCAGTTCGCGATCGGCCTCGGCCTGCTGTAGCTGCATATGCAACTCTTCAATCTACATGACAAAAACACAACAGAGTTGTGTAAATGAAAAACATACAACGTAAAAGATATTGCCGTACACTTTATTTTTTTCTGATGATTTTTGGGGGCATTTAGGAAACTTCTTACCTGAGTTGAGTACTTCACCCGAAGGCGTTCGGCTTCACAGCCTTTGTCACAAACTCGCACTTGTCTCTCTCTTTCCAGCTCTCTTCTCAGTCGCTCACAAGACTCTTCAGCATCCTTCATCTTCCTTTCCCAGTCTGCACGGAGGCGCTCAATCTCCTTTCGCAGGTTGCGTTTTGCTTCGATGGCGTCACGGAGACGGCCTTTCTTAGCCACCGTCACAAACTCCAATTCCTTAAAAGAGAAAATATTTAAAAGGCAGATTCAATAAAAATTGTTTTTTTTTTACATACTGTATATTTCTACAGGATTATAAAGTACCTGCTGAAGGCTGCGTTTTGCCTGCACAGCAGCTGCCAGCTTCTCCTCCTGCTTCACTCTCATCCTAACAATCTCCTGTAGGATTTTTTCTCTGGCCTCTTTGGTGTCCAGGCCAGCAAACAGCATCTGCCTCATGGTGTCCATCTCTGGGCAAACATTTCCTGGCAGCCATGCAGGTCTTTCCTGAGCCACGCATTGAGGAGACAGATTCTGTGAGAGACTGGCGCAGGCTGAGGGATTAAATGCATGGGAAGATGCAAGCACTGGACCTGAGGAGAAATTTAAAGAAATAAATCATTTAGTAACAAGGACATGGTGATGCTAAATGTAAAAACAACTATTATTATCAAAACTAAAATAAAAAAATTAAATTCTCTTTCAGAGTTCTAGTTATTGACTGAAGTTTTTGATAAAAAGGGGAAATATGCAGGAGTTAGCAAGTTATTTCTTGTGCACTTCTTCTATTTTACAACAGATGGTGCAGTTGCTCCCCTTTTAGCTCATCCCCGGTGTTGTGCAGTCAAACTTGCAGTCTTATTCATTACAAGACTTTATAAGATAACATTATAAGATTAATTAATAAAATCAACTTCATGCTTTTTATCCATGTTAAATGAAGTACTGACTATCATCACAGTCGTCCACATCAATCTCTCCGTCTGTGTCTACGTCGTTGGCTCGATTGTTGTTGCTAGAATGGGCGGATTTTACTGAAGCCTGTATGTCACTATTATGCAGCTCCTCTATGGAAATGGCTGCAGGTCCCCTGCCAGGAGTGTGACTTTCCTTCTGATGCAGCAAGGAAGCAGTCCCAGTCTCTTGATTCTTTGAGCACGATCTGTCGAGAAATATGTGAAATATTTTAATGTTAAAGCAGATTTTCTTCACTTAAAGCTACAGAATCAGAAGTTCATTTAAATGACTCACCTCTCTATCTCGCTTTGACCGGTTGGTTTCTCTTTTTCTGTTGCTTTAGGGGACCAGGGACGGAAAGCAGAGGGTCTCTGTTTTAGTTGGACCTGTTTCAGATCCTGGAATGACGAAAACAACAAGTTTAGACAAATTTAGTGAACTTTCACCATAACATCAAATCACCCATGACCAAGACGTTCAAAGAACTATTTATTATTAAACAAGACTGAATGATGAGGCGTCATTCATAGATGATAATATGATGACAGAAAGGAGTAACAACTTCCACGTCACTCTTTTAATCTTTAATCCTAGCAGTAATGCTGGTTTTATACTAGCATTGTAGACATGCAGGGTATACCTTGTGTGCTGACTTGGACAGTGACTGCAACCAATCAGGTTTTCTGTCTCTGTCAGCTGATGGAGACTGTAGTTTATCATATTTGGACCTCTTGGGTGGGATCGGGCTTGGTGACTGAAGAAAAAAAGGAGAGATAGATGGTTAAACACCGCCTTCCTCGCTCCGATAATATTCAAATATTACATCACGGAGTACAGTACACATTTCAAGAAGCCATAACTTCTATAAATGCCCCGGTATTACTGTAGATGCTATTATTCATAAGTGAGACATAGATTTGTCAGGACATGCTATACAATTCTTTCCCACAGTTACGGAGCAGAAGGTCATGGAAAGGGAGAAAATTATAGAGAAGTCACAGATAGACAAGGACCATGGAAGCTATGTCTGTGTAAGCATTTAGTCACTGGGTTTGGCATGTCTGCATGTTTGTGTGTGTATGTGTGTGTGTGCGAGCAGGGCTTTGAGCTGAGCAGACACTCAAGCTGGTCTGGCTGGCAGCCAGTAGGGCTACATCGCTCCCTGCCAGGGAAAAGAGGCGCCGTCAGGTGGAGCAGATCGACTCCACGAACCACAGAAATATAGCAATCCAGAGAAAGACAGAAAGAGAGGAAGACGAATTAAAGTAATTGTGACACAATTAGATCCCACAGAAGATGGAGTAGTCATGTTCTGCAACACACTGATGCCGATCTGTCGAGTCATGTAAGGTTTGGGGGCATTTCTTAAATCTTGAGGAAGTACCTGTCTTGTTAAGTGCCATAAAACGCTGACAACCACAAGGTTTTTCTTGGATATATTTTCCGCCTGTGTGTGTGGCAAGCTGCACAGCAGTGTTGAGATATCTAACCTCCTCAGTCCTCAGGTTTGCACTTGTCAAAGAGAGGATATGTTTACTTAGGTAGGCACAGAGGCCAGCGCAGACCTGCCTGTCGCTCTCTTACTCACTACAATGACATCCTGCCTGCAGGAATAGGCCAGGCAGTCCCATTGTGCTGTGTGCAATTCTAGCGAAATGATTACTGCCCTGAAAATTCTCAATGAAAACCACTCTTGCATGGCTGCATATGTTTGTAAAATCTTAATCACAGCTTTGCTGTAATCACCTAAATATGGAAATCAATGATAAACTACATTTCACATGAAACCAGGCTGGTAATGAATCACGTCCAACAGATTTTTTACACAAAGCCAGACTGTGTGTGTGTGTGTGTTCATGCAGCTGTGAGTGGGACGTGTAGGAAGCGGGGTGGGTGAAGACATTTCTGTGTGTTTGTGGGAGGATATCGTATTTGTAGGAGTATGTGTGTCTGATTCAGCATGATCAAGGGTGGAGGTGTTAAACTGGGTCTGACACAACATACCTGTGATACAGATACATAGCCTGTCATGGTTCTTAACACAATAATCAAAAAGTGTTTAAATACTTTTTCAACTAATAATTAAGGGATCTTTGTAGTATGAAATAAACATGAAATGCACTTTATGGATAATAAAACTGTGGGAATAAGACAAAACAAAGAATTTTTCAGTTATATAAATATATACAGAAGGAGAATCAAATAAAACACTACAAATTTATCCAGACTTATTATAAAACATCAGCACAAAATGTGACTCTACAACTGTATGTCTGTAGAGGTTAAATGAGTTGCACATATTTGTATGGACACTCCCCGTGAATATCCACCTGTCTAACCAGTTGCTACATTACACACCTTTCACACACATACACACACTGGCTACCGCAGGTTAATTCTTTTGACCCAGACCTCCTCCCGTCGGCTCAGTGCTGAGTTGACTCCTCACCTGCCTGATTCAAGGCCAGTCGTACTCTTAGAAGCTGCTGCACTGGTGTAATCAGACTCTGTAATTACTGACATGACTGTTGTTTTCCTGACAAAGGATGTCTGCCTGTCTGGTACTATTTCTACCCTGAGGTTTGCAGCTCCAGGAAGGCTATGAGTACTAGACATAATAGAGCCAGAAAACAGACACTCCCAGACACCACAAGGGACCTGCTGGCTAAATACGACACTGACCTCACAGGAGAGCAGCCGCACAGGCTTTACTCATCACCACATCATAGACATAGCATGGCCACGCAGTCATAACACCCTCTTTGCAGATCCCACTGCCTTTCAGGTCCCACAGGGCCTGGATCGGACATCCATCTCTCTTTTTCTCTCACACTGGAAGTAGAGGGAGACTTCCTCTGAGGAGTTTGCTTTGGCTGGGTCCCCTGTGGGAACTGAGTCTTGAGTAGGAGTGGGGGTGGGCCAGGAGAGAGAGACCACAGAGGAAGCACTGAGCTGAAGGAATGTATACTTGAAGGCCAAGTACAGCCTTCCCTTTCAGACTCCATTCAAGCATTGCCCTTTTCAACTT
Organism: Pseudomugil tenellus; assembly: GCA_037177515.1. Classification (NCBI taxonomy): domain Eukaryota; kingdom Metazoa; phylum Chordata; class Actinopteri; order Atheriniformes; family Pseudomugilidae; genus Pseudomugil; species Pseudomugil tenellus. The sequence continues at coordinate 19,247,278 of JBAMHX010000004.1, read as the reverse complement.
GCTATTGTATGATATTTCTTTGAGGCGCTGTAATGAGGAAGCAGTTCAAAGCAAACCTGTGGGCTAAACAGGGTCTAATAGCAGATGGGCAAGAGTAGGCATGCTTTATTTTTAATTAGTGTTCCATAATAGCATGATAATACAGGTATAATCCTAGGCTATTTTCATGTAGGCATGGCTGAAAATCACTCACACAGCACAGCACAAACATATCAATATGTGTCTGAAGAGCATGACATTTGACTAGACTGAATAATCATTTATTGATATCTTGCTAACTGGAGCATGTTTTTGTTTAACTTTAGTTTCCCTCCAACTTTAACATGAAGCTAATCATCTTTCTCCTTTTTTTGTTGAATTTTGGTGCAATAAATGTATGGCTAAAAATGAGTGATTTCATGAGGTTATACATGAAAGAAGGACTAATGGTAACATGTTGATGATGGTTTATTCAGAGGTAGTTTCAGCAAGCAGCATGCTGCTGAAAATGCTAATTAAAGGCTCACTGAAGCCAAATTACAAATAGGGCTAAATGAAACTACATATCTGCTCACAAACATATCTATACTTTGCCATTTTGGGTCCACACTACACTTTTTTCTTGGAAAAGAGAAAGAGAAGAGCAATGAAAGAGCATGGATGAACATGAGCACAAGAGATGGAAGAAGACATTGTTGGTAGGAGGCTAATGAGACAAACAGTGCATTTAGAAGTGTGGTAAAAGTGTTGCCCGTACTTGTAAGTTTTAAAAAGTTCTAACTAATTGTAATAAAACACACAGTCAACACACTGCTGAGGTTTGTGAGTTGAAAAAGGAGAACAAGCAGTTGAACAATAAGACAAGTTGTAAATAAGAAAGTATAGCCACATTAGCTAAGCCTTAGCTAAATAACCTAAAGTCACACAAATTATACATCCACATCATCAGTACGGGACAAAACGACCAGAATTACCTTAGAGAGGAATGAATGTTTACATGGCAGCCGAATTAATCAGTTTGGATTTAAAATTAGATTAAACTAGCCATTTAGGCTACTACTGTTTAATTCGGAATTGTTTTTGCTTGGGAGTTTGCTTTCTTTGTCTTTATGCTAGGCTATATACTAAACAGCTACTTATAATTTGGAACTAACAACTAATGGAAACTTAAGCACAAAACCAAGCAAATGGATTCAACTTGAAGAAATCTTTCCAAGACAGTAAATCTTACATGTTTTACACAAATACACACTCTAATAGAAGGCAAAAATATACGGCTCCGGCATCTGCTGTGGCACTAAAGAAACACTAATGAAATTAGCAAGAAACAAAACATAGTGCCGTGAGACAAAAATAGTTCCTCCCAGATGAAGTTCCTCGGGTAATGGTCATACAATACCAATGCAAGCTGCATGATAGCACAGCATTAAGAAAAGTGCACAGCAACAAGACACAACAGTTTCAGATTACGGCCTCCTTTCCCCTCCTAAACCCCTGAATGTAATCCCCAGATCGACATGTGCTTAGTGGGGCGCTGTCTCACTCAAGGGCACACCAACTGGAATGGCTCGCTCGGGTAACAGCCTTAGTTGGAAGTGAGAGAATACTAGTTTTAGTAATGTGATCCTTGCAGTTTGGTGTGGATGGCCACAGGGATGCCTTGAGCTTTCCATTGAACTGCGTAAATCGTATAACAGTCGCTTGATTTATATAAAGCCCTGTGGTCACCACATACTGTAACAGCTGGAGGAAAATTATCAGTGTCTGCCCAGAATATCCCTGAAACTTTATCCCTCTCCCAAACAGATACAGCTTTCATTTCCCCTCTCTAAATCTTAGCTTAATTTATCCATTTACTCTGTCTCCACTGTGTCCAGTTGGAGAATATTTTGTTTATATAGTGAATTGAACCACGGAAGTATAATCACACAAAGACAGCCACAGGACTTGGCATAAGGTCGGCATTATAGAAAAGCTTATTGGATTGTCGGAACTGTCTCTGGGATTGAGACTTGATGAGATCTGAGTGGATGCAGGACAAGCTGCTCTTCCTATAGGTAGAATGTACAATCAGATCCACACAGATTGACACATAGAGCTGCAACATAGAAGAGCTGAAACAGCCAAAATCCAATATAAACAGCAATACGAAAATGAATAAACAAAGTGATATGTTGGTAAATTACAAAAAAATGAAATGTGTTTATTATCACAGTTTATCTATAAAGATTAAATGAATTTATGTTTCTATTTTTATTTTTAACCACTTGACTCTAAATTTTTATAAATATTTTGGGTTTTTTACTTTTCAATGTAATTTTCAGTTTAGTTTATTAATTTATTTGCCGGATATTTATATTTCTTACCACTTTTATTTAATGTCTATATTTATTTCTGTATTATTATTTGTTTTTTCCTAAAATATTTTTTTATGTATTTTCTTTTATCTAATATTTCATGTTAACAATTTTCAAAATCAGTCACTTTTGCGCCCTCGTGATTTCCAGTCTTGCCTTTTCCTCCTCTATTTCTACAAAAGTAGTCATTTCTCTTCTTTTTTACATTTCTGTATGCATTTACACCTTATTATGTAAACAAGGTGGTCAATCTTTCAAGGTGTGTCCTGGGGCAGATCCTTGCTTATTGGTCAAACAACACTGAGCAGGTTACAGGCTCAAGGAAAGACTATAATATTGAGTCTGGCTTGTTCTGCCGCCTGTGGTACCAGGAGCAAGATGGAGGTTTTGAGAGGGTGAACCCTCAAAAGAATTTGCTTACTTTCCACAGGAGATTGTGCAGGATTGTTGGTTTGTCTCTCTTTTATCTAAAAGTAGTCACTGATGTGTATGCAATGACTCCAACTGCAGACATGCACAACTAACAAAGGATCTGGCTGAACGAAGATCCTGGTAAAGTTGGTTGCGAGGCTCAAAGAATGTTGCCTGAATTATTGAGATAAAAACTAATGTAAATGTTCAACAAATATTTGCTGAAGTTAACCAACCTTTGGAGAACCTACCCTGAACCACCATTGTCATACCTCTTCTCCTCGGTCCACCACAACTGTTTTTAGTTTGCTGTTGATCCTAATGTCACTTTGACTAAAATTTGTCCACACCAGAGTCTGCAGGTGTGTTCCCACCGCTGTACTTTACCAAGCTATGAATGGAAGAGGACCAGGGTAGGCTCAAAGTGGACAAAACGGAACACAATGTGAGACAAACTCGTGATTTTAAATTAAACTGACTTGACTTTAAAATTGCAGTGAGTAAAGTGATCGTCTTTTTTAATTTTGCCATGTAAAACAGAAACAAGCAGAAAATTTAATTTTCACATATAGCAGTGGTTTTCAGTAGAGATGCACTAATATGAACATTCTTCAATATTAATATCAAGCTGTATTATCACATTACATAAAATTGGTGTTGCTAAATGATGTGACGCTGCATCCTCGTCACATTACTTTGACTTTGCAAGTACTAACTACATACGGCTTTTTAGGTAATTTTTGCCACTATAAAAAAACAATCTGAAATTGCTTCTCCAGTGCAGTTAAAGACCTCATAATGCTGTGTTGCAGCATTATCACTGTCACGTGCCCAAAAAAATACTGCACGTCTTCTCCATCTCCTGACTCACACACAGAAGTAGCCTTAAATAAATATCCATTGTTAATATCAGACCATTTTTACCAAAAATTTGAAAAATAGACAAATATCTTCCAATGCCGTTATTGGCACCAATACATTGTGCATTCTTAGTTATCAATTTGCATATGGAGTAAAATTAGCACTCATCTGAAGCTGTTGTCGTTGATTCAACAAATATAAATATACATTCTTCTCTTTTGAGCTTTTTTTGCAGACTTCATTTTCTGAGGAAAACATTTTTGCGTTACTAAATTCATGACAGTTTGCTAAAAAAAAAAAAAAAAAATCCCATTATAAGAATTGATTAAAGACAGCTCACAATTAGTCTCAGTATGCTCCACTTTGTTTTTTAATTATTTTACAACTGTGTGGTGTATGGAGGGAACTGTCTTGTCTATTATTAAATAATAGTACTAAACACTACTCAATATATGCAAGTGTTTTATCTGCATATAAAATGACATTATGGGAGATGGTGACTTTCTCATACTGGAGGCCCACTTTCATTCTTTTCCATTCAATTCACTTCATTTAGTACTATTGTGCAGTTTATTCAAATCTGGATTTAAACTAATAAGGTGTGCTTAGCTCTATAATCTTTTGCTGACAAGTTTCATTTCTTGTGTTTTCACTATGAACAAAAACGTGCTCCTGAATGAGGTGAACGACTTGTGTGTGCATGAAGAGATCATTTCAGTGGTTGGAGCAAACAAAAAGAAAGATTACTGTACTACTGCATGAGGAGAAATGAATTCCACTTCAGGTCCAAACATGGCAACCATAGCAACGGGACATGCCCGCCTGCCTTTCATACAGTATGCTGACAATGGCATCCAAATCCCTGCTTCCTTTGGAGAATGACCTCACAACAAACCCCAGACTAAAAAACGTGAAGCAGATATTCCTGTAGATTATGTTTTATTAGCATGAGTGTGCTTGGTATGCTTGTTAATCAAAGATATATTAGGTATTGAAACATGTTTTATGATTGGTGTATTTATAGGTGAAATAGTGGCAAATTCAGCAGATAGTCTCAGCCTTCCTGCTGCATGATTGGACAAGAGAGTCGAACATCAGACCATGTGACCTGAAAAAATAAGCAAAGCTATTGGTCAGTAAAAACACTTTCTTGCATATTCAATGTGACACACAAGAACATACACACAACATCCCTTTATGCTTCTATTAACATTTAGCACACTTACAAAGTATGAGCAGCTGCAGAGCTGACCAGGAGGCCGGAGGGGATGAAGGTTAACAAAAAAAAAAATACAAAGACAAACTACACATTGTCCTTTATGGTTATTAATGATGGACGTAATGAATTTCTACTTAATACACAAGTTCTGGGAAAATGATGAGAAAAAGTGTGTGAAAATATGTGAGAAAGTTTGCTGGTAAAACAAACCCCACTTTGTTTTTTGGACGGCTTAGATAGAAAAGATGTTAGCATAACTGCTTAAGGCTCCTCTGTATTTCCCACCCTTCCCTTCACTGCTTCAGAAAAAGCAGAAGCGATTCATATTTTCATGAGATTTCCAGTCAAACATGAACTAAAAAACCGTCAAACACCAAGAATGAAGAAATACTTCTATGCAGTTTCAACTTAATATTTTTTACAGTGGTACAACATCAACAGGATAGCATATTTGTGATCTTGATTTTAATGCATGTTCCTACTCTCACAGGACTAGTTTTCTGCAGTCACTGCTCTGCCAGCACCAACCTTGCCAGCTTAATCCTTTGGGATAACATTGCTCCTCATCTGATTCTCAGTCTGTGATGCACTTCTACGTTATAACCTTAATTTCACTTAACATGGATTAAAGTTTAAAATGATTAAAATAAACAGTATTTAAATGGTAGCTAGACATCAGCAGCAAAGCCTTTCATGCCATACACTAACAATGATATTTTTACTTATATAGAACATGAATAAATCTATATAAACCTATACAGATCTAAAATACTTTATAACTTTGTTTTCTTACATTAGATATTCATTTGTTTGATTTTTTTCCTCATAAAGTCATTCAACACCAAAATAGCCAAAAATGAGCTACTCGTGTCCGATCTTATACAGATTATGACACAAGATAATATAAATAATTAACAGCAGGATAATAAAAGATGTATTGAGAAATATGCTGTACATAACTGGTCAACATATTTCTGTCCCTTGCAAGAAAGTTCGGTTTGTCAACAAACCATCATCAACAAGGAACTGATTTTTCCGGACTATCAGCGTGGTTTGTCACTGATAAGCACATCCCTGCCTGCATGCAGGAAAGGCATGCATGACGCTTTTGCTGTTACCAAGCGCTTCTCTCTGCAAGAAGACAGCATGTCCAGCGCTGACTGACTGACTTTTAATCCTGCAGATTAATACTAATGCCATGGCAAAGAAGGCAGATTGACGATTAAAATGTCACTGAATAACCTCCCCACAACCCAAACAGTAATAGCTCTAAATTCACATACTATTATATCACCAATAGCACCTGGTACTGAGTGACTCTTCTGCACCTCACCCCACAGGGTAGAGACTCCAAGGAAGTCAACGGAGAAGGAGGCCCAGGTGACTGACCAACAGCAACTCAACAAGGACTACAGGTTAACAGGTCTAGACCTCTGGAGTAAAATAAGGGCTGACAAGATGGAAAGACCCATTTTTTTTCTAACTGGGACACATAAGACAAAATGATATAACTCTGATGGCATTTTATATCCTAATAAATGAAGGGAAGAATAAATGAAGTCACCTAAAGGTTGAAACATAACATAAAAGGATCCCAGTATGTTAAACTGTAATGCAATGGAGATATTGCTGTTACATGATGAGTTGGGTTTGAGGCAAGACTTACTGTAAACATGTTAAATCCCTTCATCCAAAGTTTTAAACCCATCCCTTCATCTTCATCACTCATAGATTCAGTCCTACAGTCATCAATATTTTGAACTAAGGTTCAATCAGTTCTGTGCAAAACGCTGCTTCAACACCAGCTTACAACTTGCATGTATTTTCATTTTGTCAAAGCATGCATTTGAACATGAGTAAAGATTTACTTCATAAAAAACTCATACTGCAGTGATCTTCCTCTTCTACCAAGACATTTAACCTTCAGTAAACATTTCATTTGGATCTGTGTCTCAAAATAATTTTATAAGTTGAGAAGTCATTGCTGTCATTAAAGCAGACAAAAAGTCATAAACATATTACAAACAGCCATGCAATTCAAAGGTCTGAGTCTTTCCCAATATGTTAAGGCAGCACATTGGTCAGCTGAGCTGGAGTTTCAGCCATCATGCCTTCACCGTAACCCGAGCCACACGACCATATGCCCCCTCAGCAACCATTGGAGAAAAGGGCAGGTGGCAGGTTTATTTGGAAACATGAAAATGGGATGAATAACAGAGGTTAAAAGGTGTAAGAAGATGAGGAAGGATGGGGTGGGGGGGTTAAAGGAGCAGGTCATAAAAGCTATGGAGAGGGCAAGGTGAAATTAGGGTCACCACTCACTCAGGGTCCCATGTGATGTCACACATGTCCTGAGAAACAGCAATTGGTTGAACTGAGGCAATAAATCTTACTGAAATTTATAGATACCATTCTGGTCATTCTGTTGAAATGTTGTCCTTCTGGTCACTGGGTTAGCAAATCTAATCTTTACACCAGTGCAGCTCCTATCACCATTTGAACAATGACACAATGTAAAATATATTCTTCTTGTTCAATTGGCTTTGAACTTCAAAATAAGCCTGTAGGCACTAATCCCGAGATCATATGTTTTACTACTCCACCCCGCTAGTTTTTCATATGCAAAAAAAAAGATCAACTACAGATCTGCAGTTTGCAGTGTGCCTATTCAGATAGTAGAGTAATAGTGTGAAGAAAATAACTCTTACTGTAGAGAAATAAAAAGCCTTGACACAACTGAGGAGAATTACAGCTTCAAGGAAAAAAAGAATATAAGAAAGTCAGTGGGTTTTATGAGTGTTCAACCAATTAACTGTCAACCCATTTCAAGCAACACTTTATGGCCACTGGAAATGTTCTGCTCTCTCTGGCGAAGCAACAAAAATCAAGCCAAAATGTACAATGGCTGCACAGTGTGGGTATGTGTACACAGTGATATTTGACAGAGATCAAATAGCATTTCACTTGTTTCCACTTGTTCAAGGAATTGTCTGTAAGGGAAATGGGGGGTAAAACACCCACAACATCCGCTCCTATCATCATACATTCCACGCTTAAACACTAGTTTTGTCTCCCTCCAACATTCATAGGATAACATATCTGTTTACAGTATTAATTGGGTGAGAGGGCTTGAGCCTGGAAGCTTCCATTAAATGAATGTGAGTGCTCAAAATGGAGGGCTGAAAAGGGTGGGTGGTGGACCGCAGCACCTCATGAATTCTGTAATTTGCCGTCTGCTTCTTCGCTCTGAAAAATTCTTGGAAATGTCTTTTCCTGGATGATTTTATTGCACAAGAGCCTGTGTTTTTTTCCCCATAGCAACAACATAACAGCAGAGCCCAACTAAGCTCTGACTCAACAAACAGAACTCCATAAAATACCCATTTTGGAGCCAGCGCCCCCCTGATTAGCCCAGCTTTCCTGCAAACTCTGCCTGAGACTACAGAGGCGGAACAATCACACTGACTATGAATGGAGGTGCATGCAGCGATTAATCAGGGCATGCATGTGACATGCTACAGAAGATATGTACTGGGCCTCTCAGGCTCATGACGAGCCTCAGGTGCAGCATGGGTTTGAGCTTGTTCTGGACCTAAGCCATAGCGAGTTCAGTGCAGTAGAGCAGACAGCAGCTGGGCGTTGTTAACCTGTAGGAGCCCTGCTTAAAGCAACAGCAGGTTCAGAATAAATACCCTGGAAAGGGAATTACATAAAAGTCTGTCTCTTTTTCATGGTGGGGTAAGCTACAAGAACGCATTGTGCCCTTGATGTTGTTGCTAAAGGGAGGCCAGGGATTAGTGTTGCAGGCAGACCCAAGTGCGGGACATATATGTAAATATATAATCGCCATGGCCTTTACCCAAAGAGCAAATCTGAAGATGTAAGGAGTTGTACTGCAAATGTTCTGCCATAAGTGATGCAAAAACTCCCAGGAAGCTCTCATGCGTATTATTATACTTTGAACAGGCACTTTTTTAAAGTGAATGTTTCATTCTGTAATGTAAAGGAAGAAGTTACTTAAAGGACACCTGAGGTGTCCTTTCACCACCTGTCCATGAATCATTCTCTTTACTTAGCACGCCAGAGGAGGTTTTACACCACAGCTTTCCCATTAGTGAACCATCAACCATCTTGTCTTGACTAGTTAAGGCCAGTACTAAGAAAACAAGACATGTCTGCAAAATTGTAACTCAAGACAACTGCGAGCTTGGCCAGAGTTTCAGCTGCTGTTGAGCAGCTGTGACTTTGCTAGCGTGTGTGGTTGCTCTCAACCTTACCAGCCTTTCAGAGCGTTCACCCATTTCAAAGCACAATCAAACAAAATTATTATTTATTTATTGCACATAGGGTCATTGGAAAGGGGCATGAGAAGCTGCCAACGTTTCTCTTTCCTCTGTCGTACTCTCTGTCTACCTTGTAGTGAACACAGAGGAGTATGCCATAGGGAGGGGAGGCCCTACACAGGAACTCAATAATAACTTTCAGCAGTCTAGCCAGGAGGCTGGAAGCCCAGACTGCGGCTGTTCCCTCCTCTCCTTGTTCCTCCCTCCGCATAGCCCCACGCTCCTCCCTTCAACCCCCCCCCTCCTCCTGCTGGCCTGTGTCTGCTCCACAGGACTGATGCATTCTGCAGACAGGCCAGCACTCTTAAAGAGATACAGGCCACATTTTTATCTACTGAATCACTGCAGTGGATGAAACCACCAAATATAAACTCCTTTATTTCCATTTTCTCAATCAATGTTAAGTTTTACTCTATTTCTTAATAATTAGGACATTAAACACGATTTAAAATGTGAGAAAATAAACATGTGGAGAAGCTCTCTGAAAGTGCCTTTGATGCTTTCTGCAAACATGTGTAGTCAATGGTTTTAGCAGTAAAATGACATTTTACTTCATTCTGACACTTTTTGGAGACCCTCCAATAAATGTAATAGCAATAACTTTGGAATGGCAGTGATATCACTGATGGTGCTCGGATATAAACACTTCTATGGTTACACAAAAATACAATGAGGTTGCATGGAAGCAAATGTGACAAACAACTAAATAACAGTGTTTGATTATAAAAGTTGTAATAATACAGAGATTTTATGAGGTGAGAACAGGAAAAAAAACACAACCAGAATGATCAGAATGATAACTCCTTTCATTTAAGCCCAAATTAGTAAGAAAAAATCTTCATGGGTGAAATGTTGCAGAACAGTTCAGCACTTGATGAATGGAGTAAGCAGCACTTCATAAATTTAACTGGTTATTATTTGATTTCAATGGAAATAAGTAAATGTTCCTGCGTAATTATTTTCCTCCTATTATACATCTTCCACAGAGCCTAAACAGAGTCATAGCAAGAACCATATCACAGCAAGGAAATGATTAAAATTTTAATGGAGTGAAGTGACACAGAAACCTACAAGGGTGCTCCTGCCAAATGCACTCTTATTCTCTTGCTGTCAGCACTTTTCTTTTCTTCATTTAGTTCTGTATGAAGCGACAGAGGGTCTGAAAACTAAACCCCATGCTGGCAGGAGAAAGAGGTCAATATAACTAATTTAGAAAGATACTCTTTATTACCCCCTTTGGGAAATTTGAATTGGTTTCCACAAAGCTTGACCCATAAGAGCATATCTGCAGACAACAGAAGACATGATCAAAGATGAACATCCAGCATGAGGAAATCGATCAATTTGTTTTTTCCCAGTAGTACAATCTCTGTCACCTCGTCTTATAGTGACACAAAGGAGTTTTTACACTGATTTCAAAGTTTGCAATAATAAACTTACCGGTTTGAAGACTGCTATGTACATACTTTATCTGCTATAAATAAAAATAACACTTTGGTGTGCTCAAATTGATTATGTTTTAAACCAGCCACTGGTGAATCTAATAATGAAACACACAGAAAGAGATGAAAATATGGTGCAGCCACAAGAAATGGTGGAATATCGATTAAATGAAATTATTTATAACAATGAAATCACCAAATATAAAGTTGAACTAATCTAAACTTTGAGGCGGATGGACATTTGTTGGGGTTAAGAATGATGCTGAGTGATGTAAGAGGCCAACATATTTGGGGAGGGAAATATACAAGATGGATACCATGGCAACCACAGCTTAGAAAGCCTGCTGAGGATCAACTTTCAGTTACAAAGCAATGAGCAAATTACTTTCTATGTGGGTGTAGCTTAAGAGTCCCCATTATTTCTATTTGTTTTTCAATGCATTATTTCTATTTGTTCTTCAAATCCTCATATAAACTTGCCTTTTCTCTTTTCCAGGGTGTAGTTTCCAAAGGTTAGCGTGAGTAACACACTGACTGACACCCCATATCATCTAAATTTCTCAAAAGGGTAAAGGGCTAAAAAATGATGGTGTAACAATCAGCTCCGAAATCAGCAAAGTATTACAGCTTCCTGAAATGTTTACTTTTTACATTTAGTAAAACCTATAAGATGGAGCTTCTAGCTTTACAGGACCCAGACAGCTCCAATTCAGGCCCTTACAAACTGGGATGAGTAAAATCAGAACAGGGAACATAACTGAGACTCTTAGGAGCATCTTCATCCCTGAAATTTCAATTACAATCTCACTGGTTTCAAGCATTGTCATGGTTTAACAATACTGTTATTTCTACATAAGATAGATGAGCAAACAAAAAAGACCACCTGAGAACAAGGTTGTCTTTATACAAAAGAAATGGGGTCTGGATTTGTGTTTGAACAAAACAACTTGCTGTTCGTTACTCTGTGGTGTGCCGGGTACTTTGAGAGGGTGACGCATACCCAAACAACACCAAGTCACTGAATCACCAGTGTTTACGCAGCCACATAATTCTGCACCATCTGTAGGGCTCAGATCTGATCTTCTGCTTAACCTAACTGACATGCTCACTGCACTGCAGGCCTCTGAAACATTTTAAAAACATAGTGAGCTCATAAATAAAAAAAACGATCCCTTCCTCAGAATATATCTTTATCAACACTAGTGATGAGTACTTCACCAGGACGTTATTTTCTGTGTCCTCCAACTCTGGACCAGGAGTCACCTCCTTCACCTTACCAGGCAGATGCAAAATGAAAAAAAAGAAAAGGCAATGAACTTCTGACCTGTCATTCAGACGGCAGAGGAAGCTTTGCAGTTTGGGGGCAACCAGAGTCCACCGTCCACTCTGTCTCTCCTCCCCTCTGTGTCTCACCCTACCATCTCATAAAGCCCCAGTAAAAACCTTCTGCTCCCCCCTTTTTATGGCTGCCAGATGGTGGGGAGGCCTGTTTGCCTCTGGACTTGCCTCTCTTGTCTAGTAAAACCAGTTGACCTCAGAAACATAAAAACTGCTATTTATGAAAAGGCTTGGAACAAAACACACAAACATCCTGCCACTGAAACAATCTAATGCCATCTCATCTCCCAAAGAGCCCCTTTTACAAGAAGAGCGTTGGATACGTACACATGTGTGGATACGTACACACATACGTCCAGATGTAACAAGGTAATGTAACAACACCGAGGTACAAGTTATGATTTTTTTCTCCTAAATTCTGCATAAAGGTTTTTTTTTTTTTTTTGTATTTGCGTGCCTTGGGTGTGAGCGCAGGACTTTGGCAGCATCTAAAGCTCTCCCTGAGAAACGGAGAAGCAAAACAAACACAGCCGTCTGCATTCAGGTCGAAGCTGAACCGCAGAACCACAGTCTGGCCTGCGGTTCACAACATTCTGTTCCAGCACTGACTTCACCTAAAACAAACACTCTCAAGACCCATCCAGCTCAGCCAGAGGGAGAGCAATCTGAGGAGAAAGTTTGGATTTGAACTCCATTAACAAGCCTCCCCCCCTTCCACCGCCGCCACCTCTGACCGATGTTTTCACCAAGTGCTGCACAAACTCAAATCTTTTCACTCACTTGTCACTTGTGTAGGAGTTGTGCTCTTTGACGGCATGTTTCAATTGAATCCAGTGTTTGAAAGTGCACAGAGTAGGGTGGGAAAGCGGGTTAAAAGGCCACGGATTGCCTTGCTATAAAAGAGCAGTCAAATCAATAGCATCCTTTTTTACTACAAATCAATTACAGTGATTATCTACTCTTCCAATAACAACTGTCCCCTCTGCTCACCTCAGATGGCTTTTCTTTCTTCTTACTTTATTTGTTCTACCAGTTGGAATCTACTATTTATGCCCTGCAATTCAACCTGACCTCTGAGCAACCCCTGGCATGAGTGTCTAAGCCATTACGTTGGCTGTGTCTGCTGGTTATTAGCGTGATAAAAGTTTACTGTCCTTCCAGCCACTCAGCACGGCTGCTGTTTAACGCCTCTGAAGAGCAAGTTTGTGGGACCTTTCACACAGCGGAGTGACCATGAGGGCATCTGGTCACACACACACACAAACACACACACCCGAGACAGAATATTTTGTCAGTAGAAAAAGGGGTGCAAGAAGCACTTGAGCAAAGAAGGATGATGAACAAACTAGAGCATCCCCTTGTGCGTTAGTTCTGCAAAAATATGTAGACAAGAGGGCTGGGGAGGGGGGGTTGTCTGTGCTATGTTTTCCCTGTGCGGCAGAAGCTGTGGGCAGCCAAGCTAACTGCAGCCTCAGCACTTCTCTCCATATTCTCTAGTTTCAAGCCAAGAGAGAGAACAAAGGCAAAGAACTAAGCTGCTGCAGAGGTAATGAGGACAGGCATGCAGCACAGGAGTGTGTGCCTTCAATAATGAGCACTGCTGCAGTCTATGATGGAGTCCTGTTGGACAGCAGGGATAAAAATCCATGCAGCTGCTCTAGTGCACAGCCACCCAGCCATACCGTAGTCTGCTCACAGACAGCAGCAACTGAAGCCCACCCCTTTTTACACTGTAACTCTGTCTACCACAAAATGGAAACCACAGTGTGACTGGAATTTGCTTGGAGACACATTAAGATCCATATAACTCCATTGAAAAAAATATTATTTCCACTTCGGGTTGTTAGCAGCAGATCACGTCCATGTGGCGAAATGTTTTTAACTAACTGTAAATAGAACGACGGTTCTGCAACACCGTGGCAAAGAAATGACTGGTAGGTGGCTTGTAAGAAATGCATGACTGTGCAATGTAAAAAAGCAAAAAAAAAAAAAAAAAAAGTGATAAGATGAATCTGATACTAATGATGCACAGTCAAGACACCAACAAAAATGTGTCAGAGGGAGAGCTGAGTTTTCACAAACGACACAAGCTCATATTTGAGGATGACAAGCACTCCGAGCTGTTCTGTGAAATTTTTTGGTGGAGCAGGGCACAGAACTGAGGAAATCTGCAGGATCCCAACTAAACTTGTAACTTTTTTTCTAGAACATATGCCAAATTCAGTACCAGACTATTAAGAAATAAAAAAATTAGGGGAAGAATTTTTTTTTAAAAATCCAACTTGTAACAGAGGAAGAGAAACTCGAAGAAGATCGACTTGTCTGACGCTTGTTTTGTCAGTACGACCACTATTTATGTAGGCATAACAATGGGGGGAGAAAAGTATTTTTTTGTATTGGTAACACTACAATTCTGACCCATAATGAACAACATTAGAAATTACAAAACTAGAAAAATACTATTTTTTGTGTGCTTTACTCAGCGCAACAAAGCGCAACGTTTATATTAATAAACATCAATTTCCAACAAAGCCGCTCTCATTCACATGTCATCAGTTGATTTTATCAGGTGGCTGGAATTTCTGTGGACTGTGTGTCATCCGCCACTTAAAGCGCTTCCAGACTGTTGATACGCTCCAATTAAATCGTAATTTTATGTGTGGAAATGACCTTTCAAGAAACTAAAAAACAACATCTGTGAGTTTCAGCTATGAATGACAATCCCACACAGAGAAGTTTTTGTTTTTTTGCTCTCTTTTTATTGCCATGACACAGTTCACAGCATCTTGGTATCAGACACACTTCGGGGAATAACTCGAACCCTCTCCTGTGCATCTAAACTGTGATCCAATTACACACATCAACCTTAACCTTAATTAAGCTGTGTACTTTTACATATCTGTTGTTACTTTGTAGCTTTAAGGTGTTTAAGATTTCAGGAATTACTTTTTTGGATTCTGTTTTGGTTGGTTTGATCCCATTTTACCATCGATCTAAATTATATCATGTTTGAAACATGAATACACCCAACTTGCCTTAAAAAGGCTCGCTACATAAAAATATATATATTTTTTTTATCAGCTATGAGCTAATTCTAACTGTTAAAGTAATAGTCAAATAACATTATAAATCTCAAATGTCTTTAATTTTGTGTTTGGAGAACTTTTCTGAGGCCTTTTTGGCAGTTCCTGGCTGTAAAACTGTGTCAGTGGCAGCCCCACCCCATCAAGACCAAACCCTGCACATCATGTGTTTCCACTTTACCGATAGGGTGGAAATGACCTCAACG
Organism: Pseudomugil tenellus; assembly: GCA_037177515.1. Classification (NCBI taxonomy): domain Eukaryota; kingdom Metazoa; phylum Chordata; class Actinopteri; order Atheriniformes; family Pseudomugilidae; genus Pseudomugil; species Pseudomugil tenellus. Next base: position 19,232,039 of record JBAMHX010000004.1, on the reverse strand, counting down.
CAGTAAAAGATGACAGGGGTGCTAGCGCTGTTCACCAGATGTGCACAGAAAAAGCAGAGCAAGAGTAGGAGGAGGAAGGGAGAAAAAAAACATTCGCCTGAAGAATTTACTGCAAACCCCTGAGGAGCCCCGTGATTGAGCATTCAAGTCGAGCTCCAGAGGTTCCTGTTGTATCTCAGCGACACTCATGAAGCGCATACCCTCCTGGTCGAGACAGACACCAAACTGCACACCCACATTTACACACTCAGTCACGCAATCATCTATGCATCCCAAACGAACCCACTGTCATTCCACTGCACCTGCTAGCGGCACAAAAGCTACTTCCTCCCACTGTGTCCAGCCGAGCCCCTTTATCCCATTTAGCACAGCCTGCACCACAACAAAAAGCCAGAGAAATTAGGGAGTTGTGCTGATGATGGGGCGACTAATCTCTTTGGAGAGACTCATTATATCAGCAGCTTGTACAGTTGAGCAGTTGAAAAGGGGTGAATTAAATATGGACATGCAGAGATGGGAGTCTTTGTTAAGATGAGCGCACCAACAATACATTGGCATTACTCCTGGAATAATTCATACATTCCATATGGGACAGACGCCCCAACCAGACTACCTTCTCTGCATTTGATTTATCACAACTGACTGAAGGTCATGCATGAATATATGAATATGCATGAATATATTACCTTTAAAATATGTTTAATTCTCTCTTATGTTGATGATTATATATTTCAGTTCAGAACTATCTTGCTGGACTGAACAGGGTAACAGGTGATTTGACATCCATCAGATTAAACCCATCAGCTCAAAGGGTGATTAGTTTTGTTTTTTAAGATCCCGTGTGCTAGTTCTTTTCTTGACGTCCACCATACACAGTTTAAGACACAAGGCTTATAATAGTACCCTCATTATAGGATAAAGGGTGGGTCTGCTCTATTTCAGACCATGGCAGTGTGCGTCTGTGCTTATCGACTGGCTGGAAATAGAGCCAGCAGCTTTTTAATGCCACAAGCGCAAGTGAGGCGGGCTGGCCGAGGCAGCCAGTATGGAAATGACAGTGTGGGCAATCTTACAACTAGGAGACACCTGCAAAAAGAAATGCGATGGGGGGGTTTCTTGTGTAGAAACTGAGGCCCATCTCTATGCCTGTCTTTTCAAATACAAACTCAGCTGTGCTGATCCTGAAAGAATAGCCCAGAAAGTGTGAGCTGGGTGGGGCAGGTGGCCAACTCTCAAGCAGGATGCTTTGCGGAGATACACTGCATTCTGCTTTTTTCATGCAAGGTCACAGAGGGAATAGGTGCATCTGACCAGATGATGCGAGTGAAAGATCCTGGGTTGACTGTAATACTGAATAAATAACACTCCCCTCTCGCTTCAACAGAGTCTGCCAAGACAGCTGTGCTGAATTCATTTGATATGGGTGCCTGCTGACAATGCTGCATTGCTCCGACTCTGCATAAGGCATGTTTAGCTGGTCTGGAGAGCACACAAGAGCTTGCAGGTTTTTCCTTTGGAATATATATATATATACCTTTAATTTTGTCTTTTAGACGAATAAATGGAGAGAAATATAACATACTGGGAGTTAGTGAGTTCAGAGCTCTTAGGACTGTAAGAGCTGATTTTGAGATGTGGTGTTCAGGTGGCCCATCAGATTCGTAAGAGAACAGCCATCTGTACTAACACACTGCAAAATAGGAGAGAGCCAAAAATGTGGATCCCACTCATTTGTGCATTTAGCATGCACTTGAAATGAGCCTGGAGGATGATTATGAGGTCATCCTGACAAAGTCGCTTTACCTCAACCTCTATCTATCTATCTATCTATCTATCTATCTATCTATCTATCTATCTATCTATCTATCTATCTATCTATCTATCT
>JBAMHX010000004.1:19194576-19213074 GCA_037177515.1 Pseudomugil tenellus | reverse complement strand
TAGATCTAATACTTTCATTATTAGCTTTGTAACGACAATCACTTTAACTATTGCTATGTTGAGCATATTATTTCTAAGGTGTCCTGAACGCAGCACCGCTGTGTCTCATCCTAAGTTTAGTTTTCCACCCTAAGTTACGTGCCACAAAGTTTGACTCAGCAAATCATGATCATTTAAGTATATCACATAATCGTTTAACTATAGCTGCAAATGGAAACAACATCGTGAGTCCATCCAGAGCTTAAATTTTTGTAATTTGCAGATGTCCTTGCGAGGTGACACATGAGCTGGTGGAGCAGAAAGCCACACACAAGCCTTCCAGTGCAGAGGACAGCTTTTTTTAATTAAGGTCCTGATTTTCTTTTATTTTGGATGACAGCTATACGCTTCTGTACTTACATCGTGTTACCTCCACATAAAGGCAAATCTAAGACTTTTAAATGTATGCGGCTCCAGACAGATTTGTTTTTTGTTTTTGTTGGTCCAATATGGCTCTTTGAATATTTTGGGTTGCCGACCCCTGCACTAGGGGCTCCCTAACATAGCAAATCTCCATAGGCTCATGTTAAAAAGACCAACTTTACAGCAGAAATAAACATATTTACAGTCCGGTACAAAAAAAAACTCAAAAACAAAACAAAAAAGATTTAATAGATTGAGTTTACCTGTATGACAACTGTGAGGGGATCAATTTTCTTTTTTTTTTTATAACCTTTTAAAATTTCATCTAGAAATTTGGCATAATTTTGTGCATGTCCTTTTGATTTACAGGTATCCATTATCTGCGGCAAGAAGGCAAAGTGTAGCACAAACATAGTTTTTAAACAACTAGCAGTGCAACTCAGCTTTAGCTCAACTACCTTTTATCAGCCCTGGTCCTTGGGGAACACTGTCCTGCATGTTTTTGAGGTAACCCTGTTTTAAACACACCTGACTCAAATAAATTGATCATCAGTAGCAGTTTAATGAACCTGAATCAGGTGTGCTGGAGTTGAAGGGAACCAAAACATCTAGGTCAGTGTTCCCTGACGACCAGGGTTGAAAAACACTGACAGACAGCTCCATGTAGTTGCCTTTTATGTACAGTCTGAGATATCGATCTAATCTATAGATATCAATTCATAGAAATGTATAACCTGCTATTCTTTTCTATAAGCACACAAAAAATTATAAACGATTAAAGGTTTTAAATAAAAAACAAAAGTTGCACAAATAGACAATTTCACTCCAGGTTCAGTTATTTAAACTTCAAATTTGTGCTCAGAGCACTTAGAAATATTTTTCATTTACCTGTGTTCTGCACCTAAAACCTAAATTATGCGTGCATGTTTTATTGACAATGTCTTAACTATTCCTAATTTATTCGTGATACAACTGAAATGTCTAGAGAGCATCCTAGGCTTCCTTTTTTGTTTATTTAAGTTAAATTTAGTCTTCGTTTTGCAACTATTACATTTCTTTTAATGGATTATACTAATGAATTCACATTTAATGATGTAGTAAAAGCTTTCAATGTGTGAGTCTGACTAAATGCATCAAACCTCCTTCCCTTTCCACAGGCATTTTGACATTTGTTCAGCATTTGCACCTCCTTCCTGCTGTTTGATAAAGGGGTGCAAATACAGATAAAGTCAGGAGACCAATGCGAACTCTGAAGTGAAGTTGGATGTTTATAATGTTTTAACAAATGTTGTATATTTATGAAAAACCTACTTCTGCTATCCCGATTTTCAGATAACTTGTAGGTATATTTTCTGATTTCAAACCACATCAGTTTAAATAAGTATTATTTATACGCAGGATTTATGCAATGGGGAGGGTGAACCATAAATGTATTCACATCATATATAAAGATGTGCATTATGATTAGGCGGTGAGTTTTACTTGAGCAAAAATGAGATAAGAGATATTTAAATGCAATTAAACACAATTTAAAGGTACTAATGAAAAAACTGAACTACAGATGTTTGACAAGACAGTGAAACATAACATAGATTATGTAGACAGAAAACATATTAAATTATTCTAAAAAAAACCCCTAATTTAAACCAATAAGAAACCCCATTATCCTCTAGTTTCTTATATTTTCATCACTAAAACAGACTTGCATTGTCCTAAAATAAAAAGTTTTCCCTTTTCAGGCACACGGCAAAAGTAGAGAAGCTGAATCAAAACCTGTACCAAGATATAAAAAAGCCATTTTTCTCTGCAAAGATTAAATAAGAGTCACTCTTTCTGAACCACTAATTGCAGCAGCAGGGAACCACTTCAAGTCTAGCTCCAGTGCAGTGCTAAAGGGCCGCATTAAAGATCTTTTGTTGCTGAAGATGGACCACGCTGCAATCTCTGGCTGTAGAAATACTTGCAGTTCACCCCTCACTGCTAGATGATGGCTGCAATAGAGAGCAATGCCCATAGAGTCCTGTGTTAAAATGTCTGATTTCACAGCTAAAATAAACATGTTTACAGAGTGGTTCCAAAAACTTTTTTCGGTTTAATAGGTCAAATTTACCATCATGTAAACTCTGGGGAGGGTGTTTTTTTTTTTTTTATAATGCCTCTGTTTTGATGTTATTTTAATCTTAAATTTAGAGGCATGTCCTTTTGATGTGTGTCAGAAGGGCTAACAGCGCTATCACTGGTTGCAGCTGCGTGCTTCCTGTTGGCCCTGACCATTGACTGTATAAATTACTGGACAGCACATACCACCATGTGATCCATAGGTTTCTGTAGAGCAGATTTGAAGCCAATAGACGGGTCCCTCCATCGCCATCTTGGTGTTTCGTCATTGTCGGAAAATCCCAAAATGGATGAAAAGGTAGAGCCGAGGGGGCTCCGTCACGGTGGCGCCAGCAGGAAGTACGCAGCTGCAACCAGTGATAGCGCTCTAACACACATCAATCAAAACGCCTCTAAATTTAAGATAAAAATAACATAGAAACCAAAGTGTTAGAAAAAAATTCACCCATCCCCAGAGTTTACATGACGGAAATTTGGACCTATTAAAATGAAAAAAGTTTTTGGAGCCACTCTGTAAAAATGTTTATTTCAGCTGTGAAATCAGACATTTTAAACAGGAGTCTATGGGCATTGCTGTCTATTGCAGCCAGTCATCAAATGGTGAGGGGTGAATTGCAAGTATTATCATTTCCATATTGGCGTCACCATCGGCAGCCAGAGATTTCCACCTGGCCCCAACGTGACGGAGCCCTCTCAGCTGCAACTTTTCATCCATTTTTTAATTTTCCTGTAATGACGGAAAATTTCCTGATGGGAAAATTAGCTTTGCAGTCACACCGTTTAAGAACAGATACAGACATTAGCAGAACTACAACAGCATTCAGACATCCAGAACGAGTCAGTCCGACAGGTCAGGACTCACAAGAAGATTGCAGGTCATCAAAGAGACAGATGTTGTAAAGAGAGACAGTACGTTTGGGAGGCTGCAGTTTGCATTTCAACCATAGCTGATCAGGAAACAGATAAAGACTCTGGCAGCTTTTGAAAAGAGGAAGATGTAGTTCTGGTTTAGTTGATGCTGCTTTAAACAAACACAGTTTCTGTTGAAGACAAAACTCACATTCCCTTTGTCTAACATCCCCATTTCAATAAAGCTTGATTTGAATACAAATCAATAAAGCTTGATTTGAATGAATGTATCACATCTGCACCAAACTTCTAGAATAATCCGTTTGCTGCATTAATCTTACAAATTAGCCAAATATTTATAAAGAGCTTTACTAAGAATAAAGGTTTGCAAATTGTTTTATTGGGTGTCCGACATGATTAGTATGATACATGTTCTAAAAGAGTCCTCGGGGAAGATTCTGGTTTGGGCACAGAGTTGAGTCACATCCTTTTGGTAAACTTTGATTTGAGTTGTTTATCAGACCTTAAACTTACAAATTTAAGTAAATACAGTTAGTTAAAATAACAGTTTTCTGCTTTGTAATATTGAAATATCTCACTCTTGGACTCATCCCTAGGTAACACTTGATTGTTTGAAAGATAAATAGGCTAATTCTGTCAGAACAAAAATTAATAAATAACTACAAGTAGCTCGTGTTTGTCTCTTGCAGTGTCCCCATCACTTCTTTGGCGTTAATCCTCAACGGTATTCTGAGGGCTTGATGGCTGCATGGGTGTGTCCTGTTCGATATCTTCACATGTTCAGGACTAAAATGCTGAATACAGTTCCTGCTTCTAAATAGCTGATAACCACTGACATCTTAACAAATAGGACAATAAAAGGCGGAGAAAATTTAAGATTAGGCTACTGTGGTCAGACTTTTAGCAGCAAATGCTTTCATTTGTTTTAAAGTAGGAAGGAGCTGCGATGGAGCACCTGTCCTGTTAAACTTTACCGTCACGAGATGTCCCAGCGCAAAACTCTGATTGAACACCGCTTATGTGTGCAGCAAGTCTACCCAAGTCCATTCACATACGGTGCTGAAATTGAAGGTGCACTTATTCATGGTACTCTGTCTGTTCGTGGTGAACTGAATGAGGCCTTACCTTTTCACCGCTCAGGACTCTGGACTTCCCTCTTCATCGGTGAGTTACCTGAGTCACGCAGGTGTTTTAGGCCAGATCAGATTGGGAAATGAGGAAGATTACATAAAAACAGGCCAGCCCTCGGCTTTTATCATTTATTTATAAATAAAGATAGTTAAATGTTGCCCATGGCAGATAAAAAATATAGTTGACAGGAACTTTGAACAAATTCCAGCCCTAGTAAAACCTCCCCTCTTGTGGTGGTTAAGTGCGACCTGCTTTCCTCATGGTCCTAGCGCGCTGGGATCAAGCGGCAATCCGCCTGCGCGGAAGTGTAACAAATTGCAGTTCACCGCTCAGCCGCTAGGGGGTCATTCCAAAAGGGACTCGATCCCTAGACAACTTAAAAGCACAAAAAAGCCTGTTTACAGTCTAATGTAATTTCTGCAAGTACATGCATTGAAATGCTTCAAACTTGAACTTAAGTTTACTTTCACCTTGAACAAGTCTTATATTCTTTCTCAGTTTTCATTTCAATGTTTCATCTGGATAATATTCAGAAACCATTGAAAGATTCAAGGGAATGATTTTTTTCAGGTGGAAAAGTCCTATTTTTTGTACTCACATAGATTTCAAAGTGAGGGAAAATGTTTTAATATCACCTATACAGAAAATAGGAGGTCAGAAACATGCATTTGTAGAATCTCTCCACGTCATCTGGTTCCTCCCTAAACCTAAAATGCAAATGTTAGATTGATTTATTCTAAACTCAGCATAGAAGAAAGTGTGAGCATGAGTGGCTTCTTTGTGTTAATTTACTGGCGACCCATCCAGGATGTAAACTCCTGAAAAACCTTGCTTTTAGTTAAAATTATTTCCTGATGTAAAGGGAACAAAAATACTCTTCAAAGGAAATACAATTTAAAAATGAATGAATTATGATGCAGCAGAGTAGCCTAATGTGGCTAATTTAAACCCATCTGTTATATAGCAGAGGATATTTAAATTAGCCTTGGCAGACAAATAAACATAAAAGTTGTTCATTCCCATTTTGTCAACACACATTTTAATGCATTTTCCCTGAAAACAACAGACACAGGCTTACAAGAAACAGTAATTTCACCTTTTAATGTTGTCATATGAAAAGTGTTGAGGGCTGAGTGAGGAGTTATAAATGTGAAATATTAATGTGCTTAATCTGCTGTGAAAAACCAACAGTGTGAGTACTTCACTTATTTCTTTGTACAGGTTTGAACAGGTCGGATTTCCCCCCCTTTTAAGAAAAAGCAACGGAAGACGCCCAGAAAGTAGCAGAAAAACCTGTTTTGTACTATGTAAGAGGTTTGGATGGTACACAGTGCAAAACAAAATGATGATGTTTGTGTTTAAGTCAATAGCTGTAAGCAGTTGTGTGCAAAAGATCATGACTTTACAAAATGCACCACAGTTTTCACCTCCCTTCAGTTACAGAAACAGCAGTTTTACTTTTTTTATCTTGAGAAAAAATCTCATGAAGAACATTCAGTTTTAAATGTTATCAGCTTCACATCCCAACATCAGCATGTTTTATCTACATTTGACACATATTGAGTTCAGTGTAATTCACTTCATAATTTATATGCACATAAAAAAGACAGGAAACAATTTGAACTTGGTAAATATATGACTGACTTGTAGCTGTAATATACTGTACCTTTAGAAAGGAGCCATTATCTGGCGTTTGCGTCATGGTGTTCAGAGCCCTGTTCTTTGAATGTGACAGAACAAATAAAAGATCATGTGGGCTTCTTGCCTAAAGGCAGTATGTGGACTGATGTGGTAATCCTGTGTGAAGTTTCACATATGTGTTGTTTGCTCCTGTGGCTCTCAGTCTGTGGTTGTGAAATAACCTATTTACATTAAAATAATATTTGTATCGTGTTTATTTAATGTAATCAGGTATTTTTGTTGCCTGTATTAAATTAATAAGACTTAGAAAAACAAGAAAACATATAAAAGTAAGTACAAAGCAAATATGTAAAGTGGGTCCAAATAAAATAGCTTTACGTGGGATTCAAACCCTAATGTCTACAAACAAAAGGAAAGAACTGTAGATCTAGCTTACTGCATTTGCAAGATAAAACTGCAGTGGTTAGCACAGGCGGCAATCTCTGGCTGCCGATGGTGACGCTAATGCAGAAGTAAGATTAATTGCAGTTGACCCATCACCGCTAGATGACTGGCACCAATAGAGAGCAATTCCCATAGACTCCCATGTTAAAATGTCCGATTTCACAGCTGAAATAAACATGTTTAGATAGTGGCTCCAAAAACGTTTTTCGGTTTAATGGGTCTAATTTTCCGTCATGTAAACTCTGGGGGGGGGGTGAGAATTTTTTTTTTCTAACGCTTCAGTTTCTATCTTATTTTAATATTAAATTTAGAGGCGTGTCCTTTTGATTGATGTGTGTTGGAGCGCTATTACTGGTTACAGCTGCGTACTTCCTGCTGGCGCCACTGTGACAGAGCCCTCTTAGCTCTACCTTTTCAAATAGAAACAATTCGTGTATTAAACTGGTGACACTGGCTCAAAAATCGTAGAACATAGCCTAATTTACAAAACTATGTATGGTTTAATTATAAAATAAGGAAAAAACATAGAAAATGATTTCTTGATTAAACTTATATAAGTCATGTATCAAATGACAACTAACAATTTAGCCAAAGTGGTTAGTTTAAAGCGTTTTTAACGCAGTCTAGCTGCCAATAAACAGAGAAAGATATATGTTTTTTGTTATGATTAATTCAAAATTAAAAAGACTGTGATGGGCTGGCGATCTGTCCAGGGTGAACCCCACCTCTTGCCCAATGTCAGCTGGGATTGGCTCCAGCCCCCCCTGCCCCTTTCGGGAATTAGCGGTAGATAATGGATGAATGGATGGATGGATTGATGGATTGATGGATGGATTGATAAAATAGAAAGGAATTAACATAAACACAAGTCCTTTTTGATTCAACATAATAATCGTCATGTGGGACGAACAAGGCCCAATATCTGATATTGGAACAAATGTGTGGTAACTGTGAAGGCATTTTATAAAGACTATTCCCACTTCAATAGTAATTCATCATCAACTTACAGGTTGAGCAGCTGATTCATGAACTAACTTTAAAAAATAGTTTTAGTAAATAAATAGTCATAGTGATGAGTGCTTCAGAGATCATGTGAGACCTAGTTTATATAAGGTATCACTGAATGTTGTTCCTAAGCTTCCTCATCTATGATAAGTCAGTCAGCAAAATTTTCTAACATTATACAAAAATGGATTTGAAATATTTAATTAAGAATGAAAAACAAAGATGACTATACACAAAATCTCCTTAATTATATTTACAATAACTACAACAGGTTTTCAGATGTGCATTATTTATATGATGTTCAAAACAAAAATATATCTCAATTCTCAAATGATGTGGTATACCCCTTTTTACGACAGCTTTATCTTTAAAGTCCAGCATTGCAGAATGTTATTGGTCCTCTGAACAGTAAACAACTATAAAGCAATAAGAATGTAAACAGTGATAAAGATGTTGTTGGCTTGTTCACACGTTGGTGATTTCCACACTTGTGTAGGTGTGCATTGGGCTGCCTTTGGCACGGGGAACAACCTGCACTCTGGCCTCTTTAGGTAAAGATCCACAGCTGCCATGGAAGCCTAGACTGCGCTCCACAGAGTGGCTGTTTGCACGTAACCTCAACGGACTCTGGTCATAGGAAAAGACAGAAAACACAAAGTGGGTATGTTAGACTTGTTCTAAACATTATCTGCTGAGTGAAGAAGTGAATTTGTTACTCCACAACAGATCAAATATAAAAAAGATCCAATCTTTTATCCCGATGAGATATATATTTGAACAAATATGACACCCGAGGAAACATTGCAAAGTTATGTCCTGGTTGATGCAATTATGCTTGGTAGTGTTTTCTCAAAGGTAAACCCAACAACCTCCCTGTTAGACCCATTCCCACATCGCTTTTATAAACATTTTGTTCTTAGTACTAAGTTACTCTTCCATCTGTTTTTAAAATGGCGGTGCTGAGGCCCCTACAGAAGAAGAGTAATTCAGATCATGTTCATATGCCTCTATTATTTTCATATGCCTCTGTTATTTTTCTTTATTCTTATTGTTTAACTCTGATGGGCATTCTTAAAGGCGGGATGGGGGGATGGGTGTTGCTAGCCCTATGTCTGCGTAGTAGGCTGGCTCAAGCCAAATGTTTATTTAGTTTCCATAGTAATAGTCAGTTGAAGACACAGAAGGGTAAGAGAGTAGGGATTAATGCATGTTGTACATGTGTATGAGTAAATGTGAGAACTATTGTATATTTTTCTTTGTGTTTTTGTGAAGGGCACTTCTTTAATTTAGTCTAAAAACAACCAGGAAGGAACAAAAATAAGAAAATGTGAGTAAATGTAAGCTACAGTTACCATGTCATTAAGCCCACTCTCCTACCTCCTTGAAAGGATTTTGTGACTTCCTAAAGGAAACATTTGCCCTTATCTGGAAATGCTCACACGGCCATTTAGTAATTTTTCATACACACTTTATCTTGTTCATGGGCACTGGTTGAGAGGCAGGAAGTACTTATATGAGTTATATTTCTCTCTTATTGCCTGTAGTGGGAGGATTTTACAAGATGCTATTGTAACTAATATCCTAGGAAATGAACAAACAACCTGTGATGTATCTTTTGCAGGACATTGTGCAGCGGCACAATTAACTCAGACATCATTTAACTTTTGTGTACTCTCCCATTTATAGGATTGGGAAATGACACAATACCTTTCCAGATCTTCTGATTGACACCCTCTCATCAGCAAAGCGGTTTACAGCCACAGGTGAAGAACAGTTGATAACCTCAGCCTCTTGTTCTGCATTGCTGTAAACACACAAAGCATCACAACACATCCTTGAATGATGACTTTTAATCTCTGTAATGTATAAATTTACATTAGCAAGAACATATAATTTAAGATAAAAATGAGAGAAGTGCCAATGTTGAGGTTGTTTTATAATAAAAATGCACAATACATCCAGTGTTTTTATTCTACCTGAGTGGGGTAGCAAGGATCTTCATCTCTTCATACAGGTGCCTGTGCAACATGTGTTTGTGGCTGGGAATTCCCAGTGCTTTAGCCATTGCATCTGGGTTAAAGGACTGGTCCAAAGCCATCACTGCACCATGAATCCCTTTACCCTGAAGACTGTTTGCAAACTCCTGAATTGCACACAGGAGAAGGAGAGCATAAGATCACATAATGTGCTCCTAAATGAGCAGAAAAGAAAAGAAAAGAAAAACTGTTCATGGTCACAAAGTGAAATATTATAGTAAAAACATACCAAAGTATATACTTTCCCAAATAGAAACATACCTCTAGTGTTTATTTATTTATCTATGTTTTTATTGGAGAGATTTTATTTTTATCACTGAATGTTCTCCAGAAATAAGTATGTATGAGGACAAACTTTTAAAAAGATCTTAAGCTGTGTGGTCTGTTGTACACACTGCTATTTTTCCCCCATTTTTCAGCAGTTTGCGATATCAAAGCAACAAAGCTATAATTACTGTTGAAGCAACCTTAAAAACACATCATTTGTGGTACATGGCTCCCAAACTCCAGTGCAATGATGACTACCACCGCTGACCACCTCACCCACCTTAAGGTCTATATCTCTGATCCACTTCGCCACTCTGTGACATGTCCAAACAATGGTGTCCCTGTTACACTGTTCACATTTAGTCCGTCGTGCCTGCAGGGCCTTTAAAAACACAACAAATGGATAAAAGCTACTGTGGCAGGGGACAATAAAAGAACAGATGAGGGTTTGCTTAGATTTTGCAATGCTATGACCTTTACAGATAAATCGAGCTTGAAAGCGTAATTCTCTTTTTTTGTCTTTTTAATTTAAAATGACCCAAACCTGATTTTCTCATAAGTTTTAAATAAGGAATAGTAGAATAAAAAAAAATTCAGTATTTCTTGAGGAAAAAAACTATGGTAATATTGCAAACATTTTAGCATCTAGTGTAAGCTCTGAACAAAGCAATAGCTGCAGTTGAACATTTCCAGTGTGTGTTTATATGTTAACCAGCCTGAAGCAGTTTTAGTTAATTCTCTACAAAGAAAAGCTTCATGTCTTGGATATTAATTGGCTTTTAAGATCATTCAAAAGCATGTTGGATTACTATAAATTTAATTAGGGTTTTCGTAAAGATTAACTTGATTTCATATTAATTTTACTCAGTTTTGCCAACAGAATAATTTAAAGCATTCACAACTGAAGAATGCAAGAGAGCCTATTTGTATGATATTATTAGTAAAAATGTCATAATGCTCGGGCCTTATTCGCTACAGTTGACAGGCTGACAAAGCCTCCTATGTCAGTAACTTTGCAATGAGTTTGCCAGATTATACTGTGTTATACCAAAATGCACCTGAAAACCAGTTTAAGCACCATGATACAGTTTCATTCCATTTACAACAAAGATCTGGGGGATATTTTATGTCAGCTGCACTGGTTTTTCAAGTCGAAGACCATAAGGGCCAGATGTGCTACAGATTGTGACCCTGTCTTTAATTTCTGGCATCGTATCAGAGCCTCTGAAAATAGCTGTAATCAAACCTCTGCTAAAATGGGCCAATTGAGACAGGACACAAATGAACAATTACAAGCCGATGTTAAATCTCCCATTTCTGAGTAAGATAACTGATAAACCTGTTTTTAATCAGCTAAATGATATTTAACACAAAACAAGAGCTATAATGTCTTTGAGTCAAGTTTTAGACAGCATCACTGAGACTGCTCTGACCAAAGTCATTAATAACACATGTTTGGATACAGGCAATGAAAAAATTTCTGTCTTAGTTTTACTGGACTTCAGTGCTGCATTAGATACAGCAGACCACAATATATTACTACAATGACTGGAGAGCTGGGTGGGGCTCTTTGGTGCTGTACTAAATTGGTTTGAAACCTAATTAAACAACAGGAAGTACTTTGTGTCAATTTGTAACTTTACATCTGAGCAGAAAAGAATTACATGTGGAGTTCCCCAAGGTTCCAACCTGGGACTTCTTCTGTTTATCATCTTCTTGCTCATACAGAATAACAGTAGTTAACATAGCTACGCAGATGACACACAGATTTATATTACAGACCCTGGACACGGTCTTAGTAAATGCATAAAGGAGATTAATGTCCAAAGTGTATTAAGCTGAACAAAAACAAAACTGAGGTGACTGTTTTTGGAGACAATGAGAAATTATTAGATGTAGCTTCATTCTATACACCTAAAAGCACCAAGGTCAGAAATCTGGGAGTGGAATGGACTCCAGATCTAAACTTTTAAAAACACATTAAGGGAATAAAAAAAATGAGCCTACAATCACCTTAAGAATATGTCAAGGGTAAAAGATCTGATGTCACAGCAGGACCTGGAAAAACTATCACATGCTTTCATCTTTAGTCGGCTTGATTATTGTAACAGTGTCTTTACGGGTCTTCCTTTAAGATCAGTTAAACGCCTGCAACTTATCCAGAGCTCTGCTGCTAGAGTCCTCGCCAAGACAAAGAAAGTGGATTACATAAGTCCAGTTCTGAGGTCTTTACACTGGCTGGCTGTCCATCAGAGGATAGACTTTAAAGTTCTGTTACTGGTTTATAAAGCGCTGAATGGTTTAGGTCCAAAACACATCAGAGACCTCTTGACCCGGTATAAACCCACCAGACCCCTCAGGTCATCATTGGGTCTTTTATCAGTTCCCAGAGTCAGAACAAGACAAGGAGAAGCTGCATTCAGCTTCTACGCTCCACATGTCTGGAACAAACTCCCAGAAAGCATCAGATCAGCTGAAACACTTATTTAAATTCTGGTTAAAGACCCTCCTGTTCTCAGCTGCATTTCAATAGTTTCTATTTTACTTTATTTCAAGTTTTTATGTTTCTTTAATCTGGAATTCATTATAATTTTAATCATGTTTAATTGTCATTCCCTTGTTATTTCTTTATTATTGTAATTTGTTGTGTTTCGATGATTCTGTAAAGCACTTTGAATCACCCTGTTTTTGAATTGTGGTATACTATTAAATTTGCCTTGCCTTCAATCTGATTTACTTTAATTCTATTATGTTTAGTTGGGAAAATGGCTAAAATGTACTAATGCTTTTCTTGCAGTTTAGTCTTTGTCCTTGCACCCCTAAAAAACAAACATATTTTCCTGGTCGTGGGCTCATGAATCTTCGCAGTAATGAGAGATTTTTGTCGGTCACCACCTCCTTATGAGTCACAATGATCTTTCATTTGTAGATGGTGGATTGGTGCAGTTCATACATTTAACCTATTCTAGGCTGACAAGTATTAATGTTTTTTGTTCGCATGTCCTAAAAACTTGAACTTTTCATGTTATTGTAAACGTTATTCAGAAATTTGTGTTGCCAAGATTAGAGTTTATTAAATTCCTGTATTGGAAAGAAACCAGATATCAATGATTGTTTCCTCTTCAAATTAATGAGACCAGTCAAATTAGATTTTTTTTTCTCAAGTGAATTAATTTGGTTATCTTTTCTAAACTTAAGACTTGAGAAAGTCTAATAACATTATAGGTCACATTGGTGTAGGAATCTGCAAAAATATAAGTTTTCATTGATTGCTAGTAAAAAAAATAACACAAAGATTTTAGTTTTTCATACCTATATCTGGGAGAATTTATACATCACACTCATCCTTTTTCATTCAACCTATGACCTGACCTCTTTGTCAAAGCTGAGCATCTGCAGGAGTTGAATCGCCAGAAGAATACTGGTCTGGTGGAAATGGTCAGTGATGTTGAAGAATCGCTCCAGGTCTCTGCGGCTGAGGGAGTTGAGAACTCGTCCATCTACTAAATTAGTCTGGAAGATTTGGGAGTATTGAGGCAGCCCCAAATCGCTCAACCATGATGTTGCAACCCAGTGATGGTCCATCTCAGATGCTTTTGATAGACTAGAACACAATCAGGAATCAATCAATAACAGAGTCAAAAACAGCAACCAAATCACTTGTGTTATACCTCAATCAGCCATTACAAACCACCTGCCTAATATTGAGTAGCTCCCCCATATTCTACCAAAACATCAAGGTTTTGTCAATTGTTTTGGAAGGAGCATGTGTTGAACAACACATGTAAGGATGTAGCAGAACCTGGCCTGACCTGACCAGTCTGGAGCTATGTACTTTCACACACATAAAACCATTATGCACCTTGTTTTCTGACTGCAGAGAACTATTTTCCTGCAATTTGTGCTCCAGTTGCTCTTCCATTTGATCAGACACAGGTCAGACCTTGCTCCCCATGAGAATCAGGGAGTTTTGTCTGCGTAAATCTTCAAATGTTAAATCTGTCAAGCATTGTAAAATGTATTGGGCTAAATATTTCAACATTTCCTTCACACAAAATCCTCTTTTTGGGGGGCTTTTACGCACCTTTGCTCCCCTTCAGCTCTCCTGTAATCCTCAATGGCCAATCTTACTTTCCTGCGATGAATTGGGTTTTTGATGCCCAGACCCAGCTCTAAATCTTCATCAGTAAGGCCCAGCAACACCTAAGAGCACAAAGCCAGTTATTTGAGAAACATGAGCAGCACCCAAAAAGACTATCTTTATTTTCTAACATCTTCTCCCTTTTCATGCAAAAGGCCAAAAATGAATACCCAAAGGAATACCTTGCCACTTTTGACGTTTTCTGAGCAAGCTCTCAGGTACATGGGCATCCCCATGACAACCTCCAACCAGGCTTGGACTGTTCCTGCCCTCCACAGTGACATATAGGTGTTTTGAGTGAGCTCCGCCTGCTGGAGGCGGTCCAGCTGCTCCTCTCCATCAGACAGGCTGTTCTGTGTGAGGCTGTCAGAGTCTGGAGTGGTCAGGAGAAGTTTATGGTGTGGCATACAGGAGAGGTTCAGGATAATTGGGATATTGAAATAATAAGACACTGACTCGTCAGGAGAAAATCTGACAGCCAATGGGATAATTTTAATCTTATATCCTATTTTACAATATGTAGATGGTAAATTAAATAGTAAACTCTGATAGTTTGTTTTCTTATAGATGGAATAAGGAAATGCGTCCTCCTGTGCACAGTAAGATCAATTATTTATTGTGTAGTGTAGTGTTTAATATTGGCTTTGACATTTTTGTTTGATCCAAATATTTAGAAGTTGCACTATAGAGCCACTAGATGGTGCTACAATATCCCAGTTGAAATATTCCTGGTGTTTAAATGAATTAAGCTAGCTAAATAAGTTTATAGGATGTATTCATAGCTAATTGTACCAAGTTTGTGTTTGAATTTATTGATATCCAACATGTTAAACTCTTTTTAGATAATGCAATGGGACTATTAGTACAGTTTAATGTTAAGTAAAGCTTCTAAATACTAATAACTACCTGATAATTGTTATGAAACTTAAGATCATTAGGATAATGTGTTAGGAGACACAGGGATCATTCATAAATCCTCATGCTTCTGCCCTTTAACAGCCTATTTCTAAGACAGGAAACAATGATTCATACTGAACCGACGAATCCAGGATGAACTCTGTTTATCTGATTCGTCACCACATGCTGACAAAAATGCTACATGCAAATTCCATCCTTGTTTAAAAGTTTTCAACGGACATCAGCACAAACTTGTATTTCCCAATAAACATGAGGGATATGAATAATCCCCAGAGTGCAGAAACAGACAGCTGGTCATCACAGATGAGGAGTTACTCACTGGTAGGAGAGAGTTGCCATTTTAAAAAATGGCAGGAGGAGAGGGAGAGACACATTAGACTGGGACACAAGAACAAGATTACTCATGGAACAGAAAACTACCACATAGTATTCAGTTTCTAGTTTTATTTTTAAAATAAGATTTCATTTCAATTATAATTCATTTGGAAAATGCTAAAATCTGCTTGACATTTGGCTGCGACATCTGCAGCAGATAAATATTAGAAGTTACCTCTTTGTTTTTCTCATTTTTAAATAAAATTATTCAATAAATTTAATCTTTTTTTGGTAGCATTTTCTAAAATCACAAAGAGAATTCTTTTCCAGGAAATGAGGAGGGATTCTTCACAAAGCAAAACCAAAACAGGAAAAATAAGGGAGCGGTGGAGGCAGAGCAGGCATGCGTTCATAATGCAAGAGATAATTCAGTTAAAGAGGAAGGGTAACACAGGAGCAGAAGGTCTGTGGAGATTATTAATTTGATAACAAATGAATAGATGTTTAACCAAGGCAACACAGAGCGATCATGCACGAGTTTAATGTAGTCCTTTTTCTCAAACTGGCACATTAGATAGTATTGTGTAAGAAATGAGGCAGACATAAACAGTGTGGGGAGGCTAGTGCTTACAGTGATGCACAGATTTTTTTATATATATAAAATGAGTGTTAAAACTTTGGCACTTGCATATGATTTTACATCAGAAAGGGATATGTTTGAATAAGCAGTACAATTAACATCTATTTGTTTGTGTGTTTGAATCTGTGCTCTCAAATTTTCTAAGGAAGAGTGGAAAACCTGTGCTGGTAAGCCACTTTTTATCAATAAAAGGCAAAAGGAAACATTCAGAAACACTTTCCTGCCACTCACAGCTGAATTTGAACAGATAGCAGACAATGAGTCAGCATTTTTAGAATTGCAATGACAGGCTTGTTACAGCACCAGTTCTCTGTTTTTCACTCCAATTTGATCAATAATCTGGAATCAGTATTTAAGTTAATAATGTGAAATCTCCTCTTTCATACTAAGACATGGGCTCAGAAGGCTGGGAGCAAAAACAAACAAACAAAAAAAACCCAGCAAACTTAAAAATAAATGTTGCAAAAATAAAAAAAAGTGTAGAGTAACAAAAAATAAACGACATTTACAGTAAAACACTAGTTTCACAATAGCTCCTATGTACATATGAATAGCAGTCCTTCAAGTCTCCAGTTATAAAAAACATAACACATAAAGACATTTTTTAAGATAATACATCATAAACATGTCTACACATTGTAATAACCTCATATATATATATATTTATGTGCATGTAAACATATATACATATGCATACATGTACAACTATAAATATATATCTAATTTACAAACATACAATCTTAGAGCAATATACTGTACATTTACGGGAATAGAAGTCTCTCTTTTTTAAGGCTTTTCCATAAAATCCACTCCATGCTCTCTCAAACAAAACGGTCTTCACTCATAGTTAAAGTAATGAAGATATCCAGACAAAATAAGCACACACTCAAACACACACACACACACTCAGCTTCACCAGTCGGCATCCTCCTCTATATAATAATCAGGGGTGGCTGTACCATCAAACAAGCCAGGGTCCAGTGACTTGCGCTGCTTTCCCCGAGTGAAAACCCGTGACAGAGATCCAAGCGTCATCTTTTCCTTCTTCTTCTTACGCTTCTGGTCTTCTAGATCTTCCATGGACTGAGCAATAAGAAGAGACAGGGTGCTCACATTACTCATACAGCATTTTAACGTTTTTCTACACTTGAATAGTTTATTTTTTCTTAAAGTGAGTTGGATGAGAAGATCGAGGCTCTTACGTGTACACAGTATTTAAGCTCCTGTGTGGAGACACTTAACTTTAACTTCCAATAAACATGGAGCAACAGTGAGCAATGATACAATTTAGAAATGACTAAATATGCCACATTAAAGACCTCAAAGCTTTTATATGATGTTATTAGTAAAATTCAGATGGGTAGCCATAGGGCCTCCTTGCTGTAAAGTAACATATAGCTACCTCTTCACTTTGCCTATTTATGTAATTAACAGATAAAAAAAATGCTACAACATAATGCTAAACAAGTTGTATTACACAACAACACACTTCAGCCAGACTTTTCCAGTCTACATACTAAGCAACCTAATTGTACACTAGCTGCATAAAACAGTTTTACAAATAAATGTTTTACTAATATGCAAAAAGAATAAAGTCAGATCTCCAACGAACATACCTCATATAACTATAGACCATTGTCTAATATCATTAGTCCAGATGTTCATGCTGCTGTGCATGTCAGCAGGTTCAAGATAACTATGATTGGCCTCCTCAGTAATGGCAAGATAAACAGTCACCTGATTAGTCTATATTAGCTGGGTGGGAGCATGTGTTGCCTTAAAAACTTCTATTTTTAACTCAGCTTTATAAAAATGAATAAAAATGCAGTTTGCACCCCAATATCAGCATAAATCCTGCCAACATGCTGGACAGTACCACTCCTATTTATCATGGAGGCCACAGCACATATGATGCTTTGATGTTTGATTAATAATACAAAAACAGTTTTACCATTTGTTTTATTTCCTCTTAATACGAAGGATCCCACATTTCTTTCCTTGCATGATAAACCTTCAGCTCACATCTGTTAATGAAGCAACAAGTATTGCTGAAGATAACAGCCAATAGGTCATGGCATTCCTGTTTTTCTTTGGTACAATATTTCCAAAGATTCCTTAAAACTTTTAATGATACTCCTGAAATGCAGAGAAACTAGACCTATAATGATGTCACTGTGCATGATTGTCGGTCTTATTTGTTCCTGCGTTCACCCTGGGATGGAATGGTGACACACTGTGTACACAATCAAACAGCAACAATGACTGGTTGCATTCAAAGTTCTCATTAAACTCACCTTTTGCAGAGTCACAATACTGTAAACACATTGCTTTGTAAAAGCCCTGCCACCACTGAGCAGGCAAACTGAACCCATCAGACTGACAAGAGAGCGAGAACACACGAACCAGAGAAGAGAAAGGGAAAGAAGGCATGGATACATGTTTTGTGGAGGTGGGATTACTTGGTCAAGGGGGTGGGGGGTTGGGGGGGGGGGGGGGGGGGGGTGGACAGTTCTTCCTTTGCAAAAGGAGTGTTCCCGATGACGAGGGGAATTGATTTCACGAGGTGTGAA
>JBAMHX010000004.1:19180840-19192661 GCA_037177515.1 Pseudomugil tenellus | reverse complement strand
GGGGTTGGAGAAATCTCACAAATTTTCTTCCAAAGCTCAAGTGAAGACTTTTTAGAGAGAAATAAAGCAAATCAGCTTGTTTCATGTGTCTAACTCTACATGAACACTAGTTTGTATTTACACACACACACACACACATGCTGATGTTTAAGTGACAGCAGTGCGTGTAAATGAATTCTGCAAAGTTTTGTCTTTGTGTGATTCACCATGGTTAGTTCAGCCTCCAGTTCTTTAATCCTGTTCTCCTTCATGTCCATCTGGAAGCGCAGGATGTTGGCCTGCTCTGTGGCTTCTTTGGTCTGCCTCCTCAGGTCCCACTTCTCCCTCTCCAGCATGTCCTTCTCCTTTGCCAAGACTTTTACCGCATCCTCACTCTCCTTAAGAAAACCACACACAGTCCATGCTAATTAAACTCATTTAACATCATCAGCAATGAGTTAAATGTAGGAGAAGAAGCACATCACAGCTGGGCCTTGTAATTTACTGGTATGCTATATGCGTAACAAAGCTGAACACACAGCCATTGAGCAAGAAACCAACATCTTTAATGACACAGTTCGGCTACAATGTGCTCTAGAAGGCTTTGTTGCACAAACTTATGTGTCATTTGAGTGTCTGGTTAGTCAGGGAATTAACTAAAAGTAAAAAACAAAAAGTTACTTTGGTTTTGTTTCTGAATATGCTTGTATTGTTTTGTACTGGTATCTACTGGGGCATTCAGCATTGTACTCATTTAAGGATTTTAGCAAAAAAAGAAACAGCCTTACCAGTAATAATAATAATAGTAATAATAATAATAATAATTGTGAAAAAGCGATATTTGCACAGTGGTCACACCCATTATTTTGAGTGACAGCAAATAATTCAAAGTAAATAAAGTAATAGGTGATGAACAATTAATCTCATATCAGTATCTATGAAATGACAACAAATATAGTATTAATCGTGAAAACAAAGCTGACATTGACAAATACTGACACAAATACATAATAATTACTTATTACACACCCGTGTCCTGCTTATAATAATGGAGCTAAATGTTGATGCCTTTGTTACTATAATGCTAAAAGCAATTCATATTTGTTGCTTGCATAGCTTTACATAATCCGGTAACAATCTGATTGCATTGCTCATCAGGTGACATCAACATCACGTGTAAATCTGTATCAGAAGGTGCATCAGCTGGACTGGGGTTACCTTTCTGTGCTGGTCGTATTTGCGTATGAATTCCCGCAGCTGCTCCTCTCTGTTATCCAGTGTTGTATACAACTGCTGCATCTGACTCACCAAGTCTGCTTTCTCCACTTTAAGACGCGTACGGTCAGCTTTCATGGCTGCAAGACAAAAACCAGCACAGTTCAAAGTACATTTGTTAGAATTATGGTCAAAATAACAAAATACTGTAAAATCAGAATTCCCTTTAGTAAGATATAAAGATATAAAGACATGTAATGGCAGCACAGAACCACTAAGTGACACTGTGCTTTCTATCAACAAGGGAATCAGATGCATTTAAAAAAAAATGATCACAAAAAGCAAATTGTGTGGTGGCACATATTCATTCATATGTGGAACTATTTTCAGCCGGCGTGTGGAGACTCATGATGGAAACTTTATTCCAGTTTCACTTATATCAGCTCAACACCACTGATGCAGCCGGTGGGGGTCTTTGGGTGCAAAAACAGCAGAATTTCTCTTCAGCCAGTTTTTAAAAGACCGAAACCTATACTTTCTATAACTGTATGTGTCACTCTGGGTGAATTCTTTCGGCGAGCGTTCACCTGCGTCACTGAACCCTCAAACCTGTTTTGCAGCAGTTACGAGACAGTTATCAGGCTTGTGGTTTCCACCTGTGACTGAGCAAAGGGAACCAATAACCTACACAACACCTGCTTTTTGTTGCAAGAGATTAACTGCAGTACCGACTTTAATTTATTTGCCAGGGACAAATTAATATTTCACAGCATAGCGTCTAACTCATGATTGATGTTTGATAATAAAACAGGTTCACCTGAAGTTGATCATGGGTTTCACACCCATTTCTAAGAATCAATAAAGTAAAAACATGCAAGCATTTTACCTCTTAATATTATGTCTGTAACTAACATTCTTATCAGTTTTTCATAATTTTTTTATCAGTATACCATGTGCTAGAGGTAAATTAGCAGTGAAAATGATGATTTTCTTTAACAATTTGTGGAAATACACCTGTCTAAGCCATCTCTATCACTCTGTTTTGGTATGTAAATCCCAAACAAAGTGTTTCTTCTGACATTACTGTTTCCCATTTCCACCAGTTCACTGTCATAATATTAACTTAAATCTTAACCTTATGATAAAAAACATTTATTCTCATTATTCATGTCCAAAACTAAAAGAAAAATGCAGAGAAACATTTTTTTCTCAAGCCTTTTTCTTAATGTGGAAGTTAAAGGGTTAACAAGTAGGCCTATTAGCACATTGATGCAGTTTGTATCCAGTATTCAGAATATTTTAAAGCAACAACTGCAAATAAAACAAACACAATGATGCTTCTTTAAATAAAATGTAAGTGGACAAATTCAGGAAAACAGTTATTTGGTATCTTTGAGGTAAGAAAATAATGTACAACTATATCATGTGAATTTTTATATATATACATCAGCTTGTTTCAGATAAGTTTGTAACAGATTAATACATAACATGACTCCAAAGAGAAGCATATGCAAGAATGTTTATGGCATATAAACTCTTGTTTCTGTTCCAAGTTTGACAAATGTTTGCTAAAGAGAAGTGAATTTAATTTTGTTTAAACTTTATGTGCCTTAACATGACCTTTAGAGGACCAACAGCTGTTCAGCTGACAGCTCACACAAATGTATTTTCTGTGTATGTGAGGTATGCAGCAGTAGGAAACAAGGGAAAACAAGACGTGTGTGTGTGTTGGCTCCTTACCTTGTAAGGCCTCCTTGGCCCGGTCCAACTCCTGCTCCTTGTCACCCAGCTGCACACGGAGCTCGGTAGCAGAGAGCAGATTGGCAGAGCAGCCTCCTTGGGTCTCCTCCAGGTCCTTACTCAACATGTCCTTCATTTGCCTCAACAGGTGAACCTGCTCTTGAAGCTGGACCACTTCCTCACGTAGCAACACTGAGGGAGATAAGAGTGTTTGGGTTTAATGTATGCCATGAAGAAGAAAGATAAGTGAAGCAGGAGTAAGAGAAAGAGGATTGAAGAAAAAATAGGGAAGAAAAGAAGTTTAAAAAAGAAAAGAGACAAATGAAAGAGGAATTTGATTAAACAAAACCCAACTCTACTCATAACTACTTTTAGTAAAATGACTGCAGGTGTTTTACAAATGTGGTACAAAACTGGAAGCAGGAACAACAGCAACAGATATATGAAAAACATCACTTATGTTACTGTATAAACTATAAGAAACAAAGAAGCTGTGCTCCTATTTCCCCCTTTAGGGAAACAGGACAGGAACAAGGAAAAAGAAACTATGCAAAGGACACAACAAACATTGGCAAAACGTGGTTATAATGCTTGCAAAGTCAAAGCACAAAAATGAGGAAAAAGTCCAACAAAGAAAACGCCATATAGGCAACAGTGCCATAATGATTTATACCGGGAACATGAGGGTTGAAGGTCTGTTCTAGATGAATGCACACTTTTCATAAAGCAAAGACATGAAAAAACACAGTCAGCCAAAAACTTTTAACAACAGAGATTCTGAAATGACACATTTTGAATCCTGCAAGTTCTTAGAAGTGACTGAACACTAATGGATCTGAGCTAAACTTAAGATTTAATATCATCCTAAATAATTTGGAATTAAGGTGCACATCTTAAAATCTCAAAATAAAAGAATATCTTAAGTCTTAACCCATCCTATCATCCATTTGTAACTGCTTGTTCCAATGAAAGGTCATGGATACCTGCAGCCTATTCCAGTTGCTACTTGGCAGCCTGTACAGGTTAGCAGGCTTCAGTTTTATTATCAGTTATCATTCCTGTAAGATCTTCATTCTTTTAAGATTATATGCATACAGTTGCATGCAATGCATCTATACATTATACGCAAAGAGGTAGAATATTTATGATCCAGCCTAGAGAAGTTTAAAAATACAAATTCAAATCTCTTAAAAACCTGCTCATGTTACTGAGAAATGCTTAAGATAATGCATGGAAATCTGCATGTGTGTGAGAAAAAGCGAGGTTTCTGCAGCCCTGAAGCTTGATGATGTGTGCTAAGACAGGAAGGGAGAGTCCATCAGTCTCTGCCAGAGTGGGACTATGGAAACACACCAGGCAGCTCTGAGCTGCAAGTGACAAAAAGAGTATTTCCCAGAGAAAACAATCTTTCATGTCCTTCTTGCAGCTCCAATCCTCATTCATCTGTTTACCTACAGGCTCTCCTGTTTTTGTCGCAGCCAGTCCAGCTGCTGATTGTGATCATGTAGAACAGAACTGCAATCTTTCTGACATGCTTGAATCCTGCAAAATGCTTCACTCTAAACAAACTATTCAACTGATCAGCTGCGAGTTGAAGGTCAATCTGCTCTTTTCATTACCAATTAGTTTAAAAACAGATGATGGATTTGGAGTATCTTTTTAATTTCCAGTTAGACTGTGCATATCCACCCATTTTTAGTAGTATCATTTAAATAAATGTCCAAACATGACTTATCGCTAGTGTTATATTTTTCTAGTATGCGAGAATCATAATGTGGACAACAAAAAAATGACCCCAGATCATAGCTCATAACGGGTAAAGATACACATACATGCACAAAACCCATTTACAGAGTCAAATTTTGGTAAAACATTAAGCAAAGTAAGAAAGATTCACATCTAAAGGACATATAAGATGCTTCATTGCAGCTTTTATGTCCTCTTTTCAATTGATTGAAAAGTATTAATAACGGTGAACCATCTGAACAAACTGAGATGCTTTCATTATGTGATCCGAGGGAGATCATATAAAAAGTAAAAGGCGATAAATAATGTATAGTCTGAACCTTAGGTGGTGGTATAGTGAACTTGGCTAAGCTATTAGTCTTCCCACATAAGAAGAGAAAGCCACTCATCTTTCTGCTAAGCACTGGGTGCTCCAGTGAACCTCTCCTCCAACCCTCCCATTAGTGTGTCCATCAAAGCCGGTCAGGTAACAGCTAAGTCCTTGTCCCTTTCCCTTGCATTGCAGATTAGCCAAAAGCCATAAGAAAAAAGCATACACACACACACATACACAAATATAGACCCACACAGCTGAGAGAAGAGAGTTTATAGCAGCTGTAGGCTGATGATTAGACTGGAGAGAAAGCAGAGGCACTGGAAAGGTGAAGTGAGGGTTGGAAATGTGTTGATTGGTGGTCAAGGAGCTGAACTAGTCTGCTGTGAACAATATGAAGGATTAAAGTGGGCCTATTTATATACATGAATGATCAAAGATGCCTCCTGCGCACTAAGCTTGAATATTGAGCTTGGATGAGACGGTAACTTTAAAGATATTGCCCAAACATTGCTGCTGCAGCAAAATCCCATCCAGTTAAAGCTTCAGTCGAACTATTCACAGCACGTCAAAACTTTGCCTTTACTGGTTCCCATTAAGACACAATTACTTTAGCAAAATAATTTTTTTCCAGCAAATGAGTTAACAGACAAATGCTTTGAAATATGAATGTATTGAATTCCAGTTTTGTTGCTGAAAGCACAAAATAATCCTTAAACTTGGATTATTATTAAGTAAACTGGGACAGCGTCCGAGACAATAACAATCTCCATCACTGTTGTATCTTAACTTGATTTAACTGAATCTTGTCATATTTAGCTCTTTTTCCACTTTTGAATATTCCATTGTACCTACACTTTTATTTAAGGATGTCTTCGAGGCTATTGGGCCCTGTGTGCTCTCAATTATAAACTCTTCCCTGCTGCTCGGTCAGGTCCCTAAATGTTTGAAGAGTGCTGTCATTCATCCACTATTAAAGAAAATAATCTCGATCCCTCCCTTCTTAGTAGTTATTGACCCATTTCAAATTTGCCATTTATCTCCAAGATTTTAGAAAAAACTCTGGCCAAACGTCGACAGCCGCGTTGGAGAAACATATTATTCTGGACCGCTTTCACTTTCGGAGGGCTCACTCCATTGAAACCGACCTGCTCAGAGTCTCCACCGACCTCTTGATGCAGAGTGATGCCGGTAATTGCTCTGTGCTTTTGTTACTGGACCTGACCTCAGCCTTTGACACTATAGACCACCATGTCTTTTTAAACAGACTAGAAAATTGGGTTGGGGTGTCAGGATCCGCTCCTACATGGTTTTACTCTTAACTTTATGGGAGGTCTTTTTCTGTGGCTTTTTCGACATTCAAGTAATCCTCTTAATCTCTTATTTATGGTGTTCCTCAGGTGTCTGTTCTGGGGCCTTTATTGTTTATTTTATATTTGCTTCCTCTGAGGCACAACATTGGCTCTTTTAATGACATTTCTTATCATTGCTATGCTGATGACATTCAGCTTTTTATTTCTTTTAAACCTCAGGATTTTTTTATGATAAAAATCTTGCTTAAGTTTTTGGATGCTGTCAAGAGCTGGATGAACAATAACTTTCTTCAGTTAAATGAAGAAAAAACTGAAATCCTTGTTTGTGCCCCAGATAAGTATTGTCCTCAGATTGCAGCGTCTCAGCGTCTCGGCCCACTTGCTTCACTTATTAAGCCCTCGGTTCGGAATCTTGGTGTTGTTCTAGACCCTGCATTGTCTTTAGATGCACATATAAATTCACTTACTCGGTTCTGTTTTTATCACCTTAAAAACTCCACCAAGCTGAGAATAATGATTTCACCGTCTGAACTAGAGACAATAGTTAATGCTTTCATCTCTTCCAGACTTGATTATTGCAACTCCATTTTCACCTGCTTAAATAAAAAAATCTCCTGACCGTCTCCAACTTTTTCAGAACGCTGCTGCAAGGCTGATTACAAAATCACATAAATTCACTTCCATCAGTCCGATACTGTCACAGCTGCACTGGCTTGATGTCTTTTACAGAATACGGTTTGAAATCCTGGTTTTAACATTTCAGGCCCTCCATCATAAAGCACTGTTATACATCAGGGAGCTCCTTCAACTCTACACCCCGAGCCGGTCACTAAGATCGTCTGATCAAGGTCTTTTAGAAGTGAAAAGAACCAGGCTGAAAACCAAAGGTGATAGGGCTTTTGCGATAGTGGCTCCATCCCTTTGGAACTCCCTTCCTCTCAGCCTGAAAATGGCAGACTCAGTGGTTTGTTTTAAAAAGCAGCTAAAAAATTTTTTTAAACTTGCTTTTACTTAGTTTATGGGTTTTTATTTAGTTTTACTTGTTTTTATATTCCATGTTTTATGTTTATTGTAAAGCACTTTGTGATTTTTTATCTTGAAAGGTGATTTACTTATTGTTTTGTCGCAGCAGTCTGCAGTGTAGTAGCTTGCCCACCCCTTCCAACCTTCTTACATGTGTTTTCCCACTTTATGATTGTGAAATATCATATTTGTAGCAGTTTCACGTGATGCTAAAGGATGTTTTCTAAAGAAAATATTGTAATTTTTCCAAAGCCTTAGAAATGCAGTAGCTTTACTTATTTTAAACAGGCTGCATATAGATCCTGTACATCCTGTCAATATGTTACGACTTTAAAATCCAGATTTTGTCAGCCTGCTGTGTCCAGCTTCACCAAACTCTGATGTGAGAATGTATTGCTCTGAATATTTGTTGACTGGAAATAATTTCAACAAATAATAAAATACAAACCAAGAGAAAACATACATTTCCAGTAAAAAGCTTGAACTTTTAGATTTGATGTGAAAATGTGTGCAAATGTTTGACTGATAGTGTTCATGATTCATTTGCTGATCAACTGGTGGTTTAATTAAATATTTTCACCAATATTAATTTGACTGATAAAAGGTAAGGTCCATCCAAAATAACCGGAACAATCTGCAAAACATGTACTCACTCAATGACCTTAACCTCTGATGAATTTGCCATCTATTTACTACCCCCTTTATCCATTTCTGTTGTGGTGGGAGGACTGGAGAGTGTTTCTGTCCCATTGGAGAAAAGATGGCAACATGATGGTGCACCATGTTTCCATTACACGGGTACACAGAGACTAGTGAATCAGTCAGGCACACTCACACCTGGAGTCATATTAGAGTCCATGATACATGTTTTTTGATGCCAGCACATATTGGAGGTAGCTGGAGTACCGAATAAGCCCCCAATGCCCCCATAAATTCTGGCATCGAGAGAATAATCAAATTTCCTACAGAAAGGATGCAATTTAGACCCAAGCTGGGATTTTTCTTGTGGCAAAGCCATATTGTAAACCCCACCACCGTTAATTGTGATCACATCTGCTTTATTGTCATAACTGTCTTCATTCATATGTATGAAAAGTTTACTGAAATGGACATATATGTCATATTTCCAAATAGTTTTTCACTATTTTATAGCGATGAATGACTCAGTAACAGAACTGAATTGTGCTGTAGTGCCAGATGTTACATCTGTCATGTGCAATTTTATTAGAAAGCCTAAAAGAGAAGCAGACATTTTAACAGGATTGTTTACATTTTACATTTTATATCAAATTAAACTTTATTTATAAAGCACTTTTCAACACAAGGGGCTTAAAACAATAAAAGCATCAGTTATTGTATCTTAAAAACACAAATCACAGCAGATACACACACACCTAATCATACACTTAAACACACACCAACTAAATGAACATGGTGCCCCACCCCCCACCCCTTGACTCCAATCTAAAACAAACTGTCGCTAGTTAAAAAGAATAATAGCACATATTTCTACGCACAGATGAACCAGGTAAGCAAACGGTAACCTAAGGGTTCTTCCTAGCTGAAAACCACTCCACCCACGACCAAATAGGTCGTCACCATGGGAACCATCCAGATCAAGGTAGATTAGGTCCAGACCATAACTGTAGGGCATTGACCGTGCAGTCAGAGGACGTATACCTCCTGATATGGAAGACCCCACGAGGAAAGGACTGGAGTGTTGTGATTAAAATATATCAATAATGAAAGTAGAATCAAAGGCTTCAGAAACAAGTATCAGCTCGAAAATGAATTATGATTACATATGTAAATAAATCAATAAAAGGAATGAATACACAATTTAACAATTAAGCAAAAGAACAACTTAATTAATTTAAAATGAAAGAAATAAAAGTAAGTATTAAAAGCTTTGCTAAAATGACTGAAACAACCGAAAAGAGCATAAAAATCTCTGCTTTAGGAGATACGGTGTCACTTCTCCTTCTCAGATGACTGTACAGAATCTGTGAAATTTTAGTTAGAAAAACATTTCCACTCAGCTATTTCTGTCCAAGAAAAATCCAGAGGTGATGATAGGCTCATCCTATCATCTAATCTCTCAGCTTTGGTTTCTAGATAGTTGGACAACGAGGTCAAACAGCTCCTCTGCAGCAGCATGCTGCTCTGTCACAGTTCTCTTCTTACAGCTGTGGAGGGGATGCAAGTGTTACACTCAAACACCAACTATACACAGAGATGTAGCAGAGGCTTTTAGAAAATATTCAGTGATTAATTCTTTGCTTTTTTTGCTTCTGTTTTCTAAAACTATCAGTGTTTGTTAACTTAACTCATGAACGAGAACACCTTCAACTAACGGCTACAAGCAGCTTTTTACTCTAAAAACATTTCTTTCTTTTTGTTTGGCTTAAACGTCAAGCAACATCCTGATGCATATCTATCTGCAGCATCAAAAATGTGTCAAGTTTGGACAGGAGGGCTGCTCAGTCTGGTCGAGCAACTTTAGCTTCATTAAGCAAGCATGTAAGAAGAACGCTCTCTGTGATACCGTTGAAACATATAAAAAACTCCCCCATACTGCTGTATGATGCAGGTTGATTTACTTTTGAAAAAACTTAAATCAGTGTTATCATTAGGCCTGTCACAATAAGTCAATTAATTGGACGATAAGAAAAAATGAGCGCAATAACTTTACCGACCGCAATAATTTTAGTCTTAGTTTTTCTCTCTTTACCAAAGACTGGATTGCAACAGGTTTCACTACGGTGCATCACAGTTCAATTCATAGGCAGCAGTTTGTCTACAACGTTGCCTACAAGATGATATACTAAAGGAGATCAGACATTCACTCAGTTTTATTCTGCCCACTTAGATATGTTGTGAAGTTAAAACATGACCCCTTGCATAAGCATACACTATGTAAATGCTGACTGGACCCTGAACTACAAGTGTTCCAGATAACTAGACTAAACTAGTCTGTACATCAAGTTAAATGTTATTTAATAATAAATGTTTATTTTTTGAAAGGGTGTACTTAGCATTATTACAGCATTATTGTTATAATATTAGTTAAAAACTGTCTAAAATAACAACATTAAACGCTTCGCGCAATATTATTGTTTATCGCAATTAATTCTGAGACAATTAATTGCACCACAAAATTTTTTATCATGACAGGCCTAGATATTATAACATTGTGATTCTTGTCAATATTAAACATCATTGTAATTGGCATTACACATCAAAACTTCGTCATTTTGTTTTCCCAAAAAGAACTTGCACTTTTCCACCAGTGCTGTCTGTGCACAGCTACAATTTCAAATCTGCTGCAAAGGGGGTGTACGTGCTGCAAATGTTTAGTGGGAATGGAGCAACAGGATGAAATTGGTAATGATTTCTTCTGAAAGAGCAGAGACATGTTATGCTCAAATTGCACATCAAAGCAGAATCTTTAAATGGTGAATTTCTCACTAAGATTTTTCCACAGTGAATAATTAAGGAGGTAACATGCACATCAAAGCTTTCTTTGGTCACCGGAGATAGAAAAACAACAACAAGCTTTGCTGTCACTGGCTGATGTGAGTAGAGCCGTTTCAAAGTTAAGCAAAGTTAAATGGGTCTTTCATCAGCTCCCACATTTTGTAACAACTTACCCAGAATTAACCCCCCCCCCAAAAAAAATGATCAACTTCTCAGAGGTTCAATGCATAATGGCACGTATTACATGAGTGTGTAGCTGCATCGAAGGAGATTGTGTTGACTGAGAGTATCAGCCTCCTCCAGGAAAAGCGTGCTAACGTTGTCTCTCTAATGACTCGTGAGTTAAATGATGTGATGACCTCCTTTATGTTTGACACCGATGACACAGGAAGTCGTGTCTAATCAACTTTTACAACTCTGAAAAGTTTTCACAGATTAGTGATCAAGGTTGTACAGGAACAGCCTGCAAGAAATGATAAAAACTAAACCACAACTATTCTTTTTCAGAAGTTTGAAAAAGCTGTGATGGACCGGCGACCTGTCCAGGGTGTACCCTGCCTTTTGCCCACCGATTGCTGGGACAGGCTCCAGCTACTCGCAACCCTTCTTCTGAATAAGTAGTGCAGATAATAGTTAGATGGATGGAGTGAGAAAAACTCTGCCATTAAGAGTTCATTTGCCAACAGAAACAGAAAAAAAACCCTTTTAATACAAGCAAGTTTACACTAAAGCTGGTTTGAAGTTAAAGAAAATATATTGTCAAAAGATAAATCTACTAAAACATATACTATTATTAGCATCATGTTTAATATACATTATGAGGTAACATTTTGGCTTCTACTAGCAACCTGTCCAGCGTGTACCCTGCCTCTTGCCCTATGTCAGCTGGGATTGGCTCCAGCCCCCCCCAGGGCCCCGTTTGGGAATGAGCGGTAGAAGATGGATGGATAGATGGATGGATGGATGGATGGATGGATGGATGGATGGATGGATGGATGGATGGATGGATGGATGG
>JBAMHX010000004.1:19168816-19179256 GCA_037177515.1 Pseudomugil tenellus | reverse complement strand
ACACACACACACACACACACACACACACACACACACACACACACACACACACACACACACACACACACACACAAACGTGCACACACACACACATATGCTTACACTTATCCAAAGTATTCAAGTAATTTAAAATGCTGTCCAGTTTCACCACTTCTCTCTGTGACTTGACAGATCTGTCTTTATATGTCAACAGGAACAAAGCCAGAGTGAGAATAATTTACAGAGACTTGGTTAAATTTACCAGGTTGCAGTTTGTTTGTTTTTTTAATAGTGCTGGTCCTTCCAGGTTCATGTGTCGGACCAACAAGCTAAAGATATAACATAAGTTATGGTCACATAGAATTAAAGAAAGAAATTGAGATGAAATTTTTTAAGACCATTTATTTAAATGAATGTTATTCATTTATTTAAACTAAAATGCTGAACAAAAAACTTTTTAGTTGTCAATTACAAATTACATTTTAAATGGAAATTTTCGTTCAGTCAATGAAAACAATGAAAAAAAGTATCTATAAATTTAGCTCTAAAAAATGCCCAAACCACATGAATGAGTAGTAAGTAATGAGTTGATGAGAAGATGCTGTATGAATGCTGCAGGAATGTATGAATGAAACTGGTCCTCAAGGGTCTATCTTGTTGTCTTATTGTCTATCTCAATGACAAACAAAAGTCAAGTCAGAGATGTTCATAAAAGACTTTTCATCGCTCAACAAAGTAATCTCAGCATGGGAAAAAAGTACAACATAAATACTGTCAGAGGCAGAAACATTTAGAGCTTCAGCTGAGACACTTCACAAATAAGTACATTCATTTTTCAGAAGCTCTCTGCTGTGTAACAAATCAGGAAGTGGTTTTGGGGATGGGGGTGGGAAGGGTGGATAGCTTAGGTGGGCTGCTGTGATTAGTGTATTCTTTTTATTAATATTCAGCAGGTTTATTTTTAGCATCCATATTGTTAATTTGCACTATGAGCACAGCAGGAACCGGTGCAGCGATGCAGCAGGGGTTGTATAGTGTGTGGGCTGTATATAGTCACATTTGATATGCTGAGGCTTCAAACAGCTGTGGAAGCAATTCTACCACAAATGCAAAGAGGTAAAAAAAAAAGAGAAATAAACCAGAACAAGCGGTACACCTGATGCCTCAACAATCTGAGACTACAAGCAGTCAAGCTGTGTATTCAGAAACAAAAACACCTGCATGTATAGGTACAAGTCAATCTCAGGATATAACACCAAAAGGCAGGGTGGGGGGTTACAAAGGTGGTGTTTGGGGCTGGAGAACCTTGGTTGGAGTCCTAGGGTGCCAAAAGTACTTATGTTCTACCCACACAGAAACATGGTAGGCCATATCTCTCTGTTTTATGGTTATAAATGTAGTATTTTTATTGCATATAAAATATCTCAGCTCTGAAGAAAGTTCACTTCGATATAGAAAAACACGTGAATTTCAGCGATTATAACACCAATTTTCCCACAATCCAATAGTTCAGGGAGGTAAACCAAAATGATCATCTTTAATATTCAGAGAATACCAAAGGAGTCAATAATAACCTCATGTCTTTGTGTCACAGACTGCAGCACCTGATTATATCTTCTCTATTCTTTGTCTCTGAGGCGCTCAGTCCACCCACCTGAATCTTCTTGTGAAACTGCTTTGTCCCGAGTCGTCTTTATCAAATGGAACACATGCACAATATTAATCACATTGTGGTGAGTGTTGAAGATATTTCACCACTTCACCCTGAAAAGTCCTCTGTTGCTTTGGCATTATATTTATAATTACAGAGCTGGAGGATGATGAAGCATTATCAAATGGGTTTTAAGTATCTTGTTATAATAACAATAATAATATTAATAAAAAGTGCATAAATCTGGATGAATCCTGCTGTCAGTGGTGAAATCCCTCATACGAGTTCACGTGCAAGCCACAACAGAAGCACTGCTGTGTTTGGCAGATGAGGTGGGATGCCTCTTCTCATGAACTGATCCTTTTTCTCCTCCTGTGTTTCCTCCTTCAATAAGCTTGACAGAGGTTAATTTCCTTTAATCAGGCTATTTATGCTGCTTTATTTCTGATAAGGAAGCATGCTTGCTTCTGCACCGCATTCCTGACATGCTGTGAATTCATGAAAGAGTTTACTTCACCATGCAGATAAAATTCATTTCCTCCATCCAAGGGGACAGTCTACATCAGCCCTTTTGTCTTTTTAGCTGTCCAGTGCAAACCTAAATGTTGTCCGCAAACCAAATATCTGCAGCAGATTTTCACAAATAATGAGGTAAATTTGCATTTGACCCCTTGCAGTTTACAGTTGTTTCTAACATGACTGTAATTAAACTTGGACCAGTCTCGTTATTCGGAAATCAGTACTTTATTGAAAAATAAATTTCCTCAAGCAGGGAATGATGTAAAAATATAAGTCTTGGAAATGAGTCTGAATATCTGTGCAAGTTAATAGTATCCATTAATTGATTGCCTGTGGGTTTACATTACAACTGAGGTCAGTGCAAGGATGCCAAGTGTAGACGGCTTTAATTGATTCACACGTTTATTATGTTCAGATTAGGCAAGCTGCCAAGGATGCGTCCCCAGATGAGCAAAGAGAACACAGACAACACTATATAGAGATCTAATACTGTCACAAACTGCCTTTATCCACACTGTCACTCAATGAAGGCATCACCTATAAACTGTCTTAGTTTACATCAAGTTAATTATCCATCAATTAAGGAAATTAGCCCAACTTTATAGTAGGATATTTAGAGGAATGAAAATCCCTGCAGTTTAGGCTCGCACAGCAATAAAACAGTTCAATCATTTATAAGGATCCCTGTTTTCATCAGTTCTTACAAGTGAAAAGTGGAGCAAATATGTTTGTGCTGATTTAAAAACTATAATTATATCATCATTTTTGAGGCATAATTTAATCAGTCTGAAAGCAGTTTGTATGAGATGAAGACATCACTGTTGATATCAAAGTGTGAAGCTCATATATCCTGTTGTATCTCATTTAAGGAAATACATCAGGAATATAAATAATAGTATTTCATAATAATGGTTGCAGCTCAGAATGTGGTTGTCTCAACAAGCGTGTGATGAGAAGCTGGATGGCAGTCTTGTATCTGTATGGAAGAAAATGTAGTTGGAACCACACCCAAACTGGAAGCAGGCGCAAAAATGTGTCTTTTATAACCTCCAGAAAACACCAAACATCTTACAGAAAAACTGAAATCTAGTTTGCAGGGAATTGAAAACTGTCATAATTTCAGACACAACCTCCCTCTTGTCCTGAGGCATAAGCACAATCCCACACTGCATACGATGGCTGTTCAGCAACTAGAATACCTTTGATGTCTAAAAGCCTTACTGAGAATTTTAAACCATGTAAACACTGCAATAAATACACGTTTCTAACACAAACAAAAGCAAAACAATAGGAAACTGAATATGTGCCACATGTCTTGGTAAAAGACAGAACAGCAACACTGAGGGATGCTCCTGTCTGTTGCTTTGCAACTGGTCAAACTCGTCTTCTGATGATCTTAGGGTTCAGACAACAGCTGCAGCAGAAGCATGCAAAATGTATTGGGAGCAAATTTATTTCTATTCAAATTCTGTCACACACAAACACAAACTTTTGAAAAACATGTATAATAATGTGAATAAAATACAAATAAAATATGGCAGAGATTAAGCATCTTCCAGAGTGATTTAATACAAGCTGAATACCTAAAATGTATTTCAATATGTAAAAGAAAACTACTTTCAAACATCTTAGATCGTTATTCATTACGGGAAGACAAATGTGGTTTCTTCATCAGTCCAAAGAGCAAAGGTGCATTTACTATTATTGTCCATCAGTAATATTTCCTCTCAGATTATAAAAGCCTTTGTATGACTGCTTAGCCACTAAAGTCTGTAATACTGTGCAGTATTTGACCAACACCACTCTATTCATGCACAACGCTTATAGAAGATTAACAGATCATCCATATGAACACACCAGTCAGTAGGTCAGCATGTAGGTCAGACCAGCATTAGTTCCCAAGCAAAACAGCAAATAATACTGAGATACAGAAAAGATTTATAAGAAAAATCATCTCAGTAGAAATAGCATGAACCCAGAGGAAAAAAATTAATTATATTATTTTAAGGGAAAACCTCAAAGTATCAAAATGAAAAATACTGGTATAGAAAAAGTAGATGTGAGAACTATGCACATTATGATACCGAAGTAGTGTTAACTTGGTGATCTGGTTAAAACACTTATTTAATCCAATTCATGTTAAAGCAGAAACAAGCAGTTGAACTGATGGTCAGAAAACCCACTTATAAGGATTTCTAAAAGGATCTAAAACCTTTCTGTAACTTTTAAAATCAATGTTTTTTTTCCAGCTTCCTCTAGTTTTGCATTCATCTGTGATCATCAATT
Organism: Pseudomugil tenellus; assembly: GCA_037177515.1. NCBI lineage: Eukaryota > Metazoa > Chordata > Actinopteri > Atheriniformes > Pseudomugilidae > Pseudomugil > Pseudomugil tenellus. The sequence goes on along the minus strand of JBAMHX010000004.1, from coordinate 19,174,821 downwards.
CAGCATTTTCTGTGCCTGTTTGTCAGAGAAAAACATTTTTAAAGCTGTAATACACATTTTAGTTTTGTGCTGTAGCTGTCCAGACAAGTCGATACAGGGATGTCATTTCCACTGACAAATAAACAGCCTATAATGCCAATTTGTAATTCAGGCATTTTGATGACATCACTATGAAACACTCTAGTGTTGTAGCAAACAGAAAAATCAGAGCACAGCTTTTGGTATACTGGGACTCCAGAGAAGTGGGAAGAGGTGTATTGGAAAGTGGGTCAGAAAAATAACATCAATGTCTTTTGTCAACTTTAAAACATGTAAATCTTCTCAACAATACTTAAAAAATTAAAACCGTGTAATTAAGAATTAATTTGGTAAAGGCCATTTGTTAAATTGGTCATGAAAACAGCTATGAGCTGTGGACAAACAGCAAGTTTCTGCTTTGAATAAGAATTTAACTCAACATTTCACAAATCATTTAACAGTATGATTTTCTAGTTTTCTATTTGTAACATGACTTAACAGAAATCTAAAATAACAACTAATAAGACAAACTTATCCAAAAGCCCCTGCTCCATATGACATTATGTAGAGTTTCTCAAATAAACACATTCTGATTTGACTCCCAAATTTCAGTTACGTAATGAAAGTCTAGCCCAAACCCACATGAGAGGTGAAGCCAGTCATTAGCAACATAAGACGCTTTCATGGCCTCCACACACACACACACACACACACACACACACACACACACACACACACACACACATCAACAGCTTCTATTAACTCCTCTCTGTCTCCTTTTCTGTCAGTAACTCACCGGCCTTCCCTTCCTCCTTCTCGGACCTCATGTCCTCCTTGGCACACGCTCCGCTTGACTCCACTCTAAAAAATGGTCTGAGCTCTCATAGCAGGAAAGAAAAAACTCAAAAAACAAACAAACAAAAAAAAAATGACACATACATGAAAGTCACACACCATTCAAATGTTACACACACCGCCACCAGAGCTGGACGCTCAGCACCGTGGCTCCACCCAGACAGGTTACTAGGAAGCCTTCCCCTGAGAGCCACTCACCCACATTTCCTGCTGCTTTTCTCCCTTTCCTGCGTACCTGATCGGTGACACGCCCAAATGCAACTTCAACAACTCTCACCCACACCCACTCCCACCTTTCATCTCCCCCACAAGTAGCGAACAGCCAAGGAGGAGGGGGAGGGGAACACAAAGGGCACCTCAGGCCTCAGGTAACAAACCAGGTGTTGAACTCTGACGACACCTGATGGCAGAAACCTAACAGGGAACATTATTATGCAGTTATACTCAGCAGAGAACACAACACCACTCTCCGTGTAACAGCTATGTGCTCCCTTTGAGTCTGCACAGCTTACATGAGGCTACATTACTCACTTCCTGCATTTGAATGTGTGTTTTGGCCTCAGAAGACAGAAACATAAACCCTGAATCCACAGTAAAAGGAGCTCAAGCAAACCTAAATGTAAATGTGCTGATAAATAAATCAAAACTTTGAAGAGGGGACAGGAAGTTCATCCTTCAGACCAAACTGTTTTACTTCTATACGCTCCGATGTGTTTAATAAATACAGGCTCTTTTGCGTTATCTTAAACCTTCCAGCCGTTTGATTGCTTTGCTGCTGTGTGCTGACTAAGGGCTGTCTGAGTCAGGCTGGTTGAGGACTTGGATGTGAGTGGACAGAGTAAATAAGGATATGGCTGTTCCATTTTACCTGTCAGAGCTCTTAATGGCTAAGGCAGGTACAGGCAGATGGTTTGGAGAAAATTAATCCAGCCTGCAGGGTACGACTAGATATAAACTGGTAATAGAAGTACTTGAGTGACACAAGTAGCATATTAAACTGCAAGTATAATGCGCCTGTCCGTTCGTGTGCAAGAGAAGATTGAGTCAAACTGTTCTGTATTTCAAGACGTGACAGCATTTCAAAGCAACAATGTCATTTGGCCTGCTTGTCAGAGGTTGACGGTTAGCGTTTAGCTTCGCCCAAAGATCAAATGTAATCTAACCAGATAGTTGTCACATGAGGCAATGGAACTGTCAATCAAGCAATGACACCTAAAGGATTAGTGCCAGACTCTGTCTCACTGATCTGATCTGAGACAAAATGTTGCAACAGTAACTCTTCAACAGTATGAGGATGTTAGAATTCATTGCAGATATTACACATGGATGGTTTTCTTGCCCACGCTGCTAGTTTAATTTCTCATAAAGCCAAATAATTATTACTACAAGGCAGATCATACAGGTTTAAATAAAAAAGAAATTACATGCAGTTGAAATCATCAATGGAACTGTATTTTTCTTTAATCATAAGCTAAATTTACTATTTTAATTTGTAGTAAGGACCAATATTTCTGACTGGCACACTCCACAGCTCTTGGTGGAAGGCAAGTATACCAGTGTTGACATCTGGTCTATTCTGTTGGTTCTACTCTCCAGATGTGGGTTTTCTGGCTTAACAACAAAATACTGCAAAACATTTGCAGAACTGTGATACATGTTTTGTTGGACTGCTCCATAGGGTCATTTTATTTCTTGACTTTGTGTCTCCTGTTATTTTCATTCTTCTATCTCTCTGCTTATGATTCATAAACATATATTAGCAACATGAATACAAAAGTCCTCTTCCTAAAAGGCCGGTGAAGAAAACAAAAGGAGAGGACCTGTGCTGGAGAGGATGCCACTCTGTGAGGTTGCATAAAGGGATCATTTCACATAAAAATATGTGATTTATTATCCTACACTGTAAATTGAATATGAAGTAAGTACATACATTTTCAGGATGCTGATGCTTATCTAACAGTGGAGGTAATAAAATAAGCAACAGATGATGAAGCTGTGTAACTGCTATTTCCAAAATGAGTCATTTTGTTAAATGGCGGAATCTTCCTCTCGTTGGGTCTAGGACTGGAACTTACATGACCATAATAGAGTGACTTTTTGTTCCCCTGCTGAATTGTTTTTGCCTTTGACAGCATGAAAAGCTATGAAAATCGTCCAATAACATTCATCTGCATAACAGATAAGCTCTTATGATAAGACTGTAATTTGTTGCTCGATCAACTATGATCTCAGTGTTGCTCACATCAAAAAAGTAAATGTAGACAAAAGATACACAAAGAGTCTTAAATTGTTGTTTTCAGAAGCAGCCATGATGTTTTCCAAAGACTCAGTGCATAAACTGTAATCTTAAAGTAAAGCATAGTAGTGGTTGGCACAAGACTCGATCGTGGTTTTTCCACATGGCAGCTGTGCTTAGTTGTGCACCTGCTTCCATTTGCGATCCCAGTCCAGACTTTTCCGCCTGCTAAATGTGAAATAGAGAAACTCTGTGATGAAGCTCTATGATGCAAAATTCTTCCTCAGAGATTATAAGAAAACATATATAAATAAATAAACACATTTTAAAACTCGTGTTTTTATAATTCCAAAGCTTTAGCTTGTTTCTAAATTAAACTGAATCTTATTTAGAGTATTGCTTTTATCCTGACGCCTCCTCAGTCTGAAATTTTCCCCTTCTCAGTGTCCTTATTCTCCCGCTTACCTCCCTTGATCACTGTGTCATTCATTTGCTTTGCTCACATTAAAGCATATTAAACTTTCTCTTTCTGTCCTCCACTCTCATCTGCTGCATTGCTCTCCTTTCAGATAACCTGTCAGTCTGCATTAGCAGTACTGCAGTGTGTTTGATGGAGAGTTCAAATGGAGCGGGATGAGAATATTACTTTGAGAGAAGAGGAGAAGAGAATACTGAAGCAGTGACGGGGAATGACACAGAAGACAGAAAATTAGTTTCTTAGGTCACAACTGTCGCAGCTTATTGTTGATGGAAATATCAAGAGACATGTTTGACCATCGCTTAGCATGCTTTCCCTGGTTCAGGAGCTAAACTAGAGGAAAAATCTAAATTGCAAACAGAGTTGGGATATAAGCATGAGAACAATGGCAGTTATTACAGCGAGAAAACAAATTGCTTGAAGATTGGGCAGCAAAACATATGAAATCAATAGACTTCATGATCAATATGCAGGTTAGTGTGATTACTGTATAGGTGTAAATAGAAAGAGTCTTTCATCCTGAGTGACACAAGCCTCTTTTAAACATTTTTATTTCACATATTGATGGCAGTGATTGCAGAAAATAAGCGGTTTGGCAGTGATGTATAATTACACATTACAATGCGATGAACTCCATGATGATGATGATGATGCTGATGCTGAATACCGGGTGACATAATATGCGTAGCTGACATAAATCAATGCTTGGCACTTATGTCCAGGTACCAAGTGCTGTTATCTGATTGTTCTTGCCTGTGCAGGCCTCTGCCGCTGCGTTCAACCCCCCCAAAGCCAAGCTTCCAGCTCAGTGTTTTTTTAACCACCAGGATAAATCACCATGCACACGTCCTGCTGTCACCAAGGCAACCCCTTGTAATTTCGAGTAACAACCTACCTTTGCCCAGCGAGCAATCTGGAGTGCCAAAGTCCATCAAGCTGGATATCTCCGTTGGGTAGCACATGTCTGTAACTACTGTCTTCTGTCTGTGATGCACTGATGAATCTGCAGGAGGAAAATAAGTCGTGTAAATTCTCTGACGAACATAAAAGCAAATCTTAATGATGAATTTAAGAAACATCATGTTCTGATATGTATCATACAAACTATAGCTGAGATCTAGATACAAACACTAATCTAAGAAATAGGTTTATGATGAGTTAATTTAGAGTGTTCAGCTTATATTGTACTCTTCTGGTTACTTTATTTTGAAGCAGAAATCTAAAGCTGGAATCTGAACAAACCCACACAGATGTTGGGAATCAGCTGAGGGCAGAATAGTCTGCTGGGTTGTAAATGTTTATCACTGGGCAGGAAACACGTGTTATATGTATGAAATGGCATACAAATATAGTGAAAGCTGTCAAGACATACTTTAGTATATGCATGCATTTATATGCCAATTAGATAAATGGTCTTGTTTATCTTGACAACTGCTGTCTACTGAGAAGGACCACCACTGTTTTACAACATATTGTCACAAAACCGTGTTAGTTTAGACAAAAGGTGAAAATAACTGTTTTTAAAAAGGGTTGTTTATGCTTTCTAGTCTAATTACGCAAGGTAATTTCGTTACACCTGGAAAACAGTATATATCCGCATTTTGATGTGTTCCCACAGCATTACAAGGACTAGGAGGCATTGTGTTGGTCATTTACCGCCCTTTCGTAGTTCTGTGGACAGATAGTCACATTAATCAAGTCTTCCTCTGAAGTGTCAACTTTATTTCTTTTTCTAAACCTTTTAGAAACATTTTCTTAATACTCCACCTCATATGTAAAACATTAAATACTTGAAATATAACAGCATTTGTAGGAGGCAGAAATATACACCCTGTTGGTAGATCGTGGTTTATGTAACAGGAAGTGAAAAAAGAGTTTGTCACTGAGATGGACTGCAGCTGGCTTTTAGTTCACAAGGGAAGCAAATCTTATACAATCTCTTACTAAGCTGTAAACAATAAATGTGAATAAAATCGGCTTTGATTGACTGCTTGGATGTAGAAAAGTAAACAAAAGAAAAGAGGCATAAAACAGGAGCTGTTAGTAATTATAATTCACACATTACAGCAGAAAATTAACTACTGTGAACATCCAGATGACAATGAAGAGAACTTTTCTGGAATTGCTTTAATTCCCAGGAATATCTGGTAGGTTATATCATTTCTAGGTAGACAGCCGTCAGACAAGCCCTTTTTTGTTTTTGTCTCAGATGTATTATCTGCCATGAAGACACATGTTGGAAATTTGCTTCCATTCCTCGAGGCTTCTTTGAAACCTCTATCTAGCATATAAAACTTTTTTTCTGAATGAAAGTTTTATTTATACTTTTTTCATTCACTATATCTTCTAAAAGTAAATAAAAATAGCAGTAGCGATGTGGATATAGGGGTTGCAAAAATAGACAAAAACAAAGCTAAA
>JBAMHX010000004.1:19112863-19139780 GCA_037177515.1 Pseudomugil tenellus | reverse complement strand
TACTCATTATTATGTAGTTTTAAAGCACAGGTGTACATGTTTTACTCATCATTTATAAGATAATTGATTAATAGTTAATCATTTATTGGTTTATAACATTTATAACTGGTTTATAAATTATGCAATATCACATTTTAAAAATCTAAATCCACATTGAACGGTATGAAAATAAAATAATTCCCAAATTGTATATTAGCTTTTTAATCAAGAGTAAAACATATATATGTTTTTATAACTTATATACTAATAAGTATTAATGTCAGAAATGTTGTCTATAAATGATAATTCCAGGGTTTATTAGCTATTGATCAATTATCTTATTAATGATAAGTAAAACATGTACAACTGTGCTTATAAACCACTTACTAATTAGTATTACACTTATAAAAATGCTTTATAAATGATTAATTCAGTACTTATTACTGTTTGTACTTATTACAGTCCTCTACTGTTTGATTTTGTGCTTGTGTTGTTCTTATTCTCAGATGTAAGTCGCTTTGGAGAAAAGCGTCTGCTAAAAGACTGTAATGTAATGTAATGTTATTAATGCTTAACCAATGCTTTATAGTGTGTAGTTAATATAAAGCGTTAGCGAAAATGCTTCAAAGCTTATCTAGTAAACACAATAATTAACAACAAATAATAAGGAACCTCAGTACTGAAATAAGGTAAATGTAAAATATTATTTAAAAAAACATTTTTCTCGTTCAAATGATAATCATCTCTGCTTGGTTTAAACTTTTTCCTATTTAATCAGTTACTTTCTTTTTATACTTTCATATTATTTTAGATTAAGTTTGTGAAAAGTTAGATTTATTTAATATGAAATATAAACTTTTTGTTTGACTCTGCAACGTTTTTATTAAATGCAATATTTTCTGCATGATTCTATTAAATGTGATCATTTTAGGAGTTTTTTTCCGTATTTGACAATATCACAGTTGCATGAATCTCATACATATCAAAAACATAATCCTCCCACCCACCAGTGCCAGTATTTGCGTCTAGTATTAGACCCTCTGCTATGCAGCAATTAGTTCTTTTTACTGGAGGAAGTCTGCTGTGGGAGAGGAAGAGAGTGGGAAAAAAGTAAGGGGAGTAAGGGGCTGCCTCTCTCTGGCTATTGTTTGGACACCGTGTCCCACCAGTGCAAGGACCACAGACAGGGCGTGGCTGAAGGAGCCCAGGCAGGGAATACAGGGTGGGGAGGAGGAGGGTTAGCAGGGCATATTTTAACTGCATGTGGACAGCATACAGGAAGGCGGGTGGTCCCTGGAGAGTGTTACAGAGAAACAGAAAGAGCTGGAGTGAATGGGAGCAGTTTGGCAACGTGCTTCCAACCCTGTTCATGTGTGCCGTGAAGTAATGAGAGACCTGGGCCTCTGACAAACTCAGGCCAGATGGGGAGAGGATTCTTTTCTGCAATTACTCTGTAGCAGAGAGCACTCGAGCCACTGCAGTTCCTCCTCTGTGGAGAAAATGTAATCACTGCATTTTTTTAGAGGGGTACTTAATAACCATGCAGGCCTTAAAGCAAGCTTTTGGAGAAGTTTTATCTGTGTTATCCATCATATTGTTAGTGTTTTGCTTTGTCCCAGCAGCAGCTAGTTTGGAGGAGGAGCTGGATCTGGATTTGTATTCAAAGGTTTATTTTTCATCACAGATTCTGTTCTGGGTGTGGGTTAAGTCTCTCAGTGGTTATCCACTGGACCCATTGCTGGTGAAGACAGATGGGAGAAGCACCCTCAACAACTGAAGAGGACATAGCCAGTGTAGGATATTAATAAATAGGTGGGATGTTTCTTATACCCATATAGTGTTGAAATTATGTTTTTGCTTGATAATCAAAAAATTTTAAGTCTGACTGTACACAGATTTTGCTTCAGCATCAATTAATGAGGGACATGGACTTCTCCAGGGAACATGACTTGCCAACTGCAGTCCTGAGGAGACAAGCTGATTAAGGGCAACATAAGAAGCAGAATTTTCTTAAGCTCTGTTAAGCTTGGAATTTTCTCACTAAAATGCTCCTGTGGAGCTTTAGCAGACCTGTTATGTTCAGCATGTGACTTTTATCAGTTATTCCCATATTTAAATCTCCAGATGGTCTTATTTTGTTCAGCCTGAAGAATTTAATTCTCATCTGTACCCTGAAAATGCTCCAAAAGTAATAATCACCACACAATATTTATGCTAAAATGGCTTTTACATACATGATTTTGGATGTTTTCAGAGCTGATAAAGGATCAGCTACACATCCTTTGCTGTGTTCCATGTGCCATATAGCCCTGTTTTAAAACAGGCTTATGCATTACTATTGGCAGACACCCATGAGTCTGTGATGAGCATTTTCCCACTAACTGCAAGGCATCAGCCTACCAGTAACACTAATCCATGGCGTTGATAGGGTACAGTATTTTCATACAGCTTCCTTATACAAAAAAATGCTATGTTACTATCAAAATATACAATATAAACAGAGACATCAGTGTCCTTTAGAAATCTTTTATAAGGTCTTGACATCAATATAATGGATTAACAGGAAATGCCTGTTGATGATAGGATGCAATCTTCCTGCACTGATACATTACTGTCAGTGGTTTAAATTATGAAAAGGTACCAGAATCCAAAGGTATAATTTTCACTGAATAGTTACTAAATGATAAGATGAAAAATGTCTTTTAAAGAGACTTTGGTTGGAAAAATGATTTTGAAAAGTGGGGGCATATTGAGGCTGTCTTCTTTCCTTGTTTATCTCAGTAAGAAGAGCTGCTGGATAGACCCCAAGGCCAACAGGAACAGCAGCATCAAGTGCTGTGTTTATGGCTGTGTTGGACGTCTGTCAAAGATGTTAATGTAGCCTCACAGATAAGTGAAGCACAGCAAAAATTCTGACGCTTTGGCACAGTGTAATGTATTTACAGGAAGTCGCTCCATGCATAATAAAAACCTCTGCTTTGATCCAGCACAAGGCAGAGCCAACAAATGGACTAACAAGCAGCCCGGCCAGGAGAGAGATATACACCTAAAGAACATTTAATCTCCCTAAGCCACCACTGCTGGCTCATCACACTCTAAGACAAATCATCTTAAACTTAAAATCTTATAAGAACGGGTTTAAACTAAGCGGTTCTCAGGCTCAAACCTCTTTATCCTGGTGAGGTGAGAGCTCCACTGAGGGAGTTGGATTACTGTGTGTCTGCTTTTGGTTTGATCAGTCACCTGACTGCTGGCCTGGCCTCTGGGAACAGGAAATATGACATCACTGCCCTGACATTCGGGAATGTGGGAATGTCAGGCTGCCTGTTAACATAACTCGAACAAGACAGAGAGAGCAACAGCGACAGGCACAACATAAGTCACTGCTGCTGAAGTGATTAAACCAAAAAACTAAGGGTTATTTAAGTAGTCTTTAATTTGAAACAGACTTGAGCTTTAGATTTTTCAGACAGTTGATTAAGTTTTCTTCTTAAATTAATATGTATTATCAGATTATACCACGTAGTTACTGTTCTGAAAGATTGAAAATCAAACTGATTACTTTGCAACGAGAACATTTTATTTTCCTGCTATCAGTGTGCAGTAAAATGATTCTGACATAAATCCAAATGACTGTGGCATTACATCTCTGCAGCATTCCACTACTCCTTCATGTGATACCACAAACCGCCATTTGTCTTTGGTCAAGAAAGTCCCCCCAAACACATTAATCTGTTCCTTAAATTTTCCCATCTGGATCTGATTTAATCATCTCACTGGCAGCTAAATCCCCTTTCCTCTAACAACAAGTGAAGTGTGAAAGATTTTCCTATAATTGCTGTAAAAGTGTTTTATAAGTGAACTATTTGAAGGACGTGTACCTGTTTAGATCTTGTGGTTACCCCAGCAGTCTCACAGGTGAAGAAAACCTTAGAAACTGTAGCTTAATTCTGCAAAATATGAAAATGGCGAACAGGAATACAAACTGCTTTGTTTGCATACTTGCCTGCATACTTTTTGTATAACTGTGTGTAACTATGGAAAAAGATGAAGGCCAAAACTTCAGCAAGAGGTTCATTTAGAGCTTCCAATTAACATGCTTTAAACATGTTAACGGTGAAAGTACCACATGATGGAGATACTTCACTGTATTGTAAGTATTGCAGGAGAAAGTAGCATCAGTAACTCAGTGTCTGTTGGGTAGTTTTCAGCAAAAAGGTTTATATACCCATACTAGCGCTCTTTAAAGTATATTTGTATCTTTGATATATTTTTATTACTCTTTGATAAGGATTTGTAAGACATTTTGTACTTATTTATCAGACCCTCCCAGTATTGCACATCTAAGTCAAAACCTTACGGTACACTGACAAGTTACTGCATCTTATAATCCCAGTAATTCCTGGCATGTAAGAACATGTTGGAATTAAAAATGTAATCTGTTAATCTACCCTATGTTCATTTAAAAGGTTTAAAACTAATTGGGATCTTATTTCCAAACACAAATAGCAAAATAGCATTATTATCTTAGTATTTCAGTAAAAATAAATAAGAAAAGGTGATCAGATATCTAAGAGTAGTGGAGATCAATATGCTAGGAAGCAGAGAGCAGCTAAAAAGCAAAAAATAAGTCAAAAGTTGCTGTCATGCTGTCATCCATTCAAAAGCGATCACAGAATACAACAAATCTTCATGCTCTCTCAGTAAGTATCACTTAAAGTCAAAGAAAATTATCTTGAGCAGTACCATGAAATCTTTCATTCAAAGATCTATTCTCATTCATCATGTTATTCCAAGCTACATGACAGCGCCAGCGTCCTTCATACAGTAGGTGTTGGCATAAGAAAACTGTTCCCAAATCACAATTTTGTCTTTGCAGTCTCACTGCCAGACTTAAGCACAGAACAGAGAAAGAGCCAGAACTGGAGGGAGTGCAGCCCCAGAGGAGCCCAGCTGCTGCCTGGGAAACCAAACTCCAGCCGACTCTGGCCCACGCTCTCTAACCCCGACCCCTCCTGTCTAGTAACAACACTCTGTCTGTCTCCCGCTCATTTTGCATGTCTTTTCCACTGTCATTCTCATGCTGGGTTTGGGGGAAAATAAGTCAGATGAGGAACAGTGGAATAATATGAGTCACCCTGCTGCGCATTCTCCAAATACTTCCCACTGTTGATTTCAAAACAGTCACACATGTTCATGTTCTCACTCATGCACATGGAGAGGGAAGGGATTGGGTGCGAGAGTGCACACACTTATATTCATGTAGTGACACTCACCCCGATAGTGGATGCTGTCATCATGGTGATTGTGCTGGTGGTGGTTCTCCAAGGCAGGGGGGCTGCTGGCACCCAACTCTGCCAGTCTATGGCTGGTTGCAGAAAGCTCTGAGCGGAGGTTGGTCACTTCCTGAGTGGCAGACTGGATGGCCCCATCAATCCTCTGTGCCAGCTGTTTGTTGTCTTCCATCATTTTAAGGATTTTCCCCTGAGGACCAAATCCACACAGAGCAGCATGGTGTCAAGAGGAGCATTACATGGGGTGAAGCTGGCACCTTTTCTACATCCACCACCACTTCTTTTTCCCTTCTTCTTCTCCTCTTCCTCCACCTGTACTTCTTCTCCTCGGGTTTACTTCTCACATAAAGAAAAAAAAAGTCTCCTCTTCTGTTCTGTTCTGTTCTGTGAGCAGTTCAGAGATGATGTCTACCTGTTACTGCATAAAGAGCAACGTGTGCGTAGCCGGGCACTACACAGTGAGAGAAAACATGCTTTCAAGTAAGGTAAAGGACAAAAAGAGTGAACACAGGAGAAAGTAAGGACGGAAGAAGCAAAGAGGGCAAAAAGACAGAACAGAAAGAAAAAAAAGAGATGCTGCCCAGCAGGCGGAGGGGAAAGTGAATGCTCCCGCCGAGGAGAATGTGCTGTGAGCAGCTGCTCTCAGAGAGGACCCTGCACACACTGAGATGACATGCAGCCTTTTAAATGGACTGTACCATGTGGCAGTATAGCAGGGGGGAGACGGGGGCGCAATTGGACAGAGCTGCTCTTCAGAAAATCTCTGCAACTGCACAGTATGCTGTGTATCCCACACACTGTGGAGTCTGTAATGAGTTAGCAGTCGGTCTGTAAGTAGGAATAAAGTACAGATTGTTTCTCTCTACTTCTTCTTTCTATGCTGCTACATTTAGAGCTTGTCAATAACGTTGAAGCCCTCAACAAGCACTTGTCAAGCCCTCTATATCCTTTTCACATGTCCCTTCCTCCCTCTCACTCACACACCCACAGTCTTTTTGTCTCTCCCACCCCCCCTTTTTCATTCCATTATATATTCATCTCTTTGTCCTGGGAAAGCTTACCCCCACGTTGGTGGAAGGGGGCTGACACAAGGCGCCCAAGGGGAAAACATTTCAACACAGAGAGCAAACTTACTAAGGGACAGAGGCTCAGTACTATGATGGGGGACACACAAGGAGAGCAGGCCTTGAGAATTGTAACGGAGCTGCGGTGTAAACATAGAAAAGCTTCACCTTTTTGATAAAAAGCAGTTGGAAGGTTTATATTTTAGCTTTTGTGTGGGCCCAGTAAACAAACTCCACTGCTACTGGTCCTTATCTGTGTCAGTGTGAAATTCCATCACACAGAAAGGTTAGAATAGGTGGGTAGAGATGGGAGACATGCTGCTAATCTTTCCTCGAATCATTCCTCGATATTGCTGAGTCATCGCAATTTTAAATCTGCATTTGACATTTCCATTTTCCAGAGAAGAAGAAAACACATCCTGTCTGGCAAGAGACAGAGATGGATGAGTGATACATCACTCAAATTCTGTCATCCGCGGCACAGGTAAAAACAGCTCTATGCTTGTTAGTATTCACACAAGGCAGAGACACAAAAGCACAGAACAGCTAACATGCGAGTGTTTTATTCTAATGGTTTGTTCACTACTTAATGAAAAAGTAGTACCCGTGTTGGTGTTTATAATGTGTTCATGTGACATCAATGGACATCTCATTGATGTACAGTATATTGATGTAGTCTTGACTGACCTAGTTTAACTTGTCAACTTGGGCTTAACTGAGTACAGTCAGTGTCAGCAGGTTACATCAGTGTTTAACATGACAGTATATACACTGTAAAAAAACAGAATGGAAAAAGATTGACATGATTGAGACGGTAATCATTTTATTAAAAGATTCTTTGAACCTGTAGAAAATTACCCAATAAATCATCGTATTTTGAGGATATCTCTTAAATTTGGCAAGTTACATTGACAAGCGTTGCAGTATATCCACTGCTTTTGTTTTAATAAATGATTTGAGATGAGAGAATTTCCATTGCATAGTTCTACTTAAATACCCTTCAGTCATGGTGGGATATAATATGAACATCTCTAACTTTATGTGAGTAGTGTGCAGTTTAAAAATGACAAAGTTTGAAAAAGGTTTAGGTTTTAAGTGATGAGTGATGCTGTGACTTTCCTTCAGATCTCATAATAATTGAGAATGATTAGGTAATCAGCTGGTTAGTCTGACAACAAAACCTCACCAGTAATTTTGATGACTGATTAATTTTTTTAACTCATACAATGTAAGAAATAAGAAATAAGAAAAATACATATGCAAAAAAGACAACATCGAGGTGTATAGGCTGCTGCTTCACGACAAAGGTCACAAATTTTAATTTAACATCCACCCACCCACCCACCCACCAATCCATCCATCCATCCATCCATCCATCCATCCATCCATCCTTCTTTCTTTCTCTCTTGTTTATCCATTCTGGTTTGCAGTTCCTGCCAAAGCAGACGTTATCCTTCCATCCAGAAGTTCCTAAGCCAGCTAAAACATTATCCCTAGGTCACCTGACTTCGGGCTGCTAGGTTTGGTGTCTCAGATCTTCTACTGGACCTGCTATATAAACTTCAATCAGCCAGAATCAGGGATTCATCCTGAACTCATTCAGGCTAAAGTAATGCCTGAACAACATTAAGTAGCTGCTATCATGCCTAAACCTTTCACTGTTGCCTGAACTCAACCTATCCCTATAAGTTACATTACATGGCAGCAAATTTCTGCATCTTAAACTATAATTTTACTCTTTTGGTCATTGTGTAATACCATCAAGTTGGAACTAGAATGCCTTTTTTCAGTGGCGATGGTAATATTAAGCTAATCCGTCCTGTGGTTGAGTCTTCAGGATAAAACGTGTGCTAAGTGAGGGATATGACGTGATAGGGAACACGGAAGATCATGTAACTGTCACTGCATCCAGGAAAGGGACACAATGGGGAACCAGACCTACCATGGGGGTCCATAAGCAACTATATGGCAGTCTGATACAGCTAGACTCATGTGGAATAACAAATATAGGATAATGCTGTTGTAATTTCTAGAGAAAATCATCATTGTCTTCATCACCACTGGCATGTTTAATCACATGTTAGAAGATCATTATTGCTGTCTAGACAGTCACACTACTGCCCTGTTGTTGCACTGACCTTAATTTGTTGCTGATTGACATTGTAAAAAAAAGTAGCACAATAATAAGGGGTATATTCAGAGCTATCTCCAGCTATCTTTTTTATTTTTTTTATTATTTTGCTCATATTTAGCATTTTTATTTCCAATATTTTTCTGATTTCTACATTATGTGACAGCTAAGTCTTCCAATATATTCCACTACAGGTACAGTCTGCCCACAGCTATATGAGGCACGTCTTTCATATTCTTATCTGTGCAATGCAAGGCAATGAATGATTAATGATCAAGAGTCACAATTGTCACATCAATAACTACAAAAACGTTGAGGTTACATAGTTCTAAAATGTCCAGAACTTACAAAGTCCTCCTCTGTGTCTGATATCATGTATGGTCTTGGCAGAAACCTGAGATCAGTGCAGGAGTTACTGCTTAAATTACTTACAATGGTGTGGATATTTGTTTGTTCACCTGTTTGATGCCATTAATGGGAAGTTTAATTAAGTGTGTGGTGGGTGTGCAGTTAAAAAGGGGTATTGATAAACAGTCGTTGTGACTGGCTGCCTGGGTTAATTGAATATCGACTAATCCTACACACACTGGAACACTTTCCATTTCTTCCCAATAACAAAGTGATATAATGTTCTGCTCACCTATCTGTAATGGTCTTAACCCAGAGTTGGAAGAGATGTTTACTACAAGCTACTTATTTACTGAGTAACATCACAACTCCAATGAAACACTGAATGATAGACTACATAGTTATGACTGTGTGTGATTGTGTGAATATTACACAAATTTGAAGCAATGGAAGCGTTATACACTAGGTTTGGTGTTCTTTTAGCCATTTTTTTATATTAAGGTCAATGTCTGTCAAATCTTTTAGATTCTTAATCTTTTATAAACGTCTGAGGGTCAAATCTGGTAATTAAGCACTTAAATGCTCTGCTGACCATCAACGGTTGGTTTTAAGAGAATATTAATTTTTAATATGCTTATTTTTTATTGGGAGAGATGTGTCAGAAATAAAATAGTGATAAAAGCAATGAAAGTGAGTCATAAGTCTAGTCTTAGGCAATGACCATGGAAAATATTTAGTTGATGATCTCTGCAGGACTGAAGAATATCAGAGTTCAATGATAAATCTGTGGTTTCATAAAAATGATCAGCAATGAAAAAAATATTTGTGCTGTTCAACAGCACAAATATTGAGATGGACGAAGAGTTTGTGTGTCTGATGTCTGTTGTGTCTCTGACCAAGGATGTAATTTGCCACAATCCAGGGAAGGGAAACTGTATTTTTTTACAGAATAGATCATTTTAAAGTACTGACATTTTTCTGTAATCTAAAGCAATCGATTGAAAGTCCCACTTAAAAAAATTTCAAAAACTAAAATGGTGAATCAGACATATGCCTCTTGCCTGCCAATCGCTGGAATCAGCCCTCCAAATCCACACATTGCACTGTAGGTTCAATTAAACACCTTATTAATTAACATGGGAGTTCTGGCTACATGTCTTATTAAATGCAAACTATCTTTTTTAATAACTTTAACCACAGAAGCAAACAAAACATTGATTGGAAGGACAGGAAAACAGTGGCAAAATCCTAAAATATAATTTCAATGTACAAGTACTTAAAGAGATCGTTGGTTGGGACCACAGTCAATGGTTGGGACAGACTTATTTTTCTGCCTGACTTCATCATTAAGCCCCTCAGACTGATTTTTAGATTGTTAAATTTTATTCAACAGTTATTTTTTGGCTATATGATTAAACCTAGTGACAATATGTTCCTAATGCATAGTATAATGAAAACCCACTAAAATCCTCCTTTCATATATGAATCATTTGGTGACATTTTTGTGTCTCTTTCCCTTTATGCTGTTAGATATGGTAGTAAGTTATTTGTGGTCATATGAAATTGATTTTCACTTGTATCAAAGCCAAATAGTGAGAATTAAACAGAGAGTCTGTGAGAATGGATCAATTAAAGCAATAAAATACTCAACATCTAGTTTCTGTCATTGGGAGTCTCAAAGTCAATAAATCTGTAAAGGACATTGTTTGGTGAAATCATAAATAACATGGAATTATGGAGATTTTGTTTTTCCCCACTGTCACTGATGAAGATCAAACTTGATACGGGCAGAAACAATTTCATGGATGAGACAACATGTTCAAGATGAGTTCATTGAATGAGAAAAGATGAAAAGGTTCTCAGTGCTTTGTTCCCCTGATGAAATAAAATGAAATAAAATGAAATTAAATTAAAAATACTCTCTTCATACCAGAGGGAAATTTCAACATTGTTTGTTTTTTTTTTTTTTTTTTTTTTTTTAATAAAATCAATGTTCATTAGAAGATTAGGAGTCTTATTCCGGGGGATGATAACTCCTGGCAGGAATGATCTCTGGTACCTGTTTGGTAAAGAAGTCTCTTACTAAACACTCTTTGTTGTTTCTTCCCTCTGTAGTGTGAAGAATCGTCCAGGATTTTGTGTCATTTCTTGCACAGAACCAGCTTATTTTCCCCCTTCGCAGAACCAGCAGTCTGGTTCTGATGCTGCTTCCCCGGCAGATGGCTGCAAAGATCGTTGCATTTTGAAAAAGAGATTTCCACAAGATAAGGAATGATTTGGAACAGGAGCTGAATGATCTTAGCTTTTTAAGAAGTACAGTCTGCTTTGTCCCTTCTATTAGATGACTTAGATGTTGTATATCTAGTTTAATTTGTTGTCCTCCAAGGTACTTGTGTTCCTCCACAACCTCCATCTCTTCTCCAGGGAAGTAAACAGTTAACAATAACCAATTTTGTTTTGTTTTCATTCAAAATAAGGTGATTGTTTCCACGTCATTTCACTAATTGACCAATTCTTTGTCCTTAACTAATTGTAACACTGATATACCACAACTGTATTTCTGCAGATGGCAGGACTCAGACTAGAACAGAAATGAGAAAAGAAATGGTGAGAGTACAGCCCCTTGTGGTGCTTCTGTGCTGCTGACCTCCATCTCAGTCTCACAGCATGTGGTCTGTTTGTTAGGTACTCATAAATCCAGGTGGTTGTGAAGGTATCCACCTGGAATTTCACATAACAGAGCAGGTTGAATTGTATTAAAAACACTTGAGAAATCAAAGAACACAATTCTCAAAGTTCTGCCTGATTGGCCCAAATGAGAGAGGGCTCTCTGAAGCAGGTAGATAATGGCGTCTTCAACCCTAATAATATAAGCAAAGTGTAATGGGCAGGTGTTCACTTGCTTGTTGAGGTGAACCCATAATACTCTCTCAGAAACTCTCAGAGACATGATATGAGATGTAAGAGTGGTCTGTGATCATTCTGTTGGGATTCTTTTAGCTCTGCTAAGGAGGTAATGGTTTCAGGAGAGTTTGTCCATTTGTTTGTGAACAACAAAACTTGAAAAGAAATGGCTGATTTTCACGAAATGTTCAGGATATATCCAGAATAGGTAGATGGAGAATTGATTAAATTTTGGGGGTGATCTGGATTACCATCTGGATCCAGGATTTTTTAAAGGATTCTTGATTATTGCGAGATGGGGCCATTCAACATACGATATGTGTAAATAATTCAATGAAAAATACCCAGATTTCTAACTTGGTGGAGGTACTTTTCTAGTTTAGGCACTGAAACAAGGCAGGAGGTTTTCCACAGTACAAGATTTTTTTCTGGTATTCAGAACCCTGGGGCTGACATCATCTGGATCTGCATACCTTCAGTTTTCCTAGTTGCTTTTTCACCAGACTGCAGGAGGCAGAGGAGGTCCCAGTGTGTTCTGTGTGATGCAAGTTGAGGAAGAACACCCGACTAACAGTTTGATTTCCCGCATACAAATACTCTTCTTTTCTGTTACAAGTCCAGGAAGAAATTGCTGTATATAAACCAATAAAGTCAAATCTGTTTATATATAAGCATATATGTATATACTGGGAACACAGATGGTGCCTCATCAAGAGGAAAAAAGAAGACATAAGCATGCTACCATTTCTCCTCTGTAATTGGCAGAAACCAAAGAAAGAAAACAAATGCCTTTATCAGTGTGTGTTTACAATTTTTGCAGAATTAGCTGAGTGGTAAGAGCTACGTTAGTAAAAATGGTGAGTTCCTTACAAATACAGTTTTGCCTCTAATTCTACCTATTTTTCTTCCTTAATTATTTCATGAAAATGCTGTAAGGTTGTACCTTTGTTTGATACTGTTGCACTGTTTTTGTAGAAGAGCAGAAAATATCTCTACTAAAGCATAATCATTGTGTAAATTATTTATTTACATTAAATTTGCTCACCAACATATCTATGTACAACTTTACTCAAACATCTATGTTAAAGTTTAAATTAAACATATCTGTGCTGGGAATATCTACTCCAACATTTGCAACCCTTACAGGGTCCTCTGGAAAATATCTGCTAAATGTCAAGTCTTCTGTGCTTGACACGGTTAAAGGGATTTTTTTTAGGGCTAAATCTGATTTGAAGACCATACAAAATGTAATCAGTAGATTGTGTGACATGAATATTTCATGATTTGCCTGAAGACTCTGTCATAAACTTTATTTCACAATAATTTAGTCATGTATTTTCAGATTATGTAAACTTATGCTTATAAGACAACCACAAGTATTAATAATCATAATATTGTTGCTCAGTGTCATTTGATGCTATCTTTCTAAAAATAACTTGAAACATGTTTAAACCATTGTACAATTACTGTATGCATTAACTCATATTGATGTTTTATTCACTCTGACCTGACTAAACCCCCAAGTCCACATTATTACTAAAGTGAATATGAGGCATTAAGTCAAACGAGTGATTTTTGTGACAACTCCTGCACAAGAAGTAGCTTCATATGACTTGGAAATTGTGCTGTGTTATCAGCTGTGTTAAAATGTGAAATATTTACATTCATTCCACAAACAAGTAATAACTGGTGTCTTTGCACAAATGCTGGTGAGAATGACAAAAATGTAAGGAATGAAGACACAAAGCATCTATGGAGAATTTCAAGTCTTGACACTATGGTTGTTTATATACAGATTAAACTGGTCTCTTCCTTCACACTGATTCTAAGTGCTCAGAAACACCAGTTCTGAATTTCTTAGGATCTTGGTTACTGGAAACAAAACAACAACAACCAAACAAAGCCAACAAGTTTCAGGACATTTAATCCTGGCAATAAAAGACCGTCTGTGTCTCTGTACATCATAATCTGCATACATCAAGATCTACATAGTCAAAACATAGCCAATATATAAAAGTGTTTCATCAAATGGCCCTTCTGTCCCATCATTGCTTGGTTGGCAAATCATAAAAAGAAGAAAATGACATATTTAAATAAAAACAAACACATCCATTGCCACAGTAAAAAAAACACTGAAGGAGTTCAAGGCTGATCTCCTCTGCTGGCCATTTCATTTGGGTAAGAATGTCTGTTCTCTGCAACTGTAAAGCAACTCCACATGGTTTGCATTGATGCAACATAAATTGATCATTAAGCAGGCTTTACACGTACAACACAACAGAAAGACACGCAGCTGAGCTTCTTTCTCTTGCAGTTTGCTGCTTCAAATGCTCACACATAAAGATTTACCAGATGGAAATATCACAAACAGGGGGGTAATAGAAAGCATTTTGGCCTCCAGTGGTGAAACACGGGACATGGGAACAGAGGGGCATTGATGGAGGAAACTGTGAACTGCATGCAGCGGAAACTCAACTTTTTCCTTTCTCTTTAACCCTCCCCAATGTTTCCTTCCTTCTTTATAAGATGCTCATCGGCCTTTACCCCATTTAGTACCACAGGGACCACCAGTGACACAGCGGCGCATGTGTATTTCAGAGTACCGTAGCTCCTCGCTACTTACTGCAATATTCATAATTCAAACTGCTCCTGTTTTAATGAAAATATCTATTATTTTGGTGCTCAAAGGGTTAACCTAAGGGTTAATTCTTATTAGAAACTTTACGGTCCGTGACAGTGTCACAGTGCACTGTACTATAAAATCAGAAGTAATAGGCCATATTGTTGAGGATGATGTGTTACTTAAAGTGAATAACTCACAAAGACTTGAAACCAGATACTCTCAGCTTTGTTTAACTTTTAATTAAGTTTTATTTTCTTTGACATCTCTTTTAGTATGCAAACATTTTTACTTTGAAAAGATCACATAACTATTGCAGAGAGATTCAATACACAGTAGTCACAGCAGTTTTAACCATGCTGTGGCTTTACATCCTCTTATATTAGAACATTAGAAATGAAAAATTACCAATGGTGCAATCTTAAAAGTACATGCCAGCAATATGTAAACTGTTTTTGTTCTCCTTCACAGTGTGTTTTTGCAATTCATACATGAATGCGAACATATTAACGTCTGCACACAAACAGCTTAGAATCATTGCAAGCTGGTGCAGATGATAATGGTGGACTGGTGGAGATTAAACATCTCAAACCAAGGATACATATGCTTATTTTTTTTAACGTAAGACAATGATTCTTGCTTAGTAGGTTTTTAAAAGATTTTTTAACTTGTTTTAGGAATTCTTGAGAGGTTAATATTCCTTGAAATTAAATAAATTATCTGCCAACAGAAAAAGACATTTTATCTTATTTCAAGGGTTATTTAACAATATTTTTGTAGGTTTTCTTCTTGTTTTTTAAAGCTTTTGTAGTGTACACATACACATTGAGTAAATTTAGTGAATTTATGGCTGGAAAAAGTTTGAAATACCATCTTTGATCAGTGGAAATATATTTTTTTAGGCCATGCTATCAAATGCACCTGTCTTCACAATCAGCTCTGCTATATGGTGTGGGGTTTTTAGCCATGGAGAGCCATTGACAGCCTTAGCAATACAATATCAACAGATTTGTTGAGCAGAGAAAAACAGCAGGTCAACTCCTCTTCTGCCGTTTAAACTTTGTCAGAGGGGTAAGCTCTGATCTCTGAAGCTTGCGTTCAGAGGCGGAGATAAGGACTGCAGAGAACCACTTATTATCTGCTGTCTGCCTCAGTGCTCCTATCGCATTCCCAAAGTTCCAATCCAACACCTCGCAATCACTGAAAGTATAATAACAATAAACATTTTGACAGCATCTACACTTGGAGATAACAGTTGACAGGGTTGTGGATGAGACACACTGCCGGATACCCTGATGAAAATCAAGATAAAAGCTTGCGAACATGGGCTCTGCCTTAGAGAATTGTAGGGAAGAAGGAATTGGATGGATGAGGGAGCATTGAGTTTGTTAGGATAAACCTCCATATCAGCTGGGGGGCAAATATACATCTTGTAATGGAACACTGCTAAAACACTGTTCTTAACTCAGACCCTTTTTGTTTTTGCCTTAGTTCCCACCAGTCTCACTTCTGCTCCCTGCTGGATGCGTTCAGTCTTTGATTTGTCTCGTGCCAGACCTAAATACATTTCTACTCCTTTCCCTGCATTTAATTTCTCATTTTGCATCAGTGATATTCAAAACTAAACGGGCTTAATGTTGTTAAGTTGTAATAGGAGTTCATACAAAAAGTCCATATTTTGCACATACTTTAGTATTACACACTCAGACTCTGTTCTCCTCTTTGAACTCCTGACCACTGAACTGTTCTGTTCTCTCTCCAGGACATGCATTTTCATTTTGAAAGAATAAAATATGTAACTTTACTGCAGCTTGCAAGTAAGATAAGAAAGATTGTTGGAAGTGTAATATTTGTTATGCTACCTAAATTAATTAATTCAGCATTTAGTGAAAGATTTCTTGTGGTTTTAATTACATTTAAAGCAAGTGAAACTATTACCAAATCTTTTAAACACCACAGATTTGCTGCTTACGACAACATTACAATAGGATATCCTTCAGTGTAAAACATTAAGATTGTTCACAGCTAAGCTTTCTTCTATCAATCTTTCTGTCTATTTCTTCTCTCCAAGTAATTAGATGATTTTTATAGAGATCTGCAGTTGTTCTGAGAGTGCTTTTCCTGATGATGTATGTTCGCCAATTAGTTATTTATTGGCCAATTACAGTAGGCTGCTGGAGGCAGGTTACAGTACACCTCCTGAAGACAAGGGTCAAAACGTTGAAAGTTGAAGGGAAATTGTTGCTGTTTGATCTTTTCTGAGAATAATAGGGGTATTGATAGTTTGATTACAGTCTAGAGTCCTTAAAAAGCAGGTACAGTGTAAATCAGACATCTTCAAATGATTCTCTGGCCAAATACGGCCCAGCATGTTGTTGTCTACAGTAGCGATGGAAACATTAGGATGATACAAACATGTCTTTCTCCACCCCAGTGTCAAATGTCAATATACGCTTTAGAACCAAGAAAAAAACTGGAATGACAAATACTTTTAAACATTTTTTGCATCAAATTAAAATGACAAACTAATGTGTTTAACTTAATGAGTGTCTTTCAGTGTTTACAGAGTACAGTGTGAGGATGGTTGTTGTGAAACCTCGGACATTTCTTTCAAACTTTCCCAAAGGCTCCCTGGAGAGGGCTGCAACTATACTAGCATGTGCTAGCATAGTACGGCCAGAGCTACAGCTGTTTCCCTTCACAGGTTATTGGCAACGAAGAAAAAGCCATTTACAGAGTTCAAAACAGTGAAATACTAAATGCTTTTGGTGTGATAAGGTTATAAATAATAAGAAAATGAAAACAAGTGTGACATCTGCCATAAAAATGTTTGATTTTACCTGCTACTTCTTGGCTAAAGACCATTACCGGCCCTGTAAAATATTTTGGCCTGCCTAGCTGACCATGTAATCCCTGGTGTGAACAAGCAGCTATAAAATTCCTGTTAAAAGTTTGCACACACTTATCTAATCAGATTTAATGGGAGTGTGTGTCCAAACTTTGGACTTGTAGTTAACTGACAATAGTACAAAGACATTGTGTAAATCTTGGTGGGAAAAAAGGATCTAATTTTTTTATTGTATGTTCACAAACTATTTAGAACAAGTCAAAATAAAGGGGCATTACACTGTCTATGTCACCATCTAGAGGGTAACATACTCTTATATAGGTAAACAATATTTAGAAATAATGATGTGTACCTTTCCTGAAGCAATCCAATTAACACTGATGTTCCCCCATAGCATCATGGATGCTGCTTTTGAATTACACTCCAATAAAAATCTCTTTGCTCCCTGTTCTTAGCATTAGCTCATGTAAGGATTTTTACTACAGAATCTGGTTGTTTTTTATGGTCTCTGGAAAGTTTCACTCAATGTTGTTTCTCAGTCTCATTTATATGTTCAAAATATTTTATTGATACATACTTAAGATGATAAAACTGGCATATTTCCTGGTCCTAAATTGCTGTGTATTTGCCTACACAGAGGTTTGAAAAACCTGTGTGAACTTCTACTCTACTGTCTTTTCATCAAGTATTAAATTAGGAAATTACAACTAATTGCATGTTAATGGATTTAGTGAAGAAATTCAAAATAAGCTTTCAATAATTTGTGATATAACTTTTAAATATTTAAATAAGAAGATTCTATCATAAATCCATTTAATCATTTTCAATACAGCTTCATCTTAAATATGAAGCTATACAATATTTTTTCATCTTGTAGTAGAAGACAAAAACTGTGGGAAGCTGCCAAATTCTTAAATTCTCAGCACTATATCTTTATGTGAACTAAAGTCTTTAAAAAAGAGAGAAAAGTTAGAACAAATGTTTTTTGCACTAGATGATCAAATAACAATTAAGACTCAAATGGAGATGATTAGCATTCATTAACCTTTAGAGGGCCCAGACATAGCATAGTTCTACATGAACTTGCAGCAATGTCTCAAGTGCACATAGCTGTTACAACATTCCTCAACCAGTAGTGATGAAAATATAATAATAACTTCCAACTGAATCATTTCTAGCAAATGTTGAGCTGATCGGTATTTGGTCACTGCAGATGATTTCTCAACATTATTAGGCTCTTTGAAGAATTAACGTCTGGTGTTTGCATTTAGAAAAGATCCAGGATTCAAACAGTCACCCACACAGGCATTAAAAATGGCTCTACTAAGTATCTATCCATTTTCTTTCTTACTGGTCATCAATACCACACAGAAAGAAAGTTCACTGTAACCTGAAGTAAAAAAGGAATTTCTCCTAGCATTTAAGAATTTTCTGCATCAAAAAGTAATCTAGGGGACAGTTCTAATGAAAATCAACACTAAGCGACCTCTCATGCAAATAAATGCATAACAAAAATACAAATAAAACATCCACACACAGTATTTGTGTTTAAACCCTGTTTTAAATTTTTAGTTTGCAAAAGATGAGGAAAGAAAATTTATTTAAAAATGATGGGATTCACATTTCAGTACAAGTAAAGTTCAAACTTGCTCCCAAAATGCACAAGCCATTACATTCTGCTAATTACTATCTTTATTTGCTGAGAGAGTAATACTACTAAATATGAACTTTGCTCAGAGATCTGGATAACTCAGCAAAGAGCAATGTGAGGGGAAAGATAAATAATCTGTAGAGAAAAAGGACAGCAAAGGCAAAGAAAGACAACTGATGTTAAAAGGTATGTGAAGTTGCAAAGTCATTTATTCTGTTTTCAACATTTATCTCTGCAAGAGAGGAAGCTGAGTTATCAGAAGGACTAAACTAAAAGACATTCAAGCATATAGTGTCAGAGTCAGAAGAAAGAGTGCCGATGACCAAACCTGCAGAAACTTCATGTGTTCCAGCATTTGCTTAGAGTTATGCATGAAAAGCCATTCAGGCATAGACTGTTACACAATAACCCCATATGCACACTCAGAGATATTTCAGACATTAAAATGCAAAAGCAATTAAACGTAAGGCACAATAGTGCCTCTAAAGTGCAAGTCTGACAGCAGGACTTTGATTATTTTAATTAGAGCAATATGGCTGACTCATCCACAAATTTAACTAAAGAAAAAAAGAGGCAAATTTTCATGCTTTAACTTAAGTGTGAGGCTAAGACAGCTTTGAAAAACATATGCTGTACTGCAAACGGGTAAAGTACTTATGCAAATATGTTTAGAGAGAAAAACTGTGCTGATGAGCTACTTTTGTGTTTTTTAATTAATAGCTCCAGCTTATTCTAATTGTGAATGTATGTGATTTAAATGTGTTTAATAAGCTAGATCCTACAGGAAATGGGAATTGCATTAATCTGCATGTTAAATTACTTTGCATGAATCCAAAACTTGTCTGGTTGAGGGAGCTGAGCTCTTGTAAAGGATTAGAAAGGGACATTAATACTAAGATCCATGGAAAGCAAAACAACATAATGTCTTTTATTCTCTTTACAAATGTTGCATGTGGCCAAACTAATTGCCAGAACATCATTAAAAATAATTTTGTCCAGACTGCAAAAGCTTTGCAATCTCTGTGTGACTACTGTCCTTGGTGACTCAACTGCTTGTAGATATTTATTTGTGCACCAAACATGGCTTTGTTTTAGAGCTTTATAAATACATGTTAGCAAAAAGAGAAGAAAATAAAGACAAACACAGTCAAATGAAATAAGAAGGAACAGAAACATAATGAAAGACGGATTGCTGATTATCACTATTGCCTAAACATATAATTCAAGGTAGTTTGTTTACAAACAATCATGCACATATCCAAAGTCTTAAAAAACACCTTTCATTTCACAAGTTTAATGGTCCATCTTCTTATCCCTGAAGAGGCAACCCATGAAACATAAGCCCCAGGTGAGATGGAGAAGAGAAAGTGTACAGTAAAGAGCTATTAATACATGCAGCTGTGCATTGATAAGTCCAGGCTCTGTTCTCAGCTGTAACATTTTGGATAAATATACAGAATGTTCCTCATCTTTTACTTTATGTACATTTTAATGTCATAATTTAATCAACGTGATGCTATTATATGTTAAACTGTAGAATAATTTAGTCAGATATTGTATGCTGTGCCCCTCTTTTGCCCCCCATAACTATCCAGGGTTAAAAAATGTTAACTCTGCAAATGTTTTGTCCATCACACAGTATTGTCTTTAGTTTCTCTTTATGATCTATACAAACATGACAACCACATCTTAGTTCAGTCTTTAAAGTACCGATTTTGTGCCTCTGACTGATATGTTTAGCTGCATCTCGGGTGAAGGAAGTTGAACCTCAGAATTGTGTCACCCTCTGCATGTTTTAATGAATAACTCAGGTAAATAAATGATTGTCTCCAGGTTTGCCTTGCTGCCATGAAAGAAATTCTTGTCAGTAGGTACAGTACATCTTTCTTTTTCGTAAAACATACATCTACTAACAAAACTATCAAAGAATGCATTGCAGTGATATACAATTCACCATGATGTGTAAAAACCATTGACTATAAATGCTGGACAGCACGTACATCACGTTAAGCTTGTTACATACTCCACGAGAAGCGAGAACTGAGTTCTTGTTCTTGAGGTTGCAAGAACAAAAAAAAAAGTTCTTGTTCGGCATGGCATTTATACTCCACAAGAAGTCACCCTGCCCAAGAGTTCATACGGTCCACCCACTCTAGCATGCTTTACGTGCACGTCCAGCCACTGCAGAGACAGATAGATGGCTGGTACAGCTGGTTTGCGACCAGGGTCCCCACTCTTCCTCTGTTGAATTTGGCGTTTAGCTTTGGCAAATTTGTTGCGAAAGTAGCGCCTCTTCCTTCTGTAGACGCTTTCGTCGACTGATAAAGTTTTGGCTATTTCTTTCCATCAGTTGCCAGCCATGAGCGTATCTTTATAAGGTACCGGTTATAGACTCCGTCTACAGTATATGTTGTCTTCCGGCTTTTCCTGGTTACACCGCCTTCAAGTTTCTGACCAATCACAGAATACTTCTCGCAGCCCCTTGAGAAAAAATTTCTGCCAGCCCGTGTGTGGAGAACTGTCTTCAAATACGTCCGCAAGAACAAAATGACGTCATTTTCTTCTCGGAGCCCCGAGAACAAAAACAAATTTCTCGCTTCTCGTGGAGTATGTTGCAGCCTTTACCCGTAGGGTTCTGAAGAGCGGATTTGAAGCCCATAGGCAGGTCCTACCGTCGCTATCTTGGTGTTTCGTCATTACCGGAAAATCCAAAAATGGAAGAAAAGGTAGAGCTGAGAGGGCTCCGTCACAATGGGGCCAACAGGAAGTACGCAGCTGCAACCAGTGATAGTGCTGATGCCCTTCTGACACATATCAATCAAAAGGAGACCCCTATAAATTTAGGATTAAAATAACATCGAAACAGAGGTCCTCTAGTGGTGAGGGGTGAACTGCAAGTATTTCTATATCCTTATTGGCCTCAAAATTGGCAGCCAGAGATTTCCGCCTGGTAAAAACCAAATAAACGTGTAGATGGAAACCAAACAAGTTCAATTAAAAGAGTAAATCTGATTCAGTGGCAACAGAAAGCCTGCCTGTATGTGTCCACCTGCTCATATCATGATGACCCCCACTGACCAGTTTCAAAAATAAAAACATGCATCACAGATGAAAACAGAAAAGGAGTTATGTCCATCACTTACAGTCTGTGCTCTCCTTGCGTGCAGCCTGCTGTGATTCAGCAGGTATTCAGGATTGTAAAAGAACCTGCATAGCAGTTGCTAGGGTTGCAAAAGGACAAATATTGTGTTAAAATATCTTTTAGGGAGTTCATTAAAATACCATCTGCTCACCAAAGAAACACAAAGATTCATGACTGGGCAGAATGGACCTCTGGAGAATTATAAAGGAAAAAACTGCATAAAGAGATGGAGTAATCAGAGCAGCAGAGGTATGAGACGATACATGATTATGCATGCCAATAGGCTTTCTGCTGAGATCCCTGGACACATGTTCTCACTTAAGCAGTCAAACTGCGATAAATGGAGCATCCAGTCTGAGCAGAGCACGGCAACAAACTGGCATCTCACACTAACAAAATTATACTTGTGAAGCTGAAGAAGATGGTAAGAGGATTTAGAGTCAAGAAGAGAAATTGCAATCATATTCATGAATACTAACAAATGGTAGAGCAGAATTGAACATTAAGAAGATGATTCATTACAGACACTGCACAATCAAACCAACTGTTTCTATTTTTGTAATAGGCTTATAGACACATACTGGGTTTTCATTATGATCATTTGTGTTTGACATTTCTGATCCTATTTCTTGCATCTTGCGTGTCTTTCTTCCTGCTCAGTTAATCTTTCCATTTTAATGGCAGTTTATAAATCCAATACATCCTCTTTTACTCACATGTTGGTTGTACAAAGCAGAGGAGTTTCGATGTGGTACACTGAGACAAAATGATCTGGATTAAGGCTAAGTAAGGCATGCAATACCATGCATCCAGAGTGAAAACGAATATTTTTAGATGAACTATATATGAGAAAGTGAGTCACTGTTGATTAAGTCTGCCATTTGAAGTTGGCAGGGCACTTCCAGTTGCGACTGGAGTTTCTTACCAGATTACAAAGTTAATTGTTTAAATTCTCTGCTTAATCTCCATGTATGTGCATTTTATATTTTTATTTGTTCTCGTGGTTAGTTTGTTTTTTTTATATAAAGAATATAGGAATAACTTGACAAGTGAAGCTGACTTGCTTAGTGTTTTTGGAAAAGATTAAATGTTAAAGGATTCATATTTTGCTATATTTGCTGTTTCCAAGCCTATCCTTTGCACATTTATGATGATATGGCTCCTATTTACAACCTGCACCAAACTATAGTTTTGCCATAAAACTCATTTCTTGCTGCAAGGTCTCTACTTTGAACTGTAACTGGCCTGCTCCAAGCTCCTCTCGCTCATCCTCCCCGCCCGTACTGAGTATCTAGAGAGGTGTTGTCTGTAATCATCGTGCAGTGGAACGTGTCAGTTAACAAAATTGCAGCAGCAGTGACATGTACATTTCCTGGAGGAAATGGTGCGCTAAAGTTTTCAGATAGGGGTGGAGTCCAACGTTTTGCATCGGAGCGGTGCGATTAGCCCTTTGCTCTGCCTAAGCAGCACCGTTCTTTTTAAAACAATAAAGCTACAAAACTCATGGATGGAAAATGAAACTACTTCAGGGATCCTTTTAAGGTACAACTAACACTAATAGAAGGTTAAAAGCTCATAAAAGTAGATTTTGCATAATATTGGACCTTGAACCAACTTGCTTGCACCGGCATTAATGCACCTTTAAGTCTGAAATTATATTCCCACACTTTAAATATGTCTTTAAAAAAATAAACAGGCAAATACTCTTTACTATAGACTTTAACTAAATCTCTCATAGAGATCATTATCTTCAGTGAGCACAAACACTGAAGACAAGGAAATGAAATCAGAAAAAACAATCTTCGCATTTAGCGCTGTAGCTAATAAAAGGCTACAATTTTCTATAAAGTCTAAAAGTATCTTTGCTCATAACATGCATTTAGGAAAGACAGACAGAACATATATTTTATAGTTTTTCATATAGTTTTCTTTTTCCATTTGCAGTACTTGGATGAACAATCTGACCCTGAGCTGTTCCCAACTGAACATCCTGCATCAACAAAAACAACTGCAAGTGAAAAATGTTTCAAAATACCTTCAGGCAAACCCGCATGGAGAGACTACAGCCAGAACCATAGCTTTGTTTTGCTTTCTGTTGTTTAGTTTATATTGTTTTTAACAGAGTAAACATGTAAAAAAATCATATTTAGGTTGTTTCATTTGTATTTGCATGAAAATCAGTAACTTATTAGCATATTTAAATATGTATGGTGTAAGTTTGAATGTGTAATGATATAATCAAAGTAAAATTCTCTGAAAAAATAAAAGTCACAATATACAAAAAACCCTTTCAGACATAAAAAAATGTTTAATGTAATTCAGTTGTGTTTAATTAAAGAAACATCAGCATTAGTTGTCATAACCAGACAATGGCATACCCTCTGCAGGCCAACTTAAAGATGAATCACTGCTTGTATCCAAAGTCACACAGATTCACTGACTTTTAGGGGAGTTCAACTTAGGAGTTATGATGGATTTATCATTGTAATTAAAGAGGTTTGGGAAAATCCACAATCCACATCTGACCCATGTGGGTTAGGTGGGATAAAGAATGAACTGAGTACCGCTGCAGAAGTCTGCTGGGATAAAACACCCTGTAGCTTCTGAGATGGATTTACGTGTTGGGATTAAAGTCAATGAGTTTCTCTGTTTAACTGCATTACTGCAGATTACATGACCAGACTAGAAAACAGTGAGACAACAGGCCCTGTACATGATCCACTAAAACCAAATATGCAATATCAGAATCCATAAATAAACACATAACAATTGAGCAATATCAATAACTTCAAGCATGGGAAGGCCTTCCCATTCCGGGTGCAAACCACAGGGAGCTGGGGCAGCTATGGCTCCCCTTGATGTAACATGAGGTCCCCTAGAAACACGAGTTATGAATTTTTGCAGGATCTCTATAATACTGTCAATAAATTTTATGTTGATTGATTACAAATTCAACGTAGCGTAATATCTGAGTATGGATGCTATTATTACTGTGACTCCCAAAGCATTGCAGTGCAGCAAGTTAGTCTTCTCTTCGACCTACGTTGAATACAAAATAAAGTACAAAAAGCTAGCTCTGTGGTTGCTTTTCTAAGACCCACCTGTTTTAACTAATTGCAATAAGGAAAACTGTCATTGCTCATTATATTGTGTATGGCAAGCATTGGTGTGTGTGTGATATGCGAGGAAAGTTGCACCCATGTCATCAGGTGGTCTTTGCAAGAAGGAGACGGAAGAGATATTTGAAGGAAAGTATTGCAGCTGTTATGTATTAATGTTTTATGAGACTTATTGTATTAGTCATTTTACATTGGTATGCATCTGTCCTATAACATCAGCTGGCATCATATTCTTTCTTAAAGATACACCACCCCGCCACTCACGTTTTCTCCCACCACTGCACATATCAGCCTCAATCTGTTAAAATCTGACAACCAGTGCGTCTTGAAGTTTAAAGAAACATCCTTTAAAACAGTCAAATTATCTGTGACAAACTAGAGCAGCAATCCAATCCTAAATCCTGGGAGTGTGTATTCTGTAGCCAGATGCCCACCTGGCCTGAGTCCTCAGAACTTTTGTTTCTTGCAGGGAAGCAGATGGTGAAAGAAGTCAGTTGGAGTTTTTACACCCCCCCCCCCCCCCCACCCACCCACCCACAATCTGTAGAAGCAGGGAGCATAAATCTCGCCTAGAGGTCAACAAGGAGCTCAGTAGCTCTGATAGTAACTACCTTATCTTTGATTCCACACTCTTCTGAACTCTACAGAATTTCATCCTTTGATGATGAACTTTAAAAGATAGTTAAAGTAAACATGACAACATGGACAACTTCCAACACAGCAAATGTGTTACAGAGGCTTAGCTGACATGCAGATAAGATTGAGATGTGTGAAGCAGAAGACTAATCGATATCTCTGCATGTTGCACTAATGTCTCCCCTAATTCCATCACAACATGCAGTGATAATTTAATAAGTTATTCATGTTTCGGTTCTGAGGAGGTGACTAGCATGCTACAAGAAAGCTCACCTACGACTGGATGCTAAATAATAGACAAATATTTCTGTTTGTGCCTCCTTTTTAATGGATGAGACAGAACAGAATAGACTCCATGGAGAGTTTGTAATAGTTGTAAAAATCTATGTGGGAATGAAAAGCCTCATGAGGCTGCAAAAGAAAGACACAAGAGGACATGAACCACCCCTCTGTCCTGACTCGCAGACTTTTTCATAAGCACATCAATCTTCGGCATTTATCCACATCAGCCAGACACAAACAACCCCACAAGAATAGGCAGCAACGAGTACAAACAACGTTTGTCACTCAGGAGGAGATTGACAGAGATAGAGACCTTTTTCATATTGCTCAAGTACCATCTGAAATTGAGGTGAACACCTCTGATCTGCAAAGAGATGCGTGTAGTGATCCGGATCGGCTTTGTGGCAGTACTAAGGGTTTCCATAGAAACGTGTGTGTCCCAAACATGCCAAATAAAAAAAAAAACTCAGCTGCAAAAACAGATGGTTGGTGGAGATGGCGAGTGAATTCGCACAATGCAGTGTGCATCATCCAATCTGACAGAAGCCATATTGTCATCTTAAAATATCCACAGTAAAGGTTTGATGCACTGTATTATATATTTAAGCATCTAAATAACTGGGCGAGAAATCACTGTCCATGCTAACGTGATGAGGTCTGAAAATAACAAAGACATGAATCGTTGCTTCTGTCTTCCACAGAAAAGATATGAGTAAATATCCGCAATGAAGGAATTTGACTCCTGTTAGCACTGCAGCCTCACAGTAAGCAGGTTGCCGGTTCGATCCCCGGCTCGGGCGGTGGCCTATCTGTGTGGAGTTGGCATGTTCTCCCCGTGTTAGCGTGGGTTCTCACCGGGTTCTCCGGCTTCCTCCCACAGTCCAAAGACATGCAGCTTG
>JBAMHX010000004.1:19085802-19098802 GCA_037177515.1 Pseudomugil tenellus | reverse complement strand
GGTCAGATCCAGCAACAAGTGCAAGGCTCAGTCATTGCTTATTGGAAGTGACCTATTTGTGATCGAAATGATTTTCATGGGAAAAGAGGATGTCAAGGCAAAAAGCTGGATAAAGAAAATAATTTAAGAAATAATCATTTGGGCAAACCCTTATTTGTCTGGGTATTACTAATTCCACTGGCATGCAGATAATACCACCTCAAACAACTCTAACTGTCCAACATGTGCTGCTGTCTTATGCTAAATATTTATCACTTGCTGTCAGTTGTTAAAACTAAAGTTTAAAGCTATAAACTGTAGCAAAAAATTTTTTTTGAAGTTATTATTAACGTTGACAGCTTTATGTACCTTGCTTACATTTTTTGTTTGGACAAGACACAAGAGGGAATGTATAAATCTTAGACTTTTGTACTCGATTTCCGACAGGCCGCTGTTTATTTTACTTTATTGTGCGGTTTATTTTTGCGTTACTTAACACAAACACAATCATGTGTTTTGTTTTGTATTTATTTCTCTTGTTTAAGGAAAAAATGATCTATGTCATCTTACAACAAACCATCTTTTCCTTCAGTCACTAAATCCAAACATTCAGAACCTGCAATAAATCAAGTTACTGGAAAAAACAGAAAGTGCAACTTACATGGTACAAATAGGTATCTTAAACTTATCTACATCCCAGTCCTGTGACTTTTTATTTTCATTGTCATGAATAGCTCATGCTTCATCATGAAGGGTTGTTTGACACAACAAAACTTTATCTAACAGCCTGTATACTGCAACAAAAAGAGGGGCAGGCATGAAGTGGCTTTGTAAAAAAAGAAGCTTTATCAAAGAAACATGTGTACATAAGTAAAACATGTGAAAAGCTGCATCAGTAATTTAGGTGGTGCATGGATGCATAGCAGTGTATATAAAACCAAACCAAAAACACCAGGTGCCACATCTGCACCAAACCAGGTTGTCTCCCAACCCTAAGCCTGGGAGACACACTGAGCTCAGGTTGGTGAAGCTCTTGAAGGGTGGTAGAGCACATCCATCCTTGGTGTAGCTCATGCCACTGGTTAGGACGGCACCTGTCAACACTGAAGCACTAAGTTTTGGTGGGTTCGTCTCCCGTATCAATTCTATTCCAATAAAATCCCAGGCTTTTTTTTTAACCAATGCAGCCTGATCCACTGTCAATATTTACTTC
Organism: Pseudomugil tenellus; assembly: GCA_037177515.1. Classification (NCBI taxonomy): domain Eukaryota; kingdom Metazoa; phylum Chordata; class Actinopteri; order Atheriniformes; family Pseudomugilidae; genus Pseudomugil; species Pseudomugil tenellus. The sequence goes on along the minus strand of JBAMHX010000004.1, from coordinate 19,097,610 downwards.
TGAAAGCTCTTTATATATTTTTACTGCTATAATAATTTAAAAATATTTTTGAACATTATTACTAAAGTACAAGTACTTATACTAGATACTATACTAGTACTTATACTATAAATAAATTACTCTGTGTTGTGTATTTTTGGGAAAAGTACTGACATTGTTACAAATCTGCACAAAAAAAGGTTGTTTTCCTTACTTATTTTTGGCTTTACCAACAAAATTGTTGTTAAAGAAATTCTACATTTGGCCCACTTGGTTTCAGGCCTACAGATGACTGACACTAAAGTATTAACTCATCAGCCAAAACCTTTATTTACATTCTTAGATATTATTTTATAAATGTAAACCATAGAGCCTCTCTGCTAATTAAAAAACTAATTACAGATGTTAAGGGCTCCTATTAAAGAGCAGTAGTAGTAACCCTAACAAAATAACAGGCTACATATTCTTCTTTGTGCAAACTTTGCAAATATTTTTTCCTTAGCTATACTATTTATTATGAATTGGCCCAAAGTGCTCTGTCTGTGAAGAGCCCTGAGAGAACATTGCTGTGAATTGTTGCTCTACAAATAAAGCTGAATTGAAAACTGAAGGGAACATAAACAGCGTCTTTGGTGAATGTGACTTTAAAGAAAGAACAGCTTAAAGTAGTAAATATATTTTACATTGCTACTGCAACACAAAATGGGGAAAATATGTTACTAAAATACATTTAATCAATTTTTTTTAAAAAAAAAACCATCCAACACACACAATGGTAGCACTTTACATGACTCAGGTTGTTTGTCTTGGTAACGTACGGCCCAAAAAGTGAGAGGACGGATATACGACCCATATCATTAGATGAACAGATAGAAATACAAAAAACAAAGACAACAAATGGTTTCCACATTAGAGTCGGTGTCCTCCTCAAGTGTTATCTAGAAGACCCCATAGTCTTCATAACCAGATAGATGGGGGTGTTGTATGGCACTGCAGTGTCCCTCATAGATGTCGTCATAGATGTCATTTTTACCATTTACAAAAAGACCTTCTCTGTTCTACAGCAGCAATGATGGGTAGTTTGTGTTTAATTCACAGGTGAACTGATGGATTTAAGCTAGTTGCATGTTTGACAAAGGAAGGAATTCAATAGATGTACAAGATGTCTCTTACATGACCTGTTACTATTTGCAGCTCCCCATATAACATGAACAACTATCATTTAAAATCAAATAGCTATTGAATTTTTTTTTTAAAAAAAACACACTCCCACACACAAATGACCCTTTGTAGATGGTACAAGATGTGGACAGCTCATTACAATCCTTTTAGCTTCCCAGAGAGGCAAAACAACATCAACAATGAACCCTTAATGAGGCATGTTGGTGATTTGTCAGCTGGTAAAGTCTTTGTGAAAGGAGGATAAAAAAATTGAAATGCAATCAGCTCTCCCACAGGAGAAAGTGCTGAGATGAATATGAAAACAACATTGGAGATGACTGGTTACAGTAGCATTGCAATCCCAACAGGCCTAGAAAGGATAGGAGAGTATATATTAGCATCTCAGGCAGTCCTCAAAGATAGAGCATTTAGTTAGCAAAAAGCCTCCATCTGATCAGTTACAGGTAGGACAAGTTTGTTTTACATTGCAAAAAACCAAACAAAACATACCTAAAAACATTGGTGCAAACAAGTTATTCTCCTTTACGGCACTACAGGAAGATCCTATTTACATCCTAGAGCGGTATATCTGGGATAATATGGTTTCGCACAGACCACCTGTCTGCTGCAGATCCTTTGTGTTAACGCAATAACTTGAACAATATTCAATTTACCTATGCATAGACATCATTGTTACAAGGGGTAAGGAGGTGGTAACACCGAATTTAAATAAAAGAAAATGGCAATTAAATCAAGTCCTCATCAAGATGCTCATACTCATTTATTTTTATATCTTGCAGACATGCAGAATAATTTCTTTAAGTCCAAATGAAGTGGTAGCCACAAAGAACATTTAGTAGTACCAGCCTTCTTCCTTTTAATGGTTAACAGCTACTTTTTAGAAATAACCCATCTGTTTTGGCAAGTCACCAGGCTTTGATAGCTCTGACTTCTTTATCATTCTCTTTATCATCTTCTGTTCCCAGGGTCAGCTTTTAATAGCTCCTAATAAACAACCAGACCGCCATCAAAGAGGTACCCACTTTAAAATCAGATCTAGATTTGGTCTGAGCAGTTTTGTTATAAAATTCTGTGACAAAATTTTCACTGACAGAAAAACCATGCAGTAAAAAGATATGATTTTAGGCACTGTACTTCTGATGAAGAGAACAATATTTTTGTAAACTGATGAATCTGCAAATATGCTGTGTGCAAAATGTGATAATAGATAATCAGTAGGAGACTGGAAAATGTGTTCTCATGTGTTCTGTATTTCTGCGTTGCTGTGTTGAGAAGCTTGATCTTTTGGGAGGTTCTTCCAGGCACTGAGGCAGACTGCCTTGCCTCGCCTATCTGTCCACTGAAAGAAATCCCTTAACTGTTGCTTTTATTCCCAGTTATATACCACTCGGCTACTAATGAACTTATTTTATATCCTGTTTAATAATATTCACACAGGCATCATCGAAATTCAATATGTAAAGCAAAGCAAAGTTCATTAATTGCAAGTTGGTTGATTGTGTTTAGTAAATAAATTAGCAAACTACACTCCCATGTTGTTTACTGTTTGCCATCTAAGTTAAGTAGATCACGGGACTGTGTTGGACAGTGTTGGATTGTGTTGAACTGTGTTGGACAGTGTTGGACTGTGTTGGACTGTGTTGAAATGTGTTGAAATGTGTTGGACTGTTGTGGATTTAGTTGGACTGTATTGGACTTTGTTGGACTATATTGGACTGTGTTGGACTGTGTTGGACTGTATTGGACTGTATTGGACTGTGTTGGACTGTGGTGGACTGTTGTGGATTTAATTGGACTGTATTGGACTGTGTTGGACTGTGTTGGACTGTTGTGGACTGTGTTGGACTGTGTTGGACTGTGTTGGACTGTGTTGGACTGTGTTGGACAGTATTGGATTGTGTTGGATTGTGTTGAACTGTGTTGGACTGTGTTGGACTGTTGTGGATTTAGTTGGACTGTATTGGACTGTATTGGACTGTATTGGACTGTATTGGACTGTGTTGGACTGTGTTGGAATGTGTTGGATTGTGTTGGATTGTGTTGGATTGTGTTGAACTGTGTTGGACTGTGTTGGATTTTGGACTTGTGGATTTAGTTGGACTGCATTGGACTGTGTTGGACTGTGTTGGACAGTGTTGCACAGCGCTTGACGTGTCCTAGACAGTGTTGAACAGTGAATTGGACTGTGTTGGACTGTATTGGACTGTGTTGAACAGCGCTTGACTTGTCCTAGACAGTGTTGAACTGTGTTGGACTGTACTGGACTGTGTTGGACTGTGTTGGACAGTGTTGAACAGAGCTTGACTTGTCCTAGACAGTGTTGAACTGTGTTGGACTGTATTGGACTGTGTTGGACTGTGTTGGACTGTGTTGGACTGTGTTGGGCTGTGTTGGGCTGTGTTGGACTGAATTGGACTGTATTGGACTGTGTTGGCATACATCTAAGCACTCCATCAGGGAGAAATGCTACTAATTCCAAACGGTTAGAGGCTTTTCCAGGAATTAGACAATCATTGCAGCCCAAAGTCTGCCAAGAACTGTCAATTTTGACACATTTTTGTTGCTGGTTTTCACACTTGTGCTGGCCAGTCTGCTCTGCAGGGCAGAATAACACACAAATAATCAAGATCTTAAGAACACTTCTTGCTCTGTTCATTCAAAATTTGACAATGTAACTGGAGTTTTGGGTAGTTTTTTTTTTTTTTTTTTGGAACATATGCTGTGAAAAGATCAGATATTAACATTGATTTAAATGCTTTCTTGTGGAAAAATGAATGTCTGAGATATTAGTTCAGTGCTGTGGGCTCCAGCCAAAGGTTCAGAGTAGGCTTGAAAGTACAATCTCACTCCTATGTTCCTTATGGAGCTGGCATTTCTCCCCCGGAACTATTTATACCACCTTGTTGCTGTGAAAAGACCTCTTGAAAAACCGTGATCCCGAGAAAGGCACACTGTATTGGAAATACACCTTATCAGAGGCTAACAAAATGTCTTACTAATGAGTTCCAGATATTTAAGGTCTTAATATCATTCAAACCTGAAGAGTTGTTGGTGGTCACAGGTATTTCTTGGACATTCAGCAAAACACAGCAATTCTAAACACATTTTGAATGAGAGATGTAATGTCATAAAAAACCAACACCAGAGGTTACGATGCCTGATGTTTAGTTTTACTGGATGAGAGATCATCAACACAGAATTTCTTAATTCCCTTGTTTGTTTTTAAGTTTAACTAACAAGGACAGTTGTTGAACATAAGACAGTACAGATATCAGGGTAAGCTTAGAGAAAAGCATCTTTCCAAAGAGATCTGCAGGAAAAAGTTATATCACATGCAGTCAGTAGTATAGTATACATCCATGTTATTGGTCAAAATCAAGGCTTCCATAATGGATAATTCCATAATGACCACTTAAGTAGTAGTAGTTACTGAAGTTTATTCTTATGTCAGAGCATGCTAATTAGCTTAAGATGGATCTGTATACAAGTCTAAGCAGGAACAAGTTATTTTTATAACAAAAATTCAAGTTACTACCGGAGAACTTGTGTAATTTCACAAGAACATGCTGCAAAGGCCTCTTAGGCCACAGCTATGTGCAGGACAACTTTGTTATTTTTTATTAATATTACGGTATTACCTCCACGAAGGAGATTAGGTAATTGTCTGCGTTTATCTGCCTGTCTGTCTGTTTGTTTGTCTGTGTACAACATAACTCAAAAAAGTTATGGATGGATTCACATTAAATTTTTAGGCTACATCCAGAACAGAAAGATGAACAAGTGATTAAATTTTGGAGGTGATCCCCATTACTATCTGGATTCTTCACGGATTCTTTAACATTGTGAGAAAGACACTCGTGTGATGGCAGCTGACGCCTCCTACAGGCAGGTTCCATCTGCTGTTTTTCACTCTGACAAAGATCATGTGTGACTGAACTCTGACAGATATATCACCCTAAAATGATCCTAAATGGTAAGCTTAGCGGAGGTCTGCGCTCTCTGAGTGCATTTCTAGATATTAATATTATTTTTTTGAACTTTGAATTTGGCACATTGAACAAAATAATAAAATAATAATTCATATAATCTGCATCATAGAAGCTAATGTGTTTCCTGACTTTTTTGCTATTCTCTAACATCAGCCCTGTCTCAAAGGCCCAGAATCCATCATTTCCCATTAAGCAATCGAACAGTACAGGCAATAGTTTACAGCAAATCAGATTTTTGGCGCCAACTATGAACCAGAATGTCTATGGTTTAAGTTAAAAGAAACAAAAAAGTTGGCTTTAATGTTACAATTAACTGTTGGGTTTAAATGAGCCATAACGTTTCCTACACTTTCTTGGGAAATCTCACAGTCTCCCCATGGTGGCTTATAAACTTAAAAAATCCCCTCTTATAAAGTCATCCTTTTATTATAGACGGATTTATAGAAAGTAAATTATCTCCATCTGACAAAGAACATAGATTAATTATTTATCCAATGTAACTAACGAAAACAACCAAGCTGTGAAATGCACCTCCAATCATATCATAGTGTCTCAAACTTGAGACCAAACTGTGAAAGTTAGATCAGACATTTCTTATAAATCTTAAATCTTTTAGATTTAGAATCTGTGTCTGATTTACATATCTAAAGAACACCAGCTACTGACTAACTGATCAAACACTTCTCTCACTTTAGGACATTGATGCAGTAAGTGAAGTTCCAATGCACCAACACACTACCTTTCAAAAGACCCTCTCTGAAGGTTTCTCTAATCAACTACTGCAGTATGTCTTGATTTCTTCATTTCTAGAAGTCAAGGGAAAAGAAGAAGGGAAATAAAAACCTGTGGGAGCAACTCGTGTCTGTTTGTGGCAACTATCTCTGCATCAGTTCATGTTAACTCAAAAAAAGGATTTAATTTTGCTCATAGCAACATTGCCCCCACCTGGCAGCTTCTATGTTTGCTGCCATGACAACATACCTGGTTGCCTGTCTCAGCCACTGCTTCTGTTCATTGGCAGTAAAGTCCATCCATGAGATCACTTACTACTACTACTACTACTACTACTACTACTACTACAGATAAGAAAGGTCAGGGGCTAATTCAAAGGAATTAAACTAAAATATCAAACATTCAAAAAGTTAAAACAACTAATCATATTGATATTTTGTCCATACAGAAGATGAACATGACTTTTAACTCTTAAAATGCAATGTCTCTAAAGATAAATAGGATTCACGTCAAGAAAAAGTCATTTCTGATCTAATTGAGTGTGGCTGCTATTATATGATTTAAAATTCTCCTTATTTTAATCAGATTGACTGTCCTCTTTACTGTGATGCAATGCTTCAAATGTTATCAGCTCATTTCGTATAACTCTAGTCAGTGTGCTACCTACCAAGAAGAACAAAAGATCAGAACTTAAAAAAAAAAATCTCACAGGAAGTTAGCAACCCTGGCTGAGCATATAACCACCCAATTACTGTGATAATAAGCTAAAGGCTGACTCTTCAATGCCTGATAAAACTGCTCTGATTGTGTCTAACATTTAAATTCATCCACACAGGCATGAGTAGGGAAGATGTCTAATTGATTTACAGATAAAGTACTCACTGATACAAGGTGCAATGGACAGCGTTAAAGTAAATATATCTGCTTGTACAAAAGGTTAGGTGGTCATTTGATTGACTGTTTAAGCAGTCTTGAAACACCCACGAGGTTTAGCAACACTTCAAATCAATTAAAGAGCGAAAGAAAACAAAGATTAACTCAATAAATTCCTACTCAGGGTTTTAATATAACAACTCTGTTGTTATGTGGACTCAGAGGTAATATTGTTATTTAATTGCTTTTCTTATTTTACCCCAGTCTGCATTATATACTTATACTTTAATTATCTAACATATTTCCTGGAGACACTTTGGTAAGAAAAGATGTCAAACTAATCTGTGTAGGTGGGGAAATTAACCTCGGTAACAAACTGCAGCAATCACAAAAAGTTACATAATTTTTTTTTCTCCACAACATTTGCAACAGGCGCTGCCAACACCAACTCATTGACTGATTAATCTTTTTTTCTTTCTTTTCAAACTATCTTTATTCAGTGTCTTGCTGTGTGAAGCTGGTACAAAAGCAGTTAGCTAGAGTGGTTTTCTTAGAGAATTGTAATTATCAAAAACATAGCTGCTTGCACACAGTGTAGTGTCATCCCTTCATGTTGTTGTGAAATTCTGTCCTTCGAGGCAAACTGGACAAAATGATGAAGACAATAATCAGCTTGTTTTAATCATCTAAACAAGCTACTTTTTGGTGTAAAGATCATAAATCAATTTAAAGAGACTGCAAGTGTTGTGGTTTTGCAGTATACTGCAGTGCAGACTCAATAATAATCTCAACATTTGGCTGTGTATTTACAGAAACAAGAAATTCATTACAAAATGGACCCACACAAGACAAGAGTATCACTATTTTCTCTTCCCCGCAACAGTTTGAAGGCATGAACACAAGCATAACGATAAACTTAGAGGACACAACTGGCACAGAGGAGACAAAAAGACATCCCTGCAGCTGCTGAGATAAGGAGGGCAAATGAGGATCCTTTTGTCTTTTCACTGGTTGAAACCGCTTGTTAGCAAAAACCTATCTGAGCTCACACATAACACTTCAAATCCAGATGCTTCATGTTCGAGTGCATCTCCGAAGCACAGACTACAAGCAGCACCAGTAAGAAGGTTTCTGCCAATTAAAACTATATGTGCGAGCGTGCCTGAACCCATCTTTCAGGACAGATGAAAGTGGGTCAGAGTAGCAGCACAATGGCAGGTAGCACACAGCTCACAAACCTTAAGTAAGACAGATGGGGATTAAATAGATAAACTTCAAATTTGCTCTAATATGGGGTGACGGCACTGAATCCATTAACATCATCAGTCACTTTGATGCTCAAAAATTCAATTTCAGAGCAGGTGTCTCACAGTAGATGAACTCCTGAGTTCACACTGCAAGTCTTACTATCATTCTTTCACACGCTTCTCTGCAGGTAAACAACAGCGGGTTCAAAGGCACATCAACTCAACATTTTACCAAGTTTGATTTTCTTCAACAATTTTTTTTTCCTGGACTTTTTTTCTCCTCACATCAAACACTTTGCACACTCTCCATATTCACATGGCTGCTACCCGTGAGCCTGGAAAGCAGAGAACATAGAGCTGCTTAATGATGCGGAGCATGTCTCTATGTCTGTGGAGGACAGTACTGACCAAAACTACATGCAATTCAGAAACCACTACACATAATTGCTGGTCTTCTTTAGTTGTGAAGCAAGCAGGAAACAATTCACCTCTGCTCTGCAATGGGTTCAACATATCTGATATCAGCTCTGTCCACATGTTTGGTAGGATGTGTGCATAAAGAGTAGAAAAATATCAGGAAATATTCATGAGATGGGTGTATTAGTTCCAGAAGCTGAATGAGGTTCAATGTCTGAGCTGGAATTGTTCAACTTCATGCTTCACTACAAATAGATAAAAATAAATAGTTTATGTTTGTTTGGATGGTTTTGCTCTGTATTGACCCTGGGTTGGACTGACATGTGGTGACACCAGCCCCTCTACTGTTGGCAGCTGGGATAGGCTCCAAACTCCCCTTAACCCTGAACTGGATGAATATAAAATAATGAATGGATGAATAGTTTATAATCATAGTTCCCCTTTTCAAATTCTGAACTCAGCCAATAGGCTTCCAATTCCAAAAATGAAAGCAGAGAAATCCAAAGGAAGCGTACATCCTGGACAGGTTACCAGTCCATTGCAAGGCCAAGATAGAGAAAGAACCAGTTTTGCAAACATTTCCTCCTAAGGATAATGACTAATCAACCTAACATGCATGTCTTTTGGAAGCCAGAAGTACCTGGACAGAACCCACGCTAACAGAGAGAACATGCAAACTCCACACAGAAAGGTCGCTGGTCCAAGCTGAGGCTCGAACCAGTGACCTAGCTGTGAGGCTTATAGTTCAAACCACCACAAAACCATGCAGCCCACACAGTTCACTATTTCATGAAAAATATTAGCTCATGAAGGGCAGCAACACAGCCCACAGTTGGCAGCGCGATGTGCTGCAATCCACAAACAATCTGTAAATAACTGAAAACCTGAAGAGACCAGTTTAGTAGATGGGTTGTAATTCATGTTAATTTTTTTCAGTTTTCTTCTTCTGAATTTTCCTCTTTATGGTTAAATATTCAGTGGATCAGATGGTTTTGGAGGTCTGTCCTCTGTTCTCCAACATCCCCTCTGTAGATCCCTTATAGAAGCCCTGTCATCCGTATAAACCTCGCTTTCTGCGACTCATTTTAGACGGTAAGTTAAAACACAATTTGCCTCATTAGTTTAACAGCACTGAAATATTTTAACTATATTATGCACTAATACATAAAATGTGGAACTTTTTCTTAGCTTTGCTTTACAGAAAAAACATTTTAACATAAAAGTCTTGATTTGAACTAAAGAAATGTTCTGTGATTAATAAAATTCTCTGCTCAGATAAAAAAGTAATTTCAACAAAAACTTATTCTAACACTGACGAACACACTTTCATCCTATCACTGAACTTCACTGTGTGTCTTGCATGCTAAAAAGAACCATCTGGAAAATCAGCTATATTTAATCACCACAGAAGTGTCTCCCTAACTAGAATTGCGTATATTTATACAAACTGAGAACACACTAGATTTTCCATCAGACTATGTTTGCAGCAGGAAGCCGCAGTGAAGTAATGAGGAGCAGAAAGTATAAATTTTAGTCATCGTTAGCTCTACAATAACATTCACCATTTCACCCAAACAACAACTCACATTTCAGCATAAAAAATTACTCACATCTTAACGTTAGAAACGAGCCATGATCCTTTTATTGAGTTAGCTGCATGAGCTCAGAAAACTTTCAAAAGCCTGTCAAGAAATACAGCCCTTTGCTGTATCTAAAATATGCACGTTAAGTACATCTGTAAGATAGAAAATACACATAAATCAAATCTTGAACTCCACTCGCCTCTCTGGAACAAAAAACATCTTCTGGTCTGGTAAACTTATTTTTATTACTTTTAGCATTTATTTATTTTGCATCCTTGTCTATCTGACATCTTAGATTTCACTTACATGCTAGAATATAGAGATTTCCACCAAACATGACTGGACAATGGATTAGGATCATTGAGCTCCATACGCCACTGTCCAGATTCTCTTTCAGTCAAGGTTTTTCTTATTACAGGGAGATATTGCAAAACAGCAAACAGGTCATTTTAAATTTGCTTGGTTTGGTGGTAAAAGAATAAAGATGGAAAACAGCCAGTAGTCAAGGGGGGCCTCTCTTCCAGTCAATAAACCGAGTTCATGACCCAAACACACCAGTGGGATTACATTTCAGTTAAAACTAACATTTGGCAAGAGTTGCTTGAAGAAGATGTAACAGTGATAAATAAGGCCAAGTTTTGTTTAACAGGAATCAAATTCCAACTTTCCACTAACAGGAATACTTTTGAAACTATGTTTTTCTTGTTTTTGCAATAATTTCAAAATCAACAAACAAAAAATTATTCAAATAATTTCATCATTTAATATTTTTATACTATTACACTTCATATAATTTGCAAGTATATCAAACTATTTGTATTCATTTTTCTTATATGAAACAACCTCCAAGCTTATTTGGGAATAAATTTGCAATTTCTGCATTTCTCAAAAGTAAACTTTCTCTTTTAGGATTGTCTGGAGGCATCTTGTCTCAGCATCACTCTTCTCCTCTTCATCTCTTTCTACTCTGCAGTGAATTGTTAACAGCGTTGGATTTGTTCATTTCTAATAAAAAAAATGTTTTGGGAAGCAGCTCAGAGTTTGGAAAAGTCTACCCGAGGAAAAGAAGTAAAAAAAAAGTTGTGAGGATGTTGATGAAGATATGAAGAGTCAACACACAGGCGGAGAGATCCGTGGCGCAGAAAACACAGCAGGGACATCAACAACCCAGCAGAAGGAAGCTTCCAAGGTGTATGAATTTATTTAGACAATTTTTCATCTGAGCTGCTTTGAGTGTTTGCAGTAGATGCTTTTACTCTGTTGGATATTTACTTAAACATGTGTGTGCATGAAGTCACAAACCTTAAAAAATACTTAGAACGTACAGTAATCAGAGTCATCAAAGTGAGCAGATTAGTTTCTCTATTAAATGTACTACACTTCAGACCTTAAATACTCTCCTAGCAGCTCAATCTGCATGCAGCACATCAAGCAGGGACAAATTTAGCTGCTTTAAAGTGGTGAAGATGAGTGACTATTAAATCCAAGGGATGTGTTGGCTGAGTGAGCAGTATTCTGCTTTAGTGGATTCCCTTACCCTTTTGCAATAACCTCAGTTTCCCAGAAGTGTGTGTGTGTGTGTGAAGGAGATTAAAAAAGACTGCGATTAAGAAAAGGAGAGCAAGAGACACAGCAAGTGGGAAAATTACGATCCTTTATAACAATGCAGCAACGTGTAACATGTGTTAGAAATAGCAAGCTGCTTTGGACAAGAGATATATTAGGCACATGTGCTTTGATTGCTGCAGGACAAAAGTGCTCTTTACTTACATTACATTACATTACATTACATTACATTACATTACA
>JBAMHX010000004.1:19061636-19084590 GCA_037177515.1 Pseudomugil tenellus | reverse complement strand
GGGGAAACCTGGAATCGAACCGCCTACCTTCAGGTTGGCAGACAACTCCACTTACCCCCCGAGCTACAGCCTCCCTTACTTACGGTATTTATGTATTGATTTATTGCTAAAGGCAACGAACACAGGACAATTTTTTTTCCCTCTTAAAAGTAAGACAATACAATGAGATTATTTCTTAAAAATACAACATCATACATACATAGCATCTTCAAAGTTAAAGTTGTATCTTCTCTTCTATATTTGACAAATTGTACATATCAGTTTACACTATCAACTGTTAATAAATTATTTTAGCTTCCAGACATTAGCATTTAGGTTAACACACTGCTGTTCTAGGAATAAATATACATTTTGACTGCACACTTGTAGTATTTCTGTGTTTATCACTACAAATCTCTAGAATCTCTATGACTTTCAGAAGACAATAAAGAAATGAGTAAATCTGCATGAATGCACAGCTATTCTCCACACGCGGTCTGGTCATGATTTGAGTAACATGTTGGAGTTAATGAGGCTGAACATCCAAGTACGAATGACTGAGCTCCTGTCAATCAATGCGAGAAAGCTGATCTCTTGCAAGTAATTTGAACTCAGCCAGTAAACTCATACCAATATATTGATAATGAACTATGATATGTGAATGTGATCCTTGCCATTTTGTGGAGAATTAAAATGCAACTAAATGTAGAACTAACTATATTGTGCAAACGAATCATTTATATTTAATCAAGTATTTACAAGTTATCAGGAATGATGCATCTGCACTGACCTGCGGATGTTGCTGATAGTAAGGATACAGAGTCAAAGCCTTTCTGAGGTTCTTAAATCCAATATGTGGGATAAGCCGAAGAAGGGCGATCTAAATTAGGCTTGTATCGACTGGTAAGAAATGATGCTCAGTGCTGCTAGTGCTGCTACACACAGTGTTAGATGTGTCAATAATGCAGATAAATAAAGCAGTGTGGGGGACATATTAGGCAAATTCAGCAGTGGGCATGTATGCTAAATTACTTGCATATAAAATATAAATGTATGAGCTCTGACAATGAATACAATGAAGAAAAACAACATTTTCCAATATTATATGGTTAAAAAAAAAAAAAATCTATCTTTGCTCCAGTGAGGTTACTTTCAGCATACACACCTTCTCTGAATGTCATTCTGTCAAAGGGCCTTTCTCTGAATTATATTACCATTAAAGCTGATAGCCAGAAGCCCTGGAGTCTAATAGGGATGAAAACGTTGGGCATAAGCCAACACCTTGACCTCCCTTAGTACAGAAATGAGAATAGCTACACACAAGAGAAAGGTTGACAATATTCAGAGTTATAGGACTCTGTGGACCTATTCTGGGCATTACACTGCAGACAAGCTTACAATGTAGCTGTCCTCACATCACTGTGGTCCAGTGGAGCAGAACGGTGACTACTGGACTCACAGGGAGCTGCCATTTGGCCAGGAAGGAACAGAGGCTGAGCTTGCAGAGATTTGTGCATACGCAGTCACAGCACACGCGAGGCTTTTTCTGTAGCTGCTAAACCTCGAGAAGTTTTTGTCACCGAAAGCAGTTTGAGGACAAGTAAAATTACAAGACAAGATACTCAGGATGGCAAAAAGGCAACATACAGAGAGATAAAATTAAGCATTCAGTCATCAAAAAGGAAGCTACTTTCACATGTGAGCTCAAGAGGGGAAACGTTTTCCTTTACATGTTGCCTTAGTCTACCTCAAACGAAGCATTTCATTATTGACTCAGGCTGCAAATTCTAGTGCCCATTTTTTAAATAAACCTCCTTTTCATCTTCATAACCTCCCTTTATGTATGTTAGTTACAAAGCATAATACTAGATGTGAGCTACATCAAAGCACAACCTTAGCCTGGAACTCCGATATGCAGTCAAAGGTTTAGAGTCTTAAAAAACTTTAGACACACTGATGCTGATTTTTTTTTTTGCCCCTTTTGCTTGTGAAAAATAATCTACACCCTGCGGATTCCTTAAAGCAACATAAACGAATGTTTGAGCACTTCTTGATAAACAGAAGTTAACAGTCAGAGAAAATGTAAATCAATGTTTTAGTACTTTTTTTTATTCATATTTAATTGAATTCAGCTTTATATGTATTTCTCTCACACAACCAGCTTCCAAGATTTCCACCCACATGTGTAAGTGGCAGAGCTGCTTTTACTGTCTGGACTCTTGACTGGGAGAAACCTGACTATAACCACAGTACAGATTTTTAAAAATATTTTCCAGCACATGAGACCTTTTATATTACGGATATGAATATAACCTGACCCTGCATCACACAGAACTGCAAGCTCATTATGCTTCATTTTAAACAGGTCATTTTCATGGATGATTCTCTGACATGGAGCCAAGCAAGATGTCTGTGTGAACTATAGGTTCATATCACAGCTGCAAATATTAACAGTTGTCTCCGATTATCATCATGTGAAAACATCTGTTCCATTTGCACCATTAACACGAAAAAAAGATTCCCGTAAATACAGCTGGTAACAATTTTATTTAATAATCCAATCTTAAATTTGACAGACTGTATATGCCAGAACTATCTCAGCATTTTGTTTTATACTAACTGATAGTTTTAATAGTGGAAAGCAACTCGGTCTTGCATTTTTCACGCAACCAGGTAAATGTTTTCATTAGCTGCTGTTTAGTACAAATTTATGTTAGGAGAAGTGATGCCACTCTGCAAACAAGTATTTGTTGTTTTTCTAATGTTTAACAAACAGCAACTAAGAACCGAAAGTAAAAGGTTTAATGTCAATGGGTGGGACTGGACTGGTTCCCATGTGTGACCATCATCCACTCCCACTTAGCTTATTACAAGCATGTTTATACATGTAGTACTTGAAGGATATAACTTTTTAGACAGCTTGATTTCATACAAAACAGAATAATGTCACAATCTGAAGAAGGAAATGAGAGTAACCCTTTAAGAGCCAACAATAAATCATATTGTTACTAATTTTTAGCAGGAATGACAGCTTCAGACTATGCAAAATTATGTCCATAGAAGAGGTTGTTGATGATGTTTATCCTATCATTGTGATCCTTGGAGCATGCAATCTCATTATTCTTACGAAAGCTCCACTGACACTTTCCACTTAAAACATTTCAGACCTACAGTATGACAGCATGGACGGATTGACACACTGGACGCTGATGAACACGATACGTCTGACTGATTAATCTCTACTGTGTCACCTAAACCTTCCTGCTCCTCTTTGCATTAACTCTCCTGTTTGTTGTTTTGCCTAACAAACAAGTAATCCATCAAAAAGTACTCTTTAACAGTTCTTTACTTAATACATATTTCTTGACATCTTTTTTAGACATTGAAAACATCAATATGGAGACGTATTTGTCTCCTAAAGGCTTGCGTTTGGGAATTCATTATCTACATTGAAAGTTCCCATCAGCTACTAAAAAGACACCATGGTTGTAGATGTTACTAAAAGCTCTGAAATATGACATTTCTTGAACTGTCTTAATGAGCCTGTTAAGATCTTTGATAAATAATACTTGCATCTTAATGCTTATAGTCAACAATCAGCCATGCAATTCATCTTTACCATATGGGCAATAAAAATTTAACTAGTAATAAGTGGATACATTAAATCATTTGACTGTGCAATTTTGGGAGATCATGTGTAAATGAGCTTCTGGGTAATGATATGTTTATAATGTCGATATTTCACATTTCTCACATACCTTAGGGTTCCTGACGCTGCATTATTTGGTCTTCTTCTTTCCTTCTATAAATATTACAAACTGTTTTTGTGCACTCCAGGTAGTGATATATAAACCTGAGTAATTCAAAACCAGCCCCAAGTACTTGTGTCTTAAGATAACATAGTGTACATGTACAGCATACACACACAGTATCTCACCAAAAAAAAAAAAGAGTATATACCTTCCATATTTCATCTCCTGAAGTCGCTCAGGATGCTTTGGGGTGTTGCTTTTGTAGTTTAGTAATAACTGAGCTGTACTTCTATCCTCATTGTCACCGCTGTTTCTGCCGTCTCTGTCTGGCTGTAAAGGCTGAAAGCTGCATAAAGGTTGACATCCTACATCCATGTCTTGGTTAAACACAACACAGCGTTACTAAAATTCCCATTGTGTCTCATTCAGCTCAGCAAGCTTTTTCATTTAATCTGCCAGTCGTCCCACACTCCCAACAATGATCTAGCCAAGGAGAGATTTCATCATACTCTTCTTCTCTCTCAGTTTTGCTCCTCACATGCAGGATGGTTCCGACCTTGTTTTGGTCTGAAATCTTTGAGAACATTGAGAAGCTGAAAAAGCTGCTCCAGCATGCAAACAACAACTTTCCAGCTACGTTACCAGCAGAAATCATACCATCACAATGGCATCCAAACCAGTAAAAAAAAAGATTAAATACATAAATCAGTGATCTTTATTAAAAGGTTCAGAAAAAAACTTGCATAAGATGCAATAAGTTTTCATTTTATCCAACAGGTTGCTACACTACAAAAATTACATTTATTGGTTCTTCAATTTCACCCGGTGGTAACAATTAAAATGTTTTTAATGTGTTATGATTGGCTTATAATAACTCTTATACTTATTAAAATGCAATTATTACATCATACATTTTAAGGAATGATCCTTATATATTTACTTACATAGTATCCAGTCATAATGTGGTGAAATGACACACCTCTTCTTGTTTTACCTCAGTTTTAGCAATGACCCTGTTCAGATTAACCCCCCGCTTACAGTACTCATGCTGTTATATTTAACGTGTTCTCACAGCCTGGTATATAAATATATTTAAGTCCTTTTAACTTGCAATATATGTTTGTAGCTAAATCCACAGTGGGTCACTATATTTGCCATGCAAACATAAAACCCAGGAGGTACACAGCAGATCAGCAGCACTCTGAAAACCACTCATTAACTAAAGATGCTTCCAGCATTCAGCCTGTCTGAAACTGAATATTTATCAGGGCCCTGCAGCACTTTAACTGTAATATACTCTTATCAACACAGCATTAAGCCCACAGATAGATTCAAACAAAGTGCATTATTTATAAAAGGGCGCTCTTGTGCAAAGAGTGGGTGAAGAGCCTATGCACAGACAACAATCCACTGCAGCATCATCTCTTCAGATAACTATGATTAAAAATCTTGATACATGAAAACCTGAAATAAACACAACTGGAAAAAAAACATATTTTCCAGCACAGAAAACAAAACATTTGTAGTATTAGCTGCTCAACAAGTTCTCTTAACTGAGTGTCTGTTTTTAAAATTTGCCTTGAAGCTCCAATCATACGTTTTTCTAATGATGAGGAACACACAGAATTAAATCTGATGTGAAGTCAATGTATGGCACGCAGCTCTAAATGCAGCCATATTTTATTATCTGCCTGTGCTCTCCTCATTATCCTTCATAACAGCGAGCGAAGAAACGCTTTGCATTTACGGCCGCGTGGAGACATCAAAGGCATCAAGAACATTTTCCCAGCACGAGTCCATGAGGAGTGATACCAAGCCAGATGAGGGAGCAGCTGGTACTTTCACCGCGCAGACAAGACAGTCTCCACTGCTTCCTTCTCTCAGGGTAAATATGTATTCTGACCATGTGCATTACATAATAAGACATCACTCCAAGACACTCCCATGGTGGCTTTTGATATGTCTACGTTCCTGGAAATACGGATAGATTAGTCTGAGCTTCAACCTGTTAGACTTAACTTCACTCTTGCACCTGGACCACAAAAACATCCCAGCTAAAATGATTGTTAGTGTTACAAATGAATGAAAAAAAACTACTTCTGCAACTTTAGAAAGTAATTTAAACTGCAGAAATTTTTGTGAATAAACCTTTATAAACAATCAGCTCACAAAAAGAGCAACAAACAATCAAAACAGATTCAAATATAATCCAATCTCCTTTTACCAAAATGCAACCTTGAGTGAGGCCAAGCCTTTAAGTTTAGTTTAAGTATTGTAGCCCCTTGTTTAAAATACAGAATTACACACGTTAACACAGGTTAATGCATCCAAACCACTTCTAACAAACTTAATACATTATCAGCAGCCACCATCCAATCTTTCAAGGATGAAAAAAAACCTTGAAAAGGTTCTTTCTCTAACAAATTAATGCAGATCCCTGTAATCTTCCCCCCACTTATAAAAATAATCCAGTTTTTTGTGACTTTCTCTATGAAAAGATTTAAGCTTTGACTCTATAATCTTGTTGTATATGAACAAAATAAAGTCATGTTGCCTTCAGTCAGCATCATCTAAATGATGCAGGCAGTAAGAGTAAATGTAGTGGATATGCTAAGAGTGGAGATCAGTTACTCTGACATGCAGCGCATGCGGCTGCCTAATTATTTGTCAAGAGGTGTAATTTCGGCTACTTACTGGCTTGCATGAGCTGTCCCTGGCGTCCAAACACCTGAGAGAAGGTGGCATGACTGCAGGTCAGGGTGTCCTCCATGGCTGTCCCACTGGTACGTGCTGAGGAAAGAAGAGGTACGGGAAAGAAAAGGGAAGGTCAGGGGCGCTGCGTCACATCAAGATAGGTAGAAAAGGAGAGAAAGAGAGAAAAAAGAGAGAGAAAAGGACTTGCCTTCAGTTGGAGAAGCTGGAGTATGATGATGATGTCCGATCTCCTCTGAACCTTGATGCTGCTGCTGCTGCTGCTGTTGCTGCGGTTTGGGAGTGATATACAGCCCCTCGCTGCTCACACCAGTATGAGCAGAGCAGCTCGCCGCACAGATAACGGGAGGGGTGTGTGCCCGCCTGCTTGTCAGCATGTAAGTGTGTGAGCAGGAGAGAAAGTTCTCTGAATGCATGCCTATGAGAGCATGTTGGTGTGCAAATGCGAGATTGTGTAAAGCAGAGAGGCAGAAACAGGTAGGAGCTTGAATCACATTGGTGCTGCCAGTACTCTCATCTTGTGCATCAGCTGTTAAGACTGACAGTTTTTTGCAACAAGCCGGCGGAAAGGGAAAAGAGGAGATTAGGTAAAAAATGAATGTGACGTCTTTGGCAGGTAAAAGTAAATCCAACCGCCACTATAATGGCAGCATCTGTCCTCTGGGCACAGGACGAGACTGTTGTTTTCCTCCCACTCCCTCCTTCCACCTCTACAGCCCTCATTTGCTGTACCTCAGCAGTAACATTTCTCTCACTCTTGCACTCCTGTTCTCTCTTACATCTACTACTCCCTCCACCCCCACCCCATGCAAATCCCCTCGATCCATCTTAAAGCTTGGGTCGCTGCCGGAAAACAGACTCCAACAAACTGGAGCGCTTCATCTTCCCCCAGCGAGGGAGAAAAGGAGGATGAGAAACTGGAGAGGTTGTGTGAAAAGTAAAAAAAATAAATAAATAAAGTAGGGCTGGTGCAGCTGGTAGTTTCCAGAGGCTCCATCATGAAAAGGAACTGTAAAAACTGCTGATTATAAAGTAAAAAGGAGCTCTTTCCACTCACCACATCCAAAAGTTACACGAAGGTTTTGCAATAGAAAATTTAGAATACAGGATAAAACGAGGACATGTTACAAGACTTTACCAGGCCTTGGGGAAGAGTTGTATTATACCCAGTATGCAGTGGTTGGCATGGAGACCTCTACAACAGACAAAATTGATACAGTCATTCCAACAATTATCACACTTGGACCATCCTTGTACGATCTACACTAGAAAACAGGCTTTAAAAAACAAGAAAAAACCTACAAAAATGATATAAATTTTCTTTGAAATAAGATCAAATTACTTGTTGTTGTCAGATAATTTATCTAATTTCAAGGAACATTAACCTGTCAAAAATTCCCCAAAAAAGTAAAAAAAAAACCTAAGTAAGAATAATTATCTTAAGTTTAAAAAAGAGAAAAGCATATTTGTCCTTGATTTGAGATGTTTAATCTTACTTAGATTTCAGTTTTTGCTGTGTAACCGCTCTGCAACCTGTTGATGGGTGTTAAGCATGAAATAAAAAAATAATCAGGAAACTCATGTCATGGAGCAATCGCTCACACCACTGCTCTGAAAGGCGAACCCACCAGGGACCCGGCCATTGCACTCACATCCTCCCATCACATCCTCATGTTTTGAAAGGAAGTGGCAGGACACTGAGTTGCCACAGTGGGAGGTTGAAGAAGTGGGGCAACTTCAGCAGATGCAAGTGCAAGTAATAAAAAAAAGACAATAGGAAGAAATTAAAACCATGCATCGCATTCACTTTAAGACGTTAAATAAGCTGTTTGATGTGAAATGGCTCATTTAGGAGTAGCAACTAGCAGCGTGTGAAAAGAAAAGAAATTAGAAAATGCTGATGTCAAATCAAACCCAGACATCTCACAAATAATGACAACACTCGTATCGCATCTCCGAGCCTGGGAGACTAAAGCCCAGCAGAATAAATCTGCTCCTCATCTTCATCAGCTTTAATGTTATTCTCTTTGAACAGGAAATCGGGGCACGGTTACCTTTTTCAGGACGTTGCATATTGTCATGTATGAGCCACTCTGCTTCTACACAAAATACTGCTATAATTCAATAATGACATTACAATCTGATCCAACGTCCTTGTTTCAAACCATTTGTAGAGAGATTATTATATTATTATAGACAGATTATTTCCTTTGTTTTCCCCCATCTGACACAGTTTCAGAGCTTTTATTTCTTTGGTTTAAACACCCCCAGAGATAGAGAACAATGCTTCCCTTCGATAAGAATTTGCATCTCTCTCCAGACAACTTGATTTAGGGCATGGAGCGAAGAACTCCACTCCCCACCTCCATTCTTCAGGGTGTGTCTTCACCCAGAGCCGTCCTACAGCTTCCAGTTGATTGCAAATTTGAATCCAAATTACCCTCACTAACTCTTGCAGCGCACTGATCCCATGACAAACCATACAGTATATATCCCTGCTCACATGGAAACGATGCACGGATATAAAACAAAGTTAAAAAAAAAAAAGAAGGAAAAACTTGACTGGCAGTTTTTTACACACAAAAAAAATCCTTGCAGCTCCTTTAGTCACAGCCTTGTGGTGAGAGATGTGTTGAACTGGTTCAGCTTTCAAAAACACCACACCACATGTAGGAAAGCAGAAGTTAAAAATCACAGAGTAATCATTTTTTTACTGGACATGTCTGGCAGTTTTAGCTGTTTACACTTTTAGCTGCTAATAATAATAATTATTATTATACAGTCATTTATCATGTTTGATTATTACAATCAAGTTGGGACTTTAACATTTCAGTAAATTCGTAACATAAAAGAAAAAATAAATGACACAAAACAGTTTGTTTTTGTTTAAACATGGAGCTTTAAATGTTTGCCATAGCCTCACTGGGAGCATTACAGATGAGTCCATATACCCTGTGAAGATTGTGTATCTACAATAAAAGTCAGCTTTTCATTTCTCCAGAGGGACTCTCATCTTTGTGACAGCTTTAGCTATGAGAGTGGATTGGTGGATGGCAGCGTCAGCATGTTCTTGACTTTATCCACCACAGTAGTCAACATTGAAATATTTCTGCAGACAGTTATGCTTCCCTCAGGAGGAACTACAGTTCCCTGACTTTTCCACCTTCAAGTCAAAATATCAACTCTTTCAATACTTACCTGAAAAACTAATGGCATTCCCATCACTCAGTACTCCAATAAACAAGTCTCAGCGTACTATGACAATAAAGCAAGTGTAGATATTGTGCCTGCTTATTCCAGATTTCATTTTGGCAGCGAGGCTCCCTCAGCATGTTGTTTAAGATCAGATATGTGTAGCTACATCATTAACTAAGAAGATAATACTGTCTCAGTGTGTGTGATTTTGAGTTTATATTTGCTGGTAGTGCCAAGTCTCAAATGTTGAGGTTGATAGCTTGAGAGGGAGAGCTCCATGAAAAAAAGCAACATGAGGAGAAATGCAATCACAGTTTAGGTATACCTAGAAAATTAGTGTACTGCTTTTTCATTCACAAATAAAATGAGGTATTCTTTTTTTACACAGTGAAACTCAAGCTAATCAAAAAGCAATGAGTGAATGTTGTACAAACACAATAACTGCTTTTGTTCAGAGCTGCATCAAAAATCTGAGTATTTCTAACAAACATCTGTGAAGAAATAAAAACATGTTAAAAAAATCAAGACATGAAATAGATGAACTGACATGATGAAAGGCGAGGATGTAGTATTGGCTGTTGTCACTGACAATATGTAGCATTAAGCTTAAGAGCAGAGCTGCCGAAGTGCAGAGCATGACAAGATTCAGGCCTGTTTTTTGCTCCCATTTATCATCTGATCTACGTACAGTTTGTGCACCTGTAGATGCTTACAATCATGTTCCCTGAGGGATTCTGTGAAAGATGCTGCAACGGACAGCAGTTCCTGCAGTCTGTTGGGCCCATTGTGATCAATCTTTACACATAACCAAGGCAAGAGTGGTGTTCGGCACAGGGGATCTCAGGATTTCATCTCTGGTTTTAGTGGAAGATGTGGCTCTGTTTTCTTCTGCAAGTCATGACCCTAAGCTTGCACTGAATTGGTTTACTGCTGTGTGTGAAGTGGCCAAGATGGAAAGCATCTCCTCTAAATTTGAGGTCGTAGTTCTCAAGTGTAAAAAGATAAGAGTGCTCCTTCCAGGCCAGGGAAGAACTTCAAGAGGCTCTACTTCAAGTGGAGGAGTTAAAAGTATCTCAGGGTTTTGTGGTAAATCGGAACAAGGGATGGCCAGATAGGGACTGCATCTGCAGTAATGATGGCGGTAAAGGTGTTGTCGTGGAAACAAAGTTGAGCCAAAAGGGTGGCGGTTTCAATTTAGCGCTCCATCTTTGTACTGCAGTACTTTCGCCCCCCGTGAGAGCAAATTAAGCAGCAATGCGTCAAATTATTTTTATAATGAGTGGAATCTTCCAGAATAGTGTAACAGAGGTTACTTGAAGTATACATTTGCTAAAGCCCGGACAGTTGCGTAGCTTCAACTCTGTATTATGAGGACACTTCTGGATTTTGGCAGTAAGTAGTAGCTGAATAAATTCACATTGATCCCTTTGTCTTTAACTCTCCCTGTTTGGTTAGTTTATCTCTCAGTTTGGATACATAGGACGTCTTTAATTAACCAGATATAGCAAATTCTACAAAATCCATCCATATTTATAATTAAACTACTTTATGAAGTTATGATTAAATATTTTGTTGTAATTTTTTTAATTAAATACCGTATTTACTTGGCCTATGCCTTCTATGTGAGGTAATTGAGAAGCATAGAGGTATGCTTCATCTAACATTTTGTATCTGGCTCTCTGGCGTATCCTAGTTTATTTGTCTAGCCAGGCACACGGAGCAGCATGCGGAGGAATTGCATTTTTATAAATAGGGCTGAAGCACCATGCACAGCAATCAAAGGAGAGTGCAGCAATATTTCACCCTGACAGTTTGAGTATGGTGCAGCACTCTTTCAATTGCCCATCCCTCCACGCACACACACACACACACAAACACTCATGTACTACATCCAGCTATAAATAATACAATCGTGGCAGTGGAGCAAATAAACACGTCACAACATCCCTTTGAATAAAGGAAAATCCAGCCTGTGGATCAAATCCAGCATGCATTACATTCAGAAGCCCATCTTTCAGCATGATAAGCCACGTTTGTCTGCACAGACTTCAGTCTATAAGACATCAGTTTCTTGGCAAATTCATTTCCAAAGTGAGAAACACATTTCCGTCACACTGTCTATGCACTGAGTTTTACTGCTCATTAAGGAATAATTAAGGAGAATGTGACTGATGAAGTCTGACCAAAAATAATTTAGCAGATTCTCACAAACCGGATGGAGATTTTGAAAGAAATTCATGGCGACTCGAGCAGCATCAGATATGCGGAGGTGCTTCCATCCATTATACGTCTAATAGCTGAAGAAGAGCAGCAGCTAATTGAAAAATGTTTTGTTAAATCTGTAACAACTATTTAGTGAATGTGTTTACACAGTATTAATTGAGCTCATTTTCCACTTTTCTATAATGACTTTTGTGACAAGAACACATAATAGATACTTGTCAACACTTTTGCCTTATTTAGTTGAATTTCATGTAAAAACCCCTCAGCGTGCTCCTGCTGCTGAAGATAAACTCAAACACTTGCAAACATAGTGAATAATTAATGATTTATATTCATAATTGTTTTTGCTGCCCGAGTCACATTAATAATAATTCATTTTATTTAATTTGTCATAGCCGCCAATTGACTGAGACAAACAATAAATCTTAATTTCATAAATAAATAAAACAAATAAAGCTAAAATAGTAAATAGACGACTTGTCTTAATGTAGCATATTTACATTTTGTTCTTCAAACATGTCTTAAGCCATTAACTCCAATTCTCTAGAAGATATGCAGATATACACACATTATAAATCTTACAGTTTCTGACTTCCCATTTCTCCAGACCTACACAAAACAAGGGGGTAAAATAAATTTAAAAAAGAATTAAGGCAATGCCTGACCAGCTAATCAACCTCTGACAAGCGATAAGATACAGATCTCTCAATAGCAATCGGCCCCAATTGGAGCAAGGCCAGTGGTTCAAAACAGGATCTGTGAAAGGCACTGTACCTTCAAACTTTAAAAATATTTGTTGACTCATAAATTGGCAACATTCCTATAAATTCACAAAATAAAAATCAAATGGAAATGACAAAATATACTATTCACAGAGGCTTTAGATAAAGAACTAGACCCACTTATGAATGTAATTACAGGACTATAACACTAATTCATGAAAAATATAAAACACACACACAAATATATATATATATATATATATATATATATATATATAAACCTGTGGTCTTCCTTCCTAAGGTCTTTATCATATGCCACTCAAATATTTCCATGAATCAACCTTCGGTATGTCGTCGGTGTAAAACAAACTACCACAAGCATAAACAATATCTTTAAACAAGTTCATTTTTTCCTTTATTATGTCAATTACAGCAATATTTTACTTGAGGTCATTTGGAATCTGTGTCTTTGTTCATCCTTAAATACATGATCATAATGCTGAAAGGCAAAACGTAAAAATCTCTCATGGAAACATAAATTAGCTCAAATTATATGGTTCAATTAACTTTACCAATAACATGCTACTAGGTTGTAAGCACTGCCTGTGGTTTTTTTTTTTTTTTTTGTGGTACAACTGGAAATGGTTTGGGGTGAAAAGGTGGCGATAGCACTGGAGACACTTAACTGAAAATAAGGAAAGTATATTATTTCATGATTCTTAAAACATACAAACTTCGTGAACCAGATCACATAGCATGGTGTTATGGCAAGGCTTTTGAAACAACTTCGCAAACATTCACCTACAGACACTCAAAGATTTCTTTATGGCCTATAAAAATTGTGCCATTTGTCATTTACGTGTAAAACTGCGTGACGTAGACAAGCAGCTGTGACATTTCTTTGCAGCAAAGCTGTAAAAAGTAGTACTTGAGATTACGTTTGCTCCAGTTTGGGGCAAACTCTAAATGCTGAGTGCAGCAGATGTGAACACATTCCCACCACACACTGCTTAAAAACACCAATCTTACTGATCTGGCTGGAAGTTTTGGCAGTACATTTTAAAGTGCTGTGAGAACACTGGGCTTATTGAATGATATTAAAAATGTTTTTTTTTCCAAAAGGAGAACACAATCGTTCCCATCCTTTTACAGCTTGAACAACCTGCTAACCTGAAAAACAAAACGGAAAGTAAAAACATGAGATTTAGACCTAAGGAATAGCTCTCAAGCTGCACATCCAACCACAACCACACACATGTATACCAAACACAAATACAGTGTTCCTGAGGACCAATTGTTGCAGTAAACAACCGCCATTTTGATTTTTGTTTCCCCAAACAAAAATAAGCCAATAGGATATTTTCTACATTATGACTACAATTTTTTTTAAAAATCAAAACATACATACTTTATAAATCATGTATAAACTGAAGTGCCCACTGGGAGAGACATAGGAACTGGTTCATCTATTTATTTCCTCTAGTCAGCACATGCATTAAGAATGTCTGAAATCTAAACAACGAAAAGGGGAAAAATATGGAACATACAGAATTAACAAGCTTACCTCACCCTAACTGATACATGATTGCCATTTGCAATATATCAGCTTTCCAAACTAACGGAGCCCTAATCGCACTGTTTTGGGTCAAGTAATGACACATATATATTAACTCAATGTCATTTAGTTTCCTTTTTTTGCAAAGCTGGCAGAAATTGAGGCTCAGTTTAGTCCGTAAGATAGACAAAGATACAGAGTTCCCTCCTTAAACCTAGGAAAGGCAGTTAAATTCGGCTTCCTTGTTGAATAAATCCATCACAAAAGGTAGTCCTTAGTGCCTCAATGAGTCCAGACGGTTGCCCGATAGGTGAATACTGCATTCCCAGTAAGAACTCAAAGCTTTCACCGTGGCTCACTTCATCAGCACCTCCTGCAAAAACCAAACAGCCAATAAGTAACACAGAAAGACCTACTTTTTTTTTGTATAAAACTTTTGCCTGGCAATTATAAATATTTATAATTATAAAAATTAAAGAATTCATGTAGAGCTGCACAATTCTGGGTAAAATGAGAATTACGATTTTTTTTGCCAAAGAATTGAGATCACGATTCTCACAAATCTTTTGCAATATAAATATTTATTGCACAAATCACCAGCACATCTACTTCGCAACAGCTGACACTAAATATAAAAACAATAAATGTCACTTTTCTCTTCTTTTACCTACACAACCTTTGAATAATTTTCCGCTGTTCATTTGTTGAGAGAAAGAGGCAGCGCTTGGTTTTTTTTTTTTAAATGTTGTCATTTGGAAATTAGATTGCATCGAAGTGTGAATTGAGATCGCGATTTGTTAACGATTAATTGTGCAGCCCTAAATTCATGTAACAAAAAAAGAGGCTTATTAGATCATTAAGTTATAAATTTCTGACTACTTTCAGATTTTAAAACATCTTGTCAATACCTTGAAATTTTATCTCATCTGGTTTTAATGAGATCAATAAAAAGCCCCCCCCAAAGGCTATAACCTCCTAGTATCTCTTAGTATTAGGTTGTTTTCTTTTATCATGTTTCTGAACACAACTGGACCAACCCTGCAGGGCTAACAGAGCCTTTACAAATTGGATGCTCATCACAGAAGCGCACGTAGCTTGACCAAGTGAATCTACCTGCCATAGAAACCATTTCTGAGGTTTATTCAAGCTTATAGAGATAATCTCATACCTGAGAGTCTTTTGGCTCTTGCATTGGTGGTTCCTCAGTTTTCACCTCAGCAGGAGATGTGTTGGCCATCTGCAAGCTCCTGGTGACTGGACCCCCCACTCTTTCCCTCGTTCTATGTGAAAATCGCTCTTCTTTCTTCAGTTGTGGCGGCGACTTGGCTTCGGCTAATCTTTTGGGTCCTGGCTCTTTGCCCATACGCTGCATCCTCATGGATGGCCGTTGTGCCGTGTCGCTGGGAGTATCTGGGACTGCTGGAGTGGGAGGTAGAGACTGAACTTGGGCTTTCTTTGTTTTCTTGCTAACAGAAACTGGTGCAGGGAATGAAGCGGGTCTCTTCAATCGGCCCACTGTTGCAGCAGCTTTTCCTCTGCCTGACTGGAAGGACTCGGGATCTGCTGTACCAGAGCTACGAGCTCTGGTTTTTCCAAGAGGTTTAGCCTCTAGCTCTGTTTGTACATCGCCATCTGCAGCTTTCTTCCTACCTGTGCTTTTTTCTACTCCAGAAGTGCCCTCCTTTTTCACTTCTACTAGGCCTTTTTTGCCCTTTTTAGTAACAACGGGTTTCATGGGACAGCTGATTGCCATATGTTTAGTCAGACTTGCAGTATAAGTAAACTCCCGACTGCAGTGAGGACAGACATTAGAAGCATGCGCTTCTTCAACTTTGACTGCAGCCTTCTTAGCATTTGTGGCAGCTTTATTTTTCTGAGAGATTGCTTTTTGTACCAGCTGGTTTTTCTTCTTATTGAGGGCACTCATTTTTGTTTTACTGGTATCTTGACTAAAGTTAAGTCTCTTTGGCTGACCCATCCTACGGAAAGCACCCTGTCCTGCAGTGGCTGCCGTGAGGGATGCGACTCCATTTGGACTCTTGACTATTTGCTTGAGGGGGATGGGGTTTTTCTTGGGAGTGTAACGTTTCTTATCACTAGCATTGGCACAGGCCAGAATATGCTTGTGCAGTTCAGGCATATTGTCAAAACTGTTGCCACACTTGGTGCAGCGAATGGCAGTGCTGAAAGTTTGCGGTATGTTGTGGGTAGTGAAATTTGTAGCTGAGGCCACTGATCCTACA
This sequence comes from Pseudomugil tenellus, assembly GCA_037177515.1. Lineage (NCBI taxonomy): Eukaryota > Metazoa > Chordata > Actinopteri > Atheriniformes > Pseudomugilidae > Pseudomugil > Pseudomugil tenellus. Next base: position 19,068,209 of record JBAMHX010000004.1, on the reverse strand, counting down.
TGGGAACGACTATGATAAGGAAAAGGGGGTGGTTTATAACTGGGATAGTGTTGATTGATACCAAGACGAACATCAGGGCCTTTAGGCTTTCCTCCCTCTGACGCCATGATCTTTATTGTAGTGTACAGCTCCTCATTGGAGTCTTCTGCGTGATTACCATTGACATCCGGCTCATTATTTGCTACATGGGAGTCACTTTGGAGAGTGTCGTCAGCCATTTCTGGTGCTGGTGTTGAAGGACTGCTTTCCTCTTTGGCTCTGGATGGATCTGTGTAATTTTGCGGCCTAAGTTTGCCACTTTCTATAGTAGTATGTGAACATGTCTCATTTGGATGCAGGTCCTTTTGGTGCTGCTGGAGGTTACAGAGAAAGGCAAACTCTTTGGAACAGACTGAGCATACAAAAATCTGGCCCACTCCATGTAGTGATGTCCGGTGAATCAGCAGCGCGGGGGCATCGCCAAACAGCTGAACACAAAATTCACACTTAAAGGGCCAGTCCGCTGCATGGTTTGTGATGTGTCCACTGAGTTCTTTGATGGAGTTGAACGGCGCCTCACAGACATTACACACAAAAGTCTTGCAGTACATAGAGTCTAATTCCTCTTCACAAGCTTTCTCAGAAGACTGATCTGGATCAGCAGGCTGAGGAGAAGAGCCAAGGTCCTGAGCAGCATGGTTTGTAACTGGCAAATTATCTTCACAATGCTGAGGCTCCTCTTTTACTTTAATCTTAAGGAGGGGTTGTGATATTTGTGATGGAGATAACTCGTGTGATGTAGGAGGATGAGATGTAGACCAAGATTTGGATTCTGGTAAGGATGAGAGAGCAGCAGAGCCACATTTCAACTTCTCAGTTTCTACAACATCGTCGTGGTTTAAGCTGCCGTTTAGCAAATCGTTGCAAGTTGCAGGCAGAGAAACATCAACTTCCGTAGTGGGAAGAACTGCAGATGAAGACTTAGGGGGACTTGATGTCGCTGAATAATTCGGGGGGCCTTCAAGTGTAGCGTTTGAGGAATCCAGTGGCCCAGAGATATGGTTCTTATCCTCGTTTTTGTTTTCATCCTCGGCTGAATCTGACACAGGCTCTTGTTCAACTAATCTTGGAGACATTTTTGGGGAGAGGACAGGAAGCGGTCTGAGAGCAGGAGAGTCTGAAGGCTGAGAGAGAGGAGAGCTGGGCATAGCTGGAGACTGTATGGTAGGTAAAACAGGGGGAGGTGGAGTTGGGGATGTCACACTACAAGTACCAGGTGAGGAGGGATTCATAATGACAGGGGTCAAAGAGGGTGGAGATGGGTGGGCAGACTCAGATGCAACGTTTGGAGAAGGAGAATTCACAGAACTAATGTTTGAAAGGGCTGAGGGGTCCTCCTCTCCTGACAAAGTTAGACCAGCATACTCATTCATCAACACCTTTTCAAGCATACTGGTGTTAGGTTTTTTCTTTTTTGCGACAGGCTGTAGAGCTGCAGTGCCTTTTCCTTCCGGTTCTGCAGCCGCCTTCCGGTGGAAGCTTAAATCCAAAGCCGAATCCCCAAGCACCTTTGCTAAATCATCACTTCGTCTGCTAACAGATGCGTTTGATAGATCCAAAGGCTGCTGATTGCAGGAATTCCCTCCGCTACTAGAGGAAGCTGGGCTATGCATCGCTTCTCCGGAAAGACTCAGATTATCCCCCTCATCTTTGTCCGGGAGGCTCTCCGGAGGCGGCACACTGTGGCTCTCCAGCTTTGGCGCCTTTAGGGTCTGTGCACTTGCCACCTCCGATTTACAGCTTTCAGTTTTACCTGTAGGGCTGAGCTGTGGGGATGATGGTGGAGAAGCAGTTCTTCTTTTGAACTTTCCACAAGCTCCTTGCAGTGATGAGACGGACAGGGGGGAGGCCAGTCTATGGCTCTCTGTTATGAGGGCTAAGGTAGATTTTTGAAAATCTTGTGTTTGAAGAAGCTGCTTGAGCTTAGGCGAGAGGTAAACCGTTTTCTCTCGTTGAAATGCTACAGAATCTGTGGCTTGCTGAAAAACTCCTCCCACTAATAAGTTAGATGAAGACGACGTAGAAGATGATGGCGATGACGATGTCGTTTCTGTTTCTACTTTTAGGCCAGTAACAAGCGGGGGTGTAGATGTTCTTCTTTTTGTTGCTGGTTGGCCACAGTGAGCACTTTGCTTAGCAGCATTCGTTCGACTTTCAACTTTCAGCGCCTGACTGATCTGATTTGGGCTGATGATGACCGTGTCCAGGCCAAACAACGCTGCAGATCTTGAATCAACCTCTATCACCTCACAACTGCTCACAGTACTGGTTGACACAATCTTTCCATCGATGTAGAAGCTCAGATTTTCCGAGATGTTTTTGGATATGTCCACTGCATAATCATCCCTGTCTGCCTCATCTTCAGTGTCTGCACTAGGCACATAGACGGGTGGAGGGCTGGTACTGGGGGACTCACCGGGTCGCTGTCGCACTGTTGCTTCTTGTAACAGCATGCCTTTCCTGCGAACTCCCTTTGGTAACAAGTGCCGTTCGTGTATTCTGCGTTGGTGTCTGCGCATGTTAGTGTGTGTGCCAAATGCCTTATTACAGTACTTGCAGGGATGGAGCTCTTTTGAGTCGCCATTTTCATCCAACATTATCGGACGGTCTGAAGGGGGTCCCAACTCTTTTTTCACCATCTCAGAGTTTTGCACATGTCCTGTTGTAAACTGGGGCCCTATGGCTATATAGTGACTGGTCGGGCTGGTGCCGTCAGGACTTGAATCGGTTTGCACCACAGGACTGAGCTGATTGGACGCTCCAGGCACAGAGCCAGGCCTTTTCTTAAACCCACTTTCGTGCCTTCTTTCATGCCGCCGCCGGCCAACTTGTGAACCAAACGATTTATTGCAGTAGCGGCACTTAAAAAGCTGTGTTTGCTGGTTGCTGATGGCATGAATGTGTATGTGACGCTCCAGACCTTGTCTGGTGGAGAAGTGGCGCTCACAGTGGTGACAAAGATGAGATTCTCCTTGGAGATCATCTTCAAGTTCACCATCAGGGTCAAGACAAGGATCAACCTCTTGCTCTTGATCTGCATGCAAGGAGTATTCCAGCGTTCCCTGTGAGGCCTTATGGCTTTCTTCACCACTGGCTAGAAGTGGGACAGATTGCTCTTGTTGCACAGAGTCAGCCATGGTTAACTGCTGGGGGGACTGGTGATGGATTTCATGAGGATCAACACCATCTTCTTCTTGATCATCCTCTTCCTCCCCCCAGTTTTCACTGTCCATCAATGCAGCCGACACACCCTGCCCATCTTTATGCTCCGTACTTCCCAGAGGATGGACTTCACTGGGTTCTTGCAGGGTCCCTGATGGCCTCTCATCCCCCTCCTTTACACCTGTAAAAATAGTTCTCTCTTAAAATAATTTTGTCTTATATAAATAATCCAAAATTAAAATGCCCAACTTTTTATTTTTCTAATGTGCTTGAATATTTTTTGTTTAAAATCTAAGACAATTTACCTTCTTCCCCATCCCACATTTCCTTGAAAGTAGGTTTGGTTTCACTTGTTTTCTTGAATCCACCCAAACCAGCCCGTCTGGCTTTCTCCAGCTGCTTCTTCCTGGCTGTATGAAAAAAAAACCAAACAAACAAAAAGAACATACATTGTGAAAAGCTGGACAGCAACATAATTTCACAAAACAAAAACCAAGTTTCACAAACAAAATAAATAAGCAAGCACCAGATTTTTAACTTCAGAGATCAACCAAACGTCTTTTCTTCTGCTCACGTCAATCTTTTTTCCTCAACATGCTCAACTTGTTAGTCATCATTTGAATGTGTTGCTTTCAGGTTCAGATTTTAAGAAGGTACGATATAGCTTAGTTGTAAAATTCCTATGCATAGCTCAGCTTTCCAACATGTCTTTCAGCAGCTCACTTATTTTCACAAACTGCTCTACATGTACCGCTAAATAATATAACAGTTTCAGCCAATGTCTAACAAGAAACCATTTTGAATTTCCCAGTCTTGCTTGAGTGAGGGCAGTTTCTGGCACATTCTTGTCCCAGAAGTGTGTCAACAAGGTCATCTGACCTGGCCTCAAAATCCTAGTTCATACCAGAGAAACATGCTGGTATGACCAGCATAGCATATGTTATTGTGATCAGTCAACGTGACCAGAATTATTTTGCATTATTTACATCCCCTTCTTTTTTAAGGAAAAAATGTGACATACTAAAAAACTATTTCTGTACCATTCAGTTTTTACTGGCCTTCTCTGCTCTGGTTTGATAACCTCTTTGTGTCACGCTATGGTCACCAATTATCCCCTCCACACTCAAATAGTTACAAATATTCTAGCAAGAAGTGTAAGATTCGGCTAAATAATGAAACAATGCAGCCAACTTTTGGCTTTAAAATGACATGAAAACAAGAACGTGAGGATATTCATGAAAGTTACAAAAAAGCAAAATGTCAAAACCACAACTGGATGTACTGTATTGTGTTTAAAGATAATATAAATTATTGATAAATGTGTATTATTACACTAATTATAATTGGCTTAATGCTATAATCTTTATACTTAAAACAATATTTTAAACTGTGTTAATGATAATTATTTCACACTTTTTTTCAGAGACTTGACAGCCTTGTTTGGTTTTCAAAAGAGAAAAACATGGCAGCAAAAATAAGTCACATTACTACTGAATGTCAATTACATGGTGGAGGGTGTTGCCTCTAGGGTTTCACAGAAACTTAACTATGCTCTTTATGATGCAGCTTATGGTTATTAAAATTCAACTTCTTAGCTCATTTTTCCACATTACATGCATTATGATGAAGAACGAGTCTCTTTTCTTGTTACATATATCATACATCAAAGTAATTACACAGTAACAGTCACAAAAAAGGTATGACAAGAAAGTATATGATCTAAAATGGAAAATATGTGTTCGGAGACATGTATTTGCAAAAGCATCAACATAATTTTCCATTACAGATCCATACAATTATAAAAAAAAATGATGATGAAAGAGCTACATGACACACTGCATAACTGTACGTCATGAAAATACATGTTCATATTTTATACTGAGCAAAATAAACACGCTAATCAATTTGCCCACTTCTTAATAAATGAGAACGGAATTAATATAATACATTATAATCTGGATGTTTTTATTCTTACATATGATCAAATCACGCTTCTGTCGCGTTTCTTATCTGTTTTGAAATGGTTAATCTAAAGTTAATGTCGTTACACAAGGAACAAAAACATCTACAGTGACTACTTTAGTATCAACTGTCCAATAAACACATTTTATACTTTTGAACAACAACAACACTGTCATAAACACAGTTTGTCATCTGCTCGTCCACACTTGGATGTCCGTGCTCCCACACCTAGCCATTTAGCCTCATGCTAACATGCAACAACAAGTCTGACAACTCGATGAATATGTTCTTCCATACCGAAACGACACACCGCTTCATTTATGACACACTATAATACTGCTATATTGTACCTAGACACCCTATACTTGCTCCTCAATGAGCCTAAAGTTAACAAGGAAGATGGCTAGTTAGCTAAGCTGCTAGGCCATCATCAAGTAGAGAAGCTCGCCGATGGATGAACTCAAGGAAGGTCACATCCTCAACAACGTAGGAGCCAGATGAGGAAAAGCGCTTTTAAAAGTTGTTTAAATCCTCGTTTATCAGCTTAACATTATATTTTATTACACTCATTTGGCCTAACAGCTTATATCTGGAGTTAAATCCAATACTACGAACGAGTTTTGGGTCGGGTATGAAAGTAGAGAAAAGCCTCACACATCGCACGTTAGCTTCCACTAGCCTTCCTTCAATCGCAGCCTGCTAGCTCGTCAGTTACAACTTCGACTGCGCTACATAGGAAACACGCAGCAAAGTGTGGCGCGTGAGCTGCACGCGCGTTACAAATTAAAGAAGACACGAACGTCAGAATTATTTGGGGTAAGGCCTCACCTCGCTTCGCCTTGGGTGAGTTTTTCCTGCTCAGACTGCTGGCTCTTTCTTCTTCCAGTGCAGCTGTTATCTCAGGGTTGTCTTCTACTGTGTACCACACCAGTAACTCCTCTCCCGGCCCGATAGGCTGCAACAATGAGAGATGAGGTCGGCAACCAATCACAGCTCCGCTTGCTGAGAGGCGAGGGGACTATTTGGGCTACCATCTATCTAATCTGCTTTAACGGTTATGAAATTTCACGTCTCCATGCCGTAAATTTGTTATCATAACTCATTTTAATTTTTTTGTCGTTTAGTCCTAAAAATAAGTTAATCTCACTACTCAATAGACGCTTAAAACAGATGCTTGTGCGCTTAAAAGGACAATGTATTAGAATGATAATAAAAACAAAAGAATAATATCAAGCAAGAAAAAAACATAAAGAAAGCCAATAAAGTTGCTTTAGTGATTAAACCTGGAGTGTCGGTGGTTTGTTTAACTTTACAGTAATTAAACAGGTTATAGTATGCAAATGTGAGGGAGGAAAGTTAAACAATTCATCCGGTGAGTTTTTTTAAAAATATAAATTTATTGGTCATATA
>JBAMHX010000004.1:18996223-19044682 GCA_037177515.1 Pseudomugil tenellus | reverse complement strand
AACCAATCAGAGCTCTTAGATCCAAAGACTCAGGTCAACTAGTCCAGACCAGAGTCCAGACTAAACATGGAGAAGCACTAAAACACTAAAACATGGAGAAATACTAAAGATGTTTGCAGCTGTTATGCTTCAAACATGTGGAACAAACTGCCAGTAGACATAAAACTTTCACCAAATCTAGAAACGTTTAAATCCAGGTTAAAACTTTTCTTTTCTCCTGGAACTATGCCTGAGATGTACACAGTAACTTTAAATTAATCTTGCTTTTAATGATTTTAACTTCAGATTTTTGCTATTTGTTGCTGTTTTTTCTTTACATCTGTAATGCTTTTGATGTTTTTACATAAACCACTTTGAATTGTCTTGTACATGAAAGGTGCTATGCACTTAACTTTGCTTCCTACCACCCTTTTAGTTTGTCAAGTTTTTCTACGAATGAGCTTTCAGACAACTTTTTAATCAGTAAGAAAAAAAAAGGTATTTTTCAGTTTAATTTTTACAACCTGTCAGCATTATTTAGGGTTTTAAATGATTAGTTAGTTGGAAATATCTGACAGACAGGTCCGCCACTGCATCACCGCTAGCCACATGCGAGTGTTGACTAGAGGACAATGTGTTCTCATCTTATGAGGTTAGCCAAGTTCAATTTCCAAAGCAAACACATGTTTTAACTACCCTTAGCTAGAAAACATCAACATTTGCCCTCCCATGCCTTGGACTCAGCTGACTTACACTATGTACGTTATGTAACAGAAATGCAGGTTTACTCTAAACAGACTTGTTACTTTTATATTTTACCTCCCATGTTCAGCTCATAAGCTAACAATTGTATAAAACGTCAACATATTTCATCAAATTTTACATTTTCTTGCTAGATTTATATATTTTTATGTTAAAACATTTGGTATACCTAATCTTTAAAATCCTTTCACTTCCTCAAATGTCACAAGAACCACCCTCAGCTTGATTTCTACTGCACATAGGCCTATAAAGAGCTCAGGCTTACGAATTGGTGCAGAAGAGCTCAGTTGAACATTGCGAATCAGGGTCAGCAGAAGCAGAGAGAACACTCTGAACATCTTGTTGGAGTCCTTTCCTTCAGAGTTCCACTGAAGCTGCTTTTACCTCCAGCACTGTGTTTAGAGGGGAGCCCCTGATGAAAAGCAATATCCTACGAGGTGTAATGTCAGTGGAGACACGTCACGAAGTGTCGCACCAATTTGGAAGTATTGACGTGGGGGTGCTAAGAGGGCTGTGAGGGTGAACAGGAATCCCCTGGCATACGATTACTTGGACCCGTCTCATGTGACCGCACACACATTTAAGAGCTTTTTAGAAACAAAAGGTACTAAATAATATTCCAAGACAATTATTTCCACATAATCATTTGTTTGAACAAATGTCCATTGTGGTCAGTATTTGTGAATTTTAAAACACACTCCATGCATTGTGGTTTACCCCTTCCATCACCAACATTGATTTTTAACAGTTTCCAAGTCCGAGGATCTATACAAAGTTTAAAATGAGGAGTCAGGACAATTCTTCTCTGATCTAAAAAGAAAATATAAATTATTCTATGCAAGCCTGATCGATTCACGAATAACATTTTCAAACCAAAGTTGGCTCAACTAATCTGTTAAGGTCATAGGTTAAGTTTTTCCATTTAGTAATGATGTTGTATACTCCCAAATGCAAAATTTACCTTTCATAAAAGCTTGTCTTGTCAGTTCTTAGATGCCTGGTTTTGTCTAAACATGTTGCTTAGAACGACTTTGTTGCATTTGTCCCAACTGTGTATTTAAAAAAAAAAAAAAAAAACTAAAAGCACATGCATGTCCTTTTAAACACTTCTACATTTGATGTATTGTCTCATCGGTCAGAATTATTAGCGATCACTTTGGGAATTTTTTATTATTAAAATCCCTTAAAAAATGCCCACTACTTGTATTACGGATTGAAATATAGTCATTTTCTATCATATTACAATTGCCACAGTGAGGACTATTTAATAAGGTTTTATAGAGAAAATTATGTTCAACATGCTGGTTTAATTATTAATAACTAAATCTCACCTCAGAGCTGATTAGAGTCATATTTAACATCAGTCTTCAGAAAATGAAGCTCAAACATCACATTAGTGCACAGTGAAGTTACCATATTTTATTTAAGTGCCATTCATGCATATTGGGGAAGGGGGTGGGGTGGGCGGTGGTATCCACAATTCTAATAACACTTGAGTTATTTTACAGCACTAAACAAATACAAAGAGTAGCTTTGTCACCTCATTGGACAACAAAAGTAATAAACCGTGCAATAAACAAACAAAAAAAAAGACAAAAAGAAAAAAAAAGTACAAGAAATGACAAAGACAAAATCAGAAAAAACACAAACCAAATATATATCATCAACACTGAAACACTGAATGTAGAACCATAGTACAGGTAGAAGGTAGTGTCACACAAAAAGCCGATGCATTTTCATCACATATATACAATATAGATATATACATACTGTCACCCTCTGATTGAACAATAACAAAATACTCTATTCTTGTCCCCGCTCCACTCTATTATGAGTAAGTCCAACCCGCTGCCTGGATACCCCACCCCCCCACAGGATAAAAAAGGATGATTGAAAAGACATATGTACAAGCACAACAACACACCAGCACTGAATAAAATAGGCCCCAATCAGCAGTAGATGTTGGCAGTTCTCTCCCATTTGTAACAAGGGTTTTTTTTCTCCCCTCAATAATAATAATAGTAATCTCTCTGGCAGGTACATGTCCAGCTGTATTTCAAAACAAACTATGGGAAAAGAAAACAAGAAAAACACTACGACACACGCACACATACATAATGTAAAGCTGTGATCCAGTCATCGTCTTCACCTGCTTCCCTTTAAGCCGCGTTTGTTTTCCCTGTGGGCTGCTGATGTGTTTGCTTGTCTGTTCAGTCTTCACCTGGAAGAGCTGAAACACTTCACACCAACCAGGACACGCAGGATGCTCTCCATTTCCGCTCCACAGAGTCCCAATCAAGCACATGGGTTGTCCTTTTTGCCGCTGCCCTCAGCTGCAGTCCTTTGGCCCACACTCACCTCAAAAGAGTCATGACTTGATTGAACTCCTGTCCTGTCTGAGCGCTTATAGCAAAATCCTGGCAGTTGCTTTAAAACCTAAAAGACAATGATTGACAACCAAAGAAAAGGCAGTCGTCCACACACAGTGGACACGCGATAAACAGACAAAACATAGCAAGAAAGATGCAGAAATGGACAGCCATGACTGGCAAGAACAACTAAACAATCGGCTGAAAAAATATAAAAATAATAAAATTGAAAATGGCAGTATCATAAGCTTAAAGAGAACTGGTCAGTCTAACAAAAGATTTACAGTTTGTAAAAAAATACACACAACACACAAGAACGGCTGAAAGTAGATTCAAATAACATCCCATTTGATCAAAAATGTGGTTCTGTGATGTTTCATTAAAGAAATTGTGAGGCTTAAAGTGCCTTTTCTCACAATAGGTAAGTATTGTGTAATTAAAAGAAAAGAAAGGACAGAATCCACGATTGTCATCCGAATATTAAATCAAAACGTATAGCTGCGTCTGGAGTCTCCAGAGACGAAACTACTTTAAAGCAACAGAAACTCGAGTCAGAAGAAGACATCTTGTTTTATGTCTTTATGTCCATCTGTTTGTTTGGCATAAAGACTGAAAACTATCAGGTAACAACAGCTTAGCAATCTGAACAAATTAAAATGGGTTTTTTATCTTAGTATTTCAAAGTTCATTACAACAAATGCATATGCTGCCACTTGTGGGAGTGTTTGGAGACGCACAAGACAACCAACTAGGTAAAAAGGTTGTTATGCAACAGAAGAGTGAAATATTTGTAAAATTTTCATTTTAACTCAGCATTTAAAAAGTGGACACACACAGTTAGCCACTACTGGCCATCATCCAGAGACGCTAACTGGCAGGTGTGAGTGGGACCAAACCATTGTGAGGCATGGGAGTGACAGGAAGTACTAGCATTTCAAAATGCTTTGTTTTGCATCTGTAATAAATGTAGAAAAAATGTTTTAATCTTCATATCTTTAACATTTACAATGTTAATTATTATGTAATGCATGTGGGATGTATATTTGCTGATAGGTGTGTCTCCTTGTTTCCATGTTTATTGTCTTTGCTAAATGATAGCTGTAGCTTCATATTTACCATGCAGAGCTTTCAATTTCTCTTCTGCTGGTTTTAAAGACAATATTACCCAAAATATTTTTCTTTTCCTTTAAACAAACCGTTTCAGAGTTGCAGAGGACTGGTAAAAGTACAGCACTACTGGTCGATGTCGACTACAGACGATGGCTTTTGTTTGACTAAGTGAAATGATTCATAAATGAACATGGCTAAATCACGCGCCAGTAGCTTTGTGGATTCAGGAGGTGCTTTACCTTCTTACGGTTAAGTAAACAAAAAGTACAAGTGTGCAAAGGGCTTATCTTTAAAAAACAAACATAAAAAACATAGTGTCTCTTAAGGTCAGCACCTGTCTGATTGTGGAGCCACTTGTTACAGGACAGAGGTTTCTGGAACCACTCATCACCCTGTTCTGTGCTCTAAGAACCCTTTCCCACAGTCACAGGTCTCAGATCTGCTCTTTCACCACCATGTGCATCTGCTTATGTGCTCATAGATAGCATAGAGATTGCAGCGATCAATCATAGCTCTAAAATTAGAATAAACCCAAAATACACACACACACCATATGTTCAACCAACACACACCAACTGTATGCTCTGAGTGAGTCATCGTTATCTGTTGCGATTGTATAACATCATAATACACACACCATCTAACACAACTAAACATTGGGCAGGTATAAAAGGAAAAAAAAAGTCCTGTCCACAACTTAAATGTCAGATCTGATAATAAACCCTGTGGCCGGCATCAGAACCTCACTTTGATGTAGACGGGTATGTATAGTTGTGCCTTTCTGGCTGCCATTACAAAGAAGTTCAGTGGTTTCGAATAATGAACCACAACACTGAAAACACAATCAGTGTATCTTGTCAACACCCTGACTGCTCAGAGCTCGTTTGATGACACAAGGACCTCCTCATCATTAGGCAGATGGTTGTAATGTCACGACTGATCTGTGTTGTTTCGACTGATCATCACACAAAAGTTATATTTACAAATCAGATTTATTTCTTGTATTCTTCTGTTGCATTTTAGCTTGTTGACACATTTCATGTCAGTTGAAATAGTTTCTGTTTGGTTGTTGCCAATATTCACATTACGTAAATAGTTTAAACAGGATCAGAACTGAATAAATTCATATTTCCTCAATATAGGAATTACATTTTGTGTGATGACACTTTTGTTTAATGATCAACAGTTTTCTAACCAAACAAACTAGAAATAAAGAAAGTAATTTGAAAGATCTACAACAGCTTGTAACTGGTGGAGCAAATAACATGTTACACACAGAGAGCCAAAACCTCAGATTACTTTGTGTTAAATTCATTTTAAAGTCTTTATATTTTCTGCTTTCACCTGCTTGCCATCAAATTCATCCATTTTGAAGTCCTTGAGACAAAGAAAAAAAAACAAAGTAGGAGTACTCTTCTTCAGAGACGGATCACACCAATTCACTAGAATAACAGATCACCATTATCCGCGTGATCTTTCTGACTGGTTACATATTGGACACCCTGTTTATATCCTCAGCCTTTGTAAACTTAACTTTACCACCAATTCAGCCTTGACGGGGCCTGCTTTCTCCCAAAAGAGACCAATGAGCACCATCACAGCGCCCACAGAGACGACCTGTGTTTCTTTAAAAACAAAACGTACAAAACAAATTTTGTATAAAAGAGAAACTCATCCAAGAGGCAGCAGAGGCCAACACGAGAAGAATTACAAGCTGAACACGTCGCTCAAATCACATGACAGTTATGGAGCAGAGGGGTTGGGGGGGTAAGAGCGGTTCGACTTTGGAAGGCTGATCGCTGGGGATGAGGGAGGGGTGGCTGAGGAGTGTGTGGCTTCGATGTGACTTGTCTCTCAAGTTTGTTAGCAATCATTTTAGCATGTCCCGACTAGATATGATTGTCTTCAAAGTAACATTTCTGGTTTTGCTTTGTTTTTGTAAAATTGTCAGGACTCTGAAGTCTGTATTTTCTCCAAAACTTGTCCAAATGCTCTGCATCACAGAGTGGCCTCCTCCACTTTGGCCCTTTCAGCCAAGCCTGGACTCCTCTGGCTTCCACCTTCTCTCCTTGCTCCCATTTTTTTCAGAAAAAGAAAAAAGAAGAAGAAAAAGGAGGTTTAGCAGTTAGACAATGGAGTCCCAGTCAAAATCATCCTGGATGTCGTCAGCTGGCATGCGATGCATCTGGAAGTTTCTGGCAGGGATCATGTGCTGCTGGTTCATCTGTGCATGGTGTCCTGGACACAAAAAAAGATTGTTTCTATTAGTCTTTGTACTGTAATACGTATCACATTTCCTGAGTTGCTACACATTACCTGTCATAGTGGGTCCTGTGCTGCTCATGGGAGGCATGTGCGGATATCCCGGGGGGCCCATCATGGGCATGCTCTGTCTTGAGTCCATGTAGAGATTTCCTAAAGAAACAATTAAACTTTCTTTTACTGGAACATTTTGCACAATCAGCTGCTTTCAACTTTCTTTATGGACAGTCCTCTTAAATACAAGCGTAGCTGAATTAAATACTCGGATTTATTTTTCTTACTGCTTTCTTATGCTGCCGCAGCAGTTAGAAATTTAGGATTTAGAGCGGAAAAATAATCTGGAAATGATTCAAATGATTGTGAGCTGACGTTGTGTTGTGGACTTTTCAACAATCTGACAAAAAGACAGAAAAACATGCGACTGAAAACGGTTTAATTGAAAACTGTAACAATGTACACGTCTGATTTGTTGTTTGGCGAAAAGATGCTTGTTGTCCCTTGTGGTTACTTTTTGTTGTTAATGGCTGCTGCTTCTTTGTAATAGAAGCATCTGCAGAGCATGAAGGTTGTTTTTGCAAAGCTGAATTTATACATTCAGGCATGATTTAATCACCAACTTCATTATCTTATGGCTTCAGTCAGCCAAATTGGATTTTCTACCTTTTGGACCTACTAAAACATTTACATGTAAAATGTTGCTTGATTTTTGTCAGAACATGCAATCTTTCATTCCTGTAGCCTCCAAACACTTAGTGAAGCTCAAGTATTTTTCTGAGTTTAGTGTATGCTAGTTTAAGCTTTCAGGCCATTTACAGTTTGTTCTCACCTGATAATGATGTATTTTAAGAGCCAAGTTTTCTTAGTATACAAATTTACATTTGTGTGGTTGGTCATTACTTTAAATGGGTTTCAATGTATCCCTCCTCCCAGACAGGGATATGTTTAAGTCTCTATCCTCTACCCAAAACCAGCTGTTGCAAACAAAGGCATGGCTGTTGCTTCCACATAAAAAATGTTAACATTTCACGAAAAGCTCAACAAATGACATCAACTTGAGGAAGAAAAAGGAGAAAAAACATGCAAATGTGCATATTTTTAGTGTTTCTAAGAGAATCTAGAAAAGCGGTAGGGTTAAGAACCTGTGTTGAGGTGCTGGCTGGGTTTGTTGCTGTGCATGGATCCATGGCAAACAGGAGACTGCACTGTCCCCTGTGGCTGAATTACACCGGTGCGGGCAAAAAACTGGTTGATGGACGAGCAGAGGTCTGCGATCTGGGTGGGTTCAAGGCACCAATTGTTCAGCTCTGCTTGTCTCATACTTTCTCTCAACCCTGGGGAAGAAATAACAGGATATGACACATTTACACAGACAGACAGCAGGTTTCTGCACTAAAGCTGGTTTGTAATGATGAAATGTAGCCGACTGTTCACAGAATGAAGATGTTGTTAACAAGAAGTTAATTTAAAAGCAAACAGCAAGAACTTGGTAGTGATATATTTTCATTATGTCAGTAACCTTCGGTGGTTGATATTTAAAAAACATCATACCTTGCAGTTCTAGGCTGTAATTGAATAAACTGACCTGCTGAGCTCGATGTTTTGGTAATTAAACTTGAAGGCAGTGTTATTTAATTGAAGAGCTCAGTTTAATTAAAGTCGTAATCAACTCCACAGTGCAGATACTTCAGCACTCAATCAAAAGCTGGAGCCTCACCACCAGCCTCCAGCTTCCAATGTTATGGCTTCTCATCACTGGAGTTTTGAAATGTCGGAGATTCATATGACACAATGATATTTTAACAAAATAATTACGTTAAAAATTAAATTATAAGTTAAATTAATTTATATAGGTAATATGCAAACTGCACCTTGGAAAGGTGAAAGGTCAACATCAGCCCAGTTATAACTGCTGGCAATACGACAACTTTCTTTCAGTGCATCCAGATTCGGGTACCAGTCAGACAGTAAACCTGCAACATATAAGCACACATCATAGTACTTATAACAAAAACACGAAATGATTTACTTTAACCAAATCAGACCCAAGATGCCTTGTGAGTATGCGAACCCCAATATACTTATGTTGTAGCAGGTCCTAATGGGTTTAGCGGTGTGAACATCCAGTTGATGTTCATACAAACACCACTTAAAACAGCTGTTGTTATGGTTACAGACTGTAAGGTTAAATGCAGTGTTTTCATTTTCATTTATATTGTCCCCTGTCACATCACAAGGAAGGTAATTATACTTAAACCAGTTATGTAAAATGACCACTAGGGGGAGCCAGGTGACTAAATAAAAAACCTCAGCAACAGCAGAGCTTTGTTCTCAATAGTGCAGATAACAAACCATGATGATTAAATGTTTAGCATCTTAAAACAATTTCTTTATACTATACGACTAAAAACTGAGACTCGGTTGTAAACACGTCTTCTCTCCTCCGATTTACATGCATCTATCTGAATATTGAAGATGTGAAGACAACAAAAGCAATGTTCGCTGGTGAGAAGATGGTAAAGGACGAGCGCTTACCTGTGTTGCAAGCCATCTGCTGCTGAGTAGGATGGGGCTGGTGGGAGAGGCTCTGATGCTGCTGTCCGTGTTGGGACGGGTGCTGGCTGTGCTGGGTGTGTTGGGACGGGTGCTGGGCGTGGGACGGGTGCTGCGACGGGTGCTGCACATGCTGGGAGTGTGCAGCGTGTTGGGGGTGCTGAGTGTGTTGCGGATGCTGAGAGTGCTGGCCATGTTGGTTGTGGGGGCCGCCGTGTTGAGACAGGTGCTGTGTGTGCGGCGAGTTGTGGCCCGGGTGGGCCTGGGCTGGATGGGACAGGGGTACTTGACCACTGTTGGCAGAGTGGCTGTTGGGGTGGTTGTTGGGTTGGTTGTTGGACAGATTGTTCTGCGTACTAATGGTGCCACTAGGGGAGTGCTGATAGGAACAAGAGGTGTGGGTCTGCTGGGAAGAATCCGATATTCCCATCAAACCTGCAAGGCAAAAAATACCAAAACAAAGCAGTTAGAGTGCAGAAACAGTCAATAGTATAATCCTGTTACATCTAAAATGTAGCAATTTTCTTTTCTTAA
The DNA here is from genome assembly GCA_037177515.1 of Pseudomugil tenellus. Taxonomy (NCBI): domain Eukaryota; kingdom Metazoa; phylum Chordata; class Actinopteri; order Atheriniformes; family Pseudomugilidae; genus Pseudomugil; species Pseudomugil tenellus. The sequence goes on along the minus strand of JBAMHX010000004.1, from coordinate 19,035,116 downwards.
AAATGAAACAAAAAACAAGGACGTGTCACAAGAAATAAACTGATCATATTTTTCATAAAACATTTGGCAAAACAATACAATTAACTGCAATAGGGATAAGTCATTAACTACACGAAATACACTAACTAAGCTTCATAATAAGCAGAAACAAAAGTCTGTCAAAATAAATTAAAATCACCAGTTTCTGACATCTTACAAAAATCCTCATGTAATCGGGGTCATTTCTCTCATATTTACAAGCTTCTTACACCTTCAAATAATTATTTTTCCCTCTGAGCTTCAGATAATTTCATATCAGGAAATGACACGACCGATCAAATCATACAATATCCAACCAGAGTATTAAAGCGCAGAGGCTGAAAATGCATCTTTTTGAGATCTATACTATTGAGTCTCATAAATCATATTGTGATCAGATGTTGCTCGATATAAAACTACTCATTGTTCTAACCAGCTTCATTTACCAGCTACAATAAAAAGTTCACATTGCTGCAGGAGCGTTCATTACAAAATAATACTCATGTTAGAAGAAAACAACTTTACTGTTACTGTTTTTTTTTTTTTTACAAAGTATAAAAGTAATAAAAGAATGTCTACTAAATGTTATAAAAAGCACAAATTACATTTTAATCAGCTTAGCCATGTAGCAGAAGCTCCCTCATTTACTTGCTCCTAAACCTTTATTAATCCATTTGTAACTTTTCATTATCTGAAAGGCAACACGTTTGAGTTCTGAACCATTTGTTGTTTGTCTTATCGGCTCAATGTATGACTGAAATCATTGAATAAAAACATTATGAAAATACCTTTTGTTGCAGCTCTGGTTACTAAAAAAAACTATTTAAATATCCAAAAAAGCTAAATAAAATATCACTTTCCTGCACAATCAGGATGCATGGCCGTCACACATTAACAACTATAATGTGATCTGTTTTAGCTTTTTACAGAAGTGATGTGGGGTCCTTGTTACTCTAGAGATACACCAGCTGCCATTTTGTTGTATCAGGGAATGACTCAGCATCAGAGACTTTTTTAAGGTTCAGAAGCTCCAGCAACCGTCTTCTCTTTTTTCCAGCTTCACAGTCCTGAACTGTTTTTGACTAACTCGTCATGCCGTCACTCAGTTCTTTAAATGACACAAGTGGAGCATGAACATCTGCACGCCAAACTGCAATCATCTGAGTGCTGGAGAGTGGTCTTAAGAGACCCTGTCCTTCACAGCTTTGGCACAGTAAACCTATTTCACTGGAGTGCTTTTAGAGCTGACTCCAGCACTGCACCTCCACAATCGGCACCTAACACTCACTGCAGGGGTGACAAAGGTGCATCTCTTATCGGCACGGAAAGCCCATTGTCCAACTAGGGAAATACAGAAAGCAATTAACGCAGCACCAGAATAATAATGCGAGCTCATTACCTATTATCAAAGCCAGTGAATTAGCTCACTGTCTACAGCAGCAGAGTGTGAAATCCTCCAGCTCGATTATTTACGCTTTTTAATTGCTGGAGCTTGTCTGACTAAGAGATTTCACTTTTATGCGCATAAAAAAGGTAACAAGTTTCAACTAATGCAACATAGATGATAGATTAAAGAAGAACTCTGAAAATATTAGCATGAAATGTATTTGATTTGTGGAAGTGGGTTATACACAGAAAGCTCAGACTACTTTGCACACAACTCGCTTGTCAAGTCTTTATCAGATTATAAGCAAAACTGCTTTTTGTTCTGCAGGGAATCATCCTTTTGGAAATCTGTGCTACTATTATGCATTAGAAGATAGAAATTTCCATCATCACGACAAATGAAACAAGTCTTTGGATATCAATAAGCTCTTCCACTTCACTGATGAAACAGGGCTTACACTAAAATAAAAACAAATAAGAAATTCAAACATGACCAGGCACATATCTTTCATGAAAATAAAACATGAAATTAACGCTGTCATGTCTTCTTACATCCTTTTATGAGATACTTGGTACTGGAACAAAGACCTTCCTTTTAAAAATACCATGACGTCTTCAGACATTTCCATGAAAACACTTTATGTATTTACATTATGGTCAAGTCAGTTCTGCTGAATTCCTTCTGACTCAATAGCCGCAGCTGTTTAGCGCAACTTCACATTAGGATCATCCTGTTTCCTTAATAAGTGAAGCTTAGGTGATGTATTAGATTTCCATTCAAAGCTCTCACGAGGGCACTCACCTTGGTGACTGAAGGACTGCTCAAAAACGGACTTGTAAAGGCTGCGGAAGGAGGCACTGAGATCTTCAAATTCTGAGAACAGGAGCTGCTTGTCCCTGTCTGGCATGTTGTACTGGGACTGGGGAGGCTGCTGCAGGCTCATAGACTGGGACACAGGTTCTGAGTGACTGGTCACCTGTGGCAATAAAGAATGATTGCAAAAACTTAAAATCAAATTAGGTTTAATGTAATATATATATATATATATTAAAAAAAACAGACAACAGGAACTACTGACGCTATGAGGAGTGCATTATGATGCCGAAAGAGATACATCAAAAGTGGATGTCCTTTAGTGAAAATACCTGATATGGTGTTTCTGATCATGGACACCCGAAGAAAAAAGAAGAAAAAAAACACTAGAATATTTTATGAACACAAGTCAAAATAAGGATTACTTGTTTCTTCTGTAGTGTGACAGCAATAATGTCTATGTCTAACCGAAGAACTGTCAGTCATGTAAGATGTAAGGAGCAAATTACACACAGCATAACAATTCAGGTCAGTGTTTACCACCTTGGCTCGCAGAACATTAAGAGAGCAACTGGAATGGACACAAAGCCAATACTCAGGTGGTAAAGCAAAATGTATTTAAAACAAAATCAATAGTAATACCTTGTACAAATAAGCAGCCATTTTATCCATGTATTTGTGTGGGCAGTGAGCTGCCCCTGGGTGTGAGACGGTAAGCAGTGTTCCCTCCAGGAAAGACATTCAAGATTCACCACAGCAAGGGCAGCGATATGAACCCATAGCCGTTTCACCGAGTGGGACCTGATCCGTGTCCACTGTGGGATGGCTTTACAAGACAGGTCACGTCCAGTTTTTGATCCCAACATCTTCCTCTTCTAATTTGTGGACAGGCTGCTGAAGTTCACAGCTCACAGACTGGCTTGGCTACGAGTGAAGAGGTGATAATAAAGCCTGAGTGTTTACTGCACGCTGCTGCTTCGGCTGAGAGAGCGAGAACGCGAGCACATCCATCAGGCTGAGCCGATCGATGCCCAGCGCCTGGAGCAGGGAGCGCTCTGCAAGAAGACCACACCAAAGAGGGGGCATCTCTGGTGGGAGGACATCAGAGGAAGTGCTTCTCTTTGTCTAGCTTCCAGGAGTGAGCACATTTTTCTTTGTTTCTCTTAACCCAATTCCTGATGTTGCACTGCACATGATGTTCACCTTGCACCTCGGTCTGTTGCCGTCTACAGCTGACTCCTCTGAAGACAGCCTCCTGGGACTCTCCAATCAGAACAAGTATGGGATACAGTGCATTTTCCAAGACTAGCAGAGTTTCATTTCCATAATTTTCGTTAGTGTAATTCTTTCTTACAGAAATAAACGTATCAACAAATAAACGGTAGCATGTAGAACTTTGAGCTAAAAAAAAAAAAAAACATAGTCATGAACCCAAGACACCAAAGCTTTACACCATTTCTTCCTAAATGCAGGTGTTTGATTGAAGGGACGCTGAATGACACATCTGTTATGTCTTTTTGCATTAGTGAATATGCTCATTAGCAGCTCATAAAAAAAGCAGAACATGATTTCCAAAGCTGTCTTTGGCCACAAAACAATTCCAGATACTTTTCATTCTGGTTTAAGCACTGTCCCATTATATTCTTGTAGATTTAAAATGTTTTGGAAGACCTGAGGCCTCATTTATAAAACGTTCTGTAGAATCTCTACTAGAATTGTAGTTAGCAAAAAAACCAACTAGTTAGCAAAAAAAACCCACCAAAGTAAAAGCCTGATTTAAAAAAACATTGCTCATTCTCAGGCGTATGCAATTTCCTTTTATAAATTACAGCCTTGCTGAAAAGGTTGTGCATGTGAATTTGGTTCAATACCTCGCTGCTAAACACTTACTTTCTACAATGCCCGGTCAATGCAAAGCAGCTCATAAATATGTCATAAATATAGCATATGAATCAGCGAGTGTCTATGGCATTGTATGATGAATCACAGCAACGGAGGGCTTGACTTTTCAGAGATGGAAGTGCTTGTTAGTGAGGTGGAGACACAGAAGGCGATCTTATTTTGAAGTCATAGTCGTGGCGTTACAAACAAGAGGAAAGCTGCAGCGCTACCAGATTTGTCAGGATCATGTCCACGTCACAAATACCTTGTACATTAATGGAATTAACGTTTCTGCGGTTCACATAGACAAACTCATTCTCACATGGAGTCCTTAAAGCCACATAAGTGCAGTCAATCGTGCCGCTTACGTCTGGGAAGCCGGACATTGCTGCAAATTGCCTTTTGATGTTGGCCTGTTCTCCCACAGTGTCGGAAAACTTCACGTATCGACCTGTCATTTTAACGACACCGTCCAAAACAGCCGGTGAGTCGGCGCTTTAACAAAAGATGCACTTAATCAGTGTTTGTGATTTTGATTACAATTAGACCTGTGATAATTAATTTTGCTGTGCGATTGTCTCAGAAAGTATTGCGATGAAAAATAATATTGCGCTGAGCGATTGTCTCAGAAAGTATTGCGATGAAAAATAATATTGCGCTGAGCGATTAATCACTTTTAGATAGTTTTCAACTAATATGATCATAATGCGATAAGGCTAAATCTACCCTTTCAAATAATGAACATTATTTTTTAAAAGAACATTTAGCTTGATGTGCAGGTTAGTTCATGGTCTTCCAGAGTTTCAGGAGTCTGGTTATCTGGAACATATCTGGTCTTTAAACACTTTGAGTTCATCCTCCAGTCAGCAGTTACATAGTGTTTGCTCATATAAAGGCATTTAAAGGGTCATGTTTTAACTAGACTACATATCAAAGGTGCCAGATTAAAACTGAATGCATGTCTGATCTTAAGTTTGTCATCTTTTAGACAAAAGCACTGCTGCCTCTGAACTGCTCTCGTATACTATGATGCATCGTAGTGATACATTTTGCAATCTTTGAATAGAGAGAAAAACCAAAACTAAAATTATTGCATCCAGAAAACTGATTGCACTCACTTTTTCTTATCATGCAATTAATTGACTTATTGCAACAGGCTTAATTACAATAGTACAAAGTCTAGTGTGAATGATAAACATGTTTAATGATAAACATGTTTAATGTGCCTTAAGGCACATTAAACATGTGAGAGAACAGAGAGAGAACTGCTGTTTGGTGTCTCATTATGATGCTACACGTCTAGGTGTTCTTTGTTTGAGTCAACTAGATCGTAACCAATTATGTTCTATAAGGCGCACTTGGATGTGGTTTCTGTGCTTAAAAGGTAATTAATCGATGCTGTATTTGAGTATAGATTTCAGATCAAGTCCAGGCTTTCCTCCAAAATACACTTGTATCTTTGTAGAGTTATGCTTAATTAACAATTCTTCCCAGTTCTTACCGGTGTGTAGCTGTGAACGCTGCTCACACTGTTAAGATTGACGGATGCAAGACTCTGATCAGACAGGCTGTTGTTAAGGCTGCTTCTTGGACTATCACTTCCATCCTGGTCTGTGTTATACAACGCCACCTGGAACACATACATGTGCATAAGATTTCACATGTTAGAAACACACACAAAAGGACTGTTATCATCGACCTCATTCTTGTAGAAGTTAGTGTGTCATCACTATTTGGCGATGTTCCGTTAAACAGTATAATTTCATGGAAATGTAAAACCTGTGTGTGTGTGTGTGTGTGTGTGTGTGTGTGTGTGTGTGTGTGTGTGTGTGTGTGTGTGTGTGTGTGTGTGTGTAGCCTGCAATGACATGTCACAACAGCATAATAGTTTTTTTTTTCCCATTTCTAAGTGTGTGTGGGAGACACAGGGTGCTGTTCAACACCCTTTGCAGTCACTTAGGGGGCTCTATCTGAATGTGTAAAAGGGTCTGGAGACAGCTGAGACATTCCCATCATTAAAGGTCACAGCACTGCCAATGTCAGCCACATCTGCTCACCGAGCGCAAATCCGTTTGGGACAGCTAACAAAGGATTTCAGTACAGCCGAGACACTGACCTTTCAATGTAGGAGCGTAACTAGCAGAAGCACTTCAGGACGACAATCTTAATTATCGTCTAACAAGTTTCTGTCCCCCACCCTTCCTAAATAAAGTGCTCCATCAGACAATTAAGACAATGGTAAAAACAATCCAGATAATGAATATAATGACACCCACAGAGAATAGCGCATGTGCTGAGTTTGTTTGTGAAATGGAAGAAATGGGGGGAAAACTGATGTTGCTGCAGTGGGAGAGAGCCTGGTGTAATACTCGTGTGTGGTTTCTGTTTGTGTGTGTATGCGTGTGCCCAGGCATGACTGAGTGCGGCATGGTGGCGTCTGCTCATCACTGTGAGTGGAACAGAGTGGGCTCTGTGCTGAACACAATGAGTCCGCACTTGCAGTAGGCTTCAGGCTGGTCTGGCCCAGCCAGCACCCTCCTCACAGCAGCAGCACTGGACTGAAACCTCTTGTCTTTCTGTTGAGCCACAGTGCACAACCACAGAGGCCACAAAGGAGGTGAGAAAACTCAGGCAGCCCTGACTGCCTTCTCTGCACTGACTGATCTTTGGCCAGCTGACAAGCATGCTGGTCTGATTCCAGGATGCAAAGTGAGAGCCCGGTCACATTAAGCCTTCATGTGGAGCTTGCATACTGACTGTAGCAATAATTTGTTTTACATCTAGATATACATTTTTTTTTTTAAAATGAGTGGAAATCCTGAATCCAGGCAACAATGTTCACGGAAGAGGGGAGAGGCAGAGGGAGAGCAGGACAGGGGGTAGTAAGAGAAGCTCATTAGGCAACTCTAGCTTTCCTCCACTCAGTGTGGGCTTGGCTCCAGTGTTCATTAGCGTGAAGGGGAACTCAATGAGCAGCTAAAACTGAAAGCTTAAGCACGTCTCCAAAAATCAGTACTACAATGCTAATAAAAAACAGCCTGCTACAGAAATATAAATGTTATGTGTAATGAAGTCATAAAAAAAAGCTTTTATGCCCTAAGTCGCTCACCACAATCTATTTTTACTCTACTCAAGCATAAAGTGAGATGATTTCAAAACCTCACTGCTCTGTGGTTTACACCCCCCCTTGAGTCTCCAGAGTTAAGACACCCACTCAAAAACATACCGTCGTATCTCACCAACATAAATAGGGGGCATGCACTAACATATGACAAAAAAAAAAACACTTTTCTACAATTACAAGTGCACACAGGTAGAATGGCTCACATAAGTACACACAGACAGAAGCAAACATGCCGATACAAGCAGGCGCGGTTCTGCAATAAATGCTATGTTCGGTGAGTAGGCAAGCAAGTCAGCATTCTATTCTTAGCAGTGAATTAAGTAAAAAGCCAGAGGTGTCTTTTACATGAAGAGGCCTAATCTAGAGCATGAGACATGGATTATGAAATCAAAGCAAGATTGGGCCAGGTGTCTCCAACAATGGCAGCCAATGTTCAGCGCAAACCCTGCATTCAGGATTAAACAGAGAGAGAGATGAAGGAAAAGAGACAGAGAGGCCTATGAGAGCGAGAGAAAATGACTGTTCATCAGCTAGACTAATTCTAAAAATCCCATCACTGCCAAAGTTTCATCACATTCAGGGCTGAGTCCACACAACTTTCAATGTGGGGAAAGAAAAGTCTATGTGAGAAGAACGGAAGGGAAAGCGAGAGGGAGTTCAGTGCTGTGAGGAATGTCTGACAGACGAGAGAAAACGGATCTAGCTGGTTCAGTAGTACTGCCAGTCTCTCCTATTGGTCTATATGGGAAGGCGGGAATAATGGCGAGAGACTGGAATAGAAAGACAGAAAAACAGAGAGGGAATTCCTGTGGCTTGGCACGCTGCACCGAAAGAGGCGTGGTCTGCCGTGTGTTTACAGTGTAAGGCAATGAGAAACAAGCTCTCTCCAAGGAGTTAGGCCCTTAGATCTGTTGCTATTCTACTTTGTCTTTTGTTTACTTTACCATCAAAATAGCTTTTGACACAATCAAATGAACGCAGGGAGAGAAACTGTCATCATCATACAGTGGATGTGTTGTGCTTTGGTTGTTTTACTGGGGGGTGTTTGATGGTGGAGTCAGGATTTAACTGTCAGCAACTAACATCAGGGCCTTATTATACAGTTGCTGGTGGTGGAGACCGGTGCTGTGGAAAGAGTTTGTTTGCAGCATTCGGAGGGGAAAGGGTTCATATTCCTCTGTGAAATCGTAACATGAAAAACTATCATTTGTGTTTTTTTCAAAGAAATAACCCCACCAGGCAGTATCTAACACTAGTCAAAACAAGCTTAAACATCCTGTAACACACTCTACTATACATGTGCATACAAGTTATAACACAAGAGGACATATGTGAAGACTTCTACTTCATATTCAGAACGGCAAGAGCCCCCAACACAAACACACACAATCAAACACAAACTCATATTTCCTACCAACACCCCTGCTCATGTTAAACTGTTTTTTGTAACGCTTGCAGCAAATGAATAAGCGACTCTTGTAGGCTTTTTAAAAGTACTCCTGAGAGCTGCCCCCACTGGGCTCAGAGGATGAGAGCTTAAGGTTAAAAAGCCTATTTAAATTTCAGAGTGAGCTGCACACTCACAGCTAACAGCTAGCAGTCCCTGTAGCTTTGCTCTATGATGTATGAGTGCTTCCAAGCTTTTATAGATATATGAAAAGAAAATGGGAAAAAAGAAAGGAATAGAAAAAAAGAATTGAGAGCAGACAGCGCCGACAGCAGGGGTGTCCACCTGTAGTGTGGTCACAGAATGGGAAACAGGACTGCTTGTGCTGAAGGTGCCAATACAGAAACCCCACGAAGCAGGAGGAGTATTTGGTTGCAAGGGTGCATAAGAATGTGAAAGGTTTATCAGGTTGCAAACAGTAAGCGTGAGCATCATGTTTCCGTACAGAAGACAAGAGTTTCTGCCTGTTGTTGTAGAGGGAAAAAAAGGTACAACAGGGCAGATAGTTGTGTATTTTGGTGTGGGTTGCAGTGAAGAGAAGCTTTAGGCGCATGAGCATATGTTTGTGTGTGTGCCTGCATCTCCCCTCTACTAGAGTGTGCCTCTCTCTGTTGGGAATAGTGCTGTAGGTGGTTGGAGAAGTGGGTGGGGTCAGGGTGCAGCCATGTAGCCAGGTGTGTGTTGGAGCTGGAGGCTGGATGGCTGGCTGTAGTACCTTGTTAGTCACAGTGTTGATTGCCAGCGTTGGAGAGGCACTTCCAGAGATCATACAGTCCATCCCCAAAGACTCTGAATCCAGGCTGTACGGTGTGGAAGCCTGTGGAGGTTGGGGGCAGGGTGTGGAGGCAGAACAAAATAAATAAACTTTTAAAAAATGAATAAAAATTCAGCATAATCCAATTATTAAGCACACAAGCTCTCACTACTGGAGGTTGAATAGAACAACCCATACCACGCCATAGACATCAACCAGAACTAGTTCCATATGGCGGAGCAGCACCTTTATTTAGGTCACGTTTGAACTGTTCTGTCAGAAAAGCTGGAGACAGACCCCCCTTCAACCCCACTCCCATCCGCACCTCCCTCTATAACAGACATACAGTTGCAGCAAAAGAACGCTGTTGTGAGAGATAACTCCGTCATGCCCGTCTCCCTAAAACTGCTTACTATAAGAGGATTGGCTACTAACAATACCATTTTTAATTCACAATAAACTTAAATGAGATTTAAAAGAACTCTTAATTTTAATGTCTGACTCTTAATGGAATGCCTTGTGGGCAGACAATGCCTGCGAGGAGGAGGGGTTTAGTACAGAGCATGTGTACTACAGAAAACATACTCTTCACTTTGTGTGTTCTTTGTGTTCACTCACATGAACAGATCTGCATCTGGAGAAATGCACTAAAAACTACTGCAAAAATTTTGTTAACAGTGTACGTCTCTGGAAGCTTTCCATTTGTTGGGTGTAAATTAGCAGCAGAAACAAAGCAGTCAGTCGAATGAATTTGATTGTATTTTATTCCTCTATGGTGTCAGCATAAACAGCATCTTTAAGTCTTACACTGTCTGTCTAATGTGTGTGTACAATTTCTTTTGTCAGCTTAGAGAAGAGACTCACTCTTCATCATAACCTTTGGTCAGACTGTGGTGGGAAAATGAGATGAGGGGCTTGTATGGAGATGCCCATGAGCCAGTTTAACCTGAGCAGACCTCTAAAAACCCGCAACAGTGGACAAAACTTATTAATAATTAAAGACAATGGTTATTCTCACTCAGAATTACCGCTGAGCACTTTTCTGCATTAATTGATGTTTGTTAAGAAAGGAAAAAAAGAGTGCAAAATGTAATTTATGTAAAGTAATGGCAGCCCGGGGCATTGTTTATTGATAAAGACGCACACTTCATGCGAGGCTACCATGAAGATGCAGTCAAGTCTGGGTATAAAACATTCACTGTTTTATATAGATATATATTATAAATGTGTGTGTTTGCCTGCATGTGGTAGAGAAACGGTGGAGAAGAAAACTGAGTGAGAAGAAATGGAGAATTAAATGCCAAAAGGCAGTCCAAGCAAAGTTGAAATCAGCAAAAATGAGTACAGCAACATTTCTCTCATCAGACTCACCCGCTCTCCAGACCGCGGCCTCTTCTTTGGCCGGGTAGGCAAGGCGTCCTCCTTGGGATTGGTGTCAATGGCCCAATAAGAACCCTACAGACAAAATCCCCACCCCCCCCCCCCAAAAAAAATAAATCATGAAAAGAACAAACACTATGTTTTTGCCTATGAAAAATATCTGCCAAAAATATGTAATACTCAGAGGTCTCATCTACTATAGTAAAGTCTGTCCCATCAGCCCAAATCTTTATTGGATACGATAGCTGAGTGTTAAGAGTTTGTGCTGTGTGGGGGTGGGTTTTGTTAGCAGAAAGGTTTGACTTTTCCTCCTCTGCTGTTCCTCAATAAGAGGCTGGTGAGGGAAGCTGCTGGTGGTGAAATGATAAGCCTCTTCTAAAGCTGTACTTCCTCAGCCTCGGGTACTGGAATAAGAATGCTGTTGCCAAGGATGGAAGATCCACAATCTGAGCCCAGGAATCAAGGCAGCGCTAGCCCTGCTGTGTCCCAAGGATTGATCAAGGTTAATAGACAGAACAGTTGGGGCGGACTGAGACAGCAGCGAGTAATTTCACAACCAAGTTGCATTATTTATCTTTGTTTTAAGATGCATTTAATTTCTTCCTCAAAGTCATTAAGATTGCTGCTTACAGTTATTTAAGTGCTTTTTACTCATGACGACAGGTTATAAATTCACTTTTCAAATGAATCCTGATCAAATCCAAGTGGTCAAGAGAAGGTGACATCTGTGCCTTTACAATAACTTTCTGTAGAGAATAATTAATCATTGCCAAAAGAAACTCTGAACAACATAAAGTTTTTTTTTAAAAAAAGAACATACTGTACACAGAGAAACTACAGCAATTACATTTGCATGGTTTTTGTTAAATATAACCACTGTTATTTTCACTGCACACACACACACAGACACACACTACTCCAACAATTGCTGACCTATATTTGTCAGAGGGTTAAAATTAATAACTTTTAGAATGTGCGAGGCTTTGAGGTCAATTAACATTTTCCTTAGAAGAATAATTCTCATTACCACCAACAAAGGTTGAAGAAACTCACATACTGATACAGACTGCAGTTAAGTAGAGTAGGAACCTCATTATACACTTCGACAAGAGGTTTTCACTAAATAATGTATGTAAAGGTGGCGTACTTGGTCTCAGCAGGTTTTCAAATTCTCTGTTAAATTGCAGGAGTTAAATGTAAGGGATGGAAATTTGGATGTTTCAAAATTAAGTGTCATATAGACAAAGGCAGGCTGGCTTTAATTTAAGGGAAGAACACCATGTTAACCCCCATGGGATGGGAGTTTCTGCTTTTGCCTATGCTCACCCCCCAGAAGGTTGTCGGGGAAAAAAGAAAAATGTATAAAGAGTCATTAAATTATTCACAAATAGTGCAATACACTGTGGCAACGCCTAGCCAAGTGTATCCTTGGTGTCTGGGGCAAAAACAGAGCAAAGCCACAATATTCTCTGTAGTCATAAAACAAAGGCTGCTGTAAGGCCTTTTTTATTATTATTTTTTTTAAATCCTTATAGCATATGTAAAGTATGTAAAGTATGTTTTCGCTTTATGATGCAGCTCATTTTCATACATTACCATAAATTATGTAATCCGTTTCCTGTTTTGTATGTAAATTTAGAAAATACAAACAAATGTACAGTGGTTATTGTTGCAACTCCAGACTGAAACATGAGAGCAACTAAAAAGAAGATTATTACAGTAGCCTTCACACGCTAAATTTCTTACCTCCAGGTTAGACAGGGTGTGCATGTACACAATACTGTCATCTCTTACACCATCTCAGAGAGACAGACAGAGCGACATGACTCTCCTATCTCATCCAACCAGCAGTTCTCATATTCCTGCCACATTACAATATTGATGCAACATATCAAGACCGGCTAGCAGCTCTTTGAAGTTGTCTTCGGGGGGGAGAAGGGAGTGAGGAAAATTCCAAATTAAACATTAAGGATGTGAGCACGTTGGCCATGCATTTGGAATGGGATCCATACAGCAATAGATTATTTTGTGTTTAGTGGAGCAGCTCCCAGGAGTGTCAATATCAGAGGATTACAGCAAAACATGAAATTAGCATTCAGTCCCCATCCTCTACACAGCCTGCCGTTACTCTTCATGCATGTGTTAGTGTGTGCGTGTAATTATTTGTGTGGTTCCCCAAGCATATGTACTGTGTACTCTGTCAGTGCTGGGATGCTATCTGGGTTAGGCTACATAGGGCTGGACCTATGCATGCTGTCATATTAAATAGAGGCTCCTTCTTCATGAACAGCACAATCCATCAGGGGAAGCAACTTATCAGGTTGATGTCACTAGAGATGGTGAAGTAAATCTGACTTAAGTGGAAAAATGTAGGTGGCCCCACTGAGATTCAAATGTCAAATTAACATGGCATATACGTCCTTTTATAGAGAAGAAAAACAGTAGGCAGATAGTTGAGCTGGGAGAAAATAGATTTGATATTTATATTTTTTCTTATATCCGAGGTTAAAAAAACAACCTTCTACTTTGCTATGGCACCCAACTTTAGGAGTGTTAAAACTTTTTTTCGCTCTAAAACCGCATCTGTCTGTACTGATCCAAAAAAATCTTGTTACATCTAAAATGCAGTTCTGTGGGGGTGGGACGTTCATATTAGATTATGAGTATTCTGTCCCCTACCAGACTGTCAGAGTCCTGGCAGCTGGTCAAAGGTAACATTTCTCCACCAGGGATAGCATGACACAAATCCCAAAGAAATGCTTTAGCTGTGAATTCTGCCAATTATGCACATTCCTCACATTATTTTTTCCACTTGCACACAATCTCCATTGTTTATAATAAAGATGTTTCCGAGCTTACCTTTCCAGGGTCATCTTTGGAGCGAGGCACTTTGAGAAAACATTTGTTCAGTGACAGATTGTGCCGTATTGAGTTCTGTGAGAGGGACAAAGGAAGAGAAAGGTGGTTAGAAGAGTGAACACGTCACAGGACAGAGCACAGAACTTTTAGGCATGTATTAAAATGTTCAGTCGGGTGGTATTTAAGCAGACAGGACTTAAATATGTTCATAAAGCCATCGGAACAATGCATCTCTCACCAACATCTAACAAACTGCACTTGAGTGGCACGATATATCAAATCCCACAGATGTCAAAAATAGGTGCCAGAAGGAATCCCACACTGGGATGGTTGCTGATAGCAAGCCCTGATATTAATTAAAGCTTCAGCAGCCTCCTGTGGGGGCAGGAAATAAATTATGTAGATCATTCTGAAAGTTAACTCATTACAGTGATTCACGCTACTCCACAGTGGTGAAGAGGGAGGCTCATCCAGCTGCCTGATAGGGAGTCAGAGTAAAGTAGCCACTACGACTAGAGAGGGATGCTCCTGGCCTGAGTTAACCAGCAACAGCAAGGGCCTCAGAACCAGTTGGAGATGGTCCAGCTGAGGGCTTACAAGAGCCAATGGATGCACGTCTCTCTCCACTCCAATCTACTTTATGGCATAGCGTTAACAGATGGTCATGCTAAAAAACTGTAGGATTCTCTGATGAGTTTAATGGATGCTAGAGATAAGCAGAGCGATGTGTGCAAGAGAGCGAAATAGAAACAAAACACACCCCAAGTGCAAAAGATGGGAGCTGCTTGTTCAACACTAAAGGCAATTATACCACTGAAGGGACCATATTGATGAGGTTGTTGTAATGTAGTCAATCTCATTTGTTAAAATCTTTCTAAAATACCAGTACAAATACCAGTAAAGATCTAACACAGGCCTCCAATAGCAGATATAAGAACTGGTGCCACAAATAACAAATTCTCCTTTTCCAAAACTGAAACTTGAATCAAAATACATCAGTTAAATATCAAACAGTTATCTGATTCGCCTTTAGTTAAGCAAGAGATGATCCTTCCTTCCTGCAAGCCACGGTCAAACTCCCCTCTCTGGTGCAATCAGTGAGCTCCTCCACCTCAAGTCAATTGACATCATTCCAAGGACCCTGTGGCCACTCATCCTATAATCAGTCACCTCAGTCAAGGCTCTACACTTTCGTGACTGATGGATTAAATTTACCACTAAAGACAGGGCAGCCCTTCTTTTGCCACAGGTGGAAAATAGAGCTTTTAAGATTACACACTATGCTATTTTATCACTTACTTATAGATTATTCAAAAAGATTAGAAGATCGATTCAACATAACTGAAAATGAAGAAACACAAAAACAAATATGCGTATGGAGAATTAGGGTGAAGTGACACTCAAATGCCTGAAGACAGAAGGTACACACTAAAGAGGACATTCAGATATTGAATGTTGCACATCATAAATCAGTCAGTGAAGAAATAAATGTAATTAAACAAAAAATAAAGATAGCAGTCATGTTTTCAGACATCTTATAAAAACAAAAAGTTTATTTAAAGAAATTATACAAAGAACATTCGGGAAGCCAACATTGATCCAACAGTTTGCATTTAACTGACTCAAATGGATGTAAAGTTTCTGCTATCAGTATGGTCACCATATTTTCTTCTTTTTAAAAAAAAGTAAGAGACAAACAACATCGTCGGCCATTGAAGCTGCTGTAACACCAGAATGAACTTATGAACATGTCTTTAGGTCAAACTGTTATTAGATCTCAGTGACTGGATAAGGAAGTGCTCCTACTTGCACAGGGATCAGAACCACTATGCATCCACATGTGCAGGGCTCTTTTTCCAGGTTTGACTCAGTTTGCTGATATGAAGCAGAAAAATATTGCCTGCAGAATGAGCTCCCAAACATAATGAAGAATTGACATGTGCAGATGCAGCAGCAGTAATCCGATGGCCCATGGGCAGAACAATTTACTGATTAACTCCATTGTTGTATATTTGATGATACAGCCCACTTTCAGCCAAATAGCTTCTCATCCAAAGTCAGGCTTCTTAGCAAAAGCTGCATCATAAATGCATTTTGCTTTTTGCAGCATTATGTCCCTGAGCTTATTATATTTCAGCATTAGTTGGGATGAATAAAACAATGTGCATACACACTATGGTCATACATAGTAGATGGTGACAAACAGATGAGAAGTTCTCAATTTAGCCAGTTTGTGCTACTTTAAAGCCCCAGCATTTCAACAAGGAGGACGGTTCTGATATAAGCTTTACAATGCCATACACACTACAGTACCCTAAAACATTTTTCTTTCACAGCCTTTATCTGTGTCTGAGTGTGTGCCACTTAATACCAGGCAGACTGGAGCAGCTGAACTTGCAAAGCAAGGTGGCTCTATCCATTAAGAACCTTCTGCTAGGCCTAAATCATTGATACAGTCCAATAGTCATGGCATGCTGCTACATCAAAAGTTTACTTTTTAATGAACGCTGACTGCCTGCTTTGCCATGTTCTTCTCATGCCCTGAACCTTTAACATCCATATTGTGCAAGGTAAAATCTTGCCACTATGTAAGCCATTTGCTTTGGAACCCGCAGCCCATGGGTCATCTGTAAGTAACAGACTGAAGGGGAATACAACAGAGGCAACATAATGGCAATGACTGTCATCACAATGGTTGGATTATCTTTCCTGAGTAGAAACGGCAAATGACGTTGACTTATATAGCGCTTTATTTTAATCTCTCGATGACCAAAGCGCTTTACAGGTCCTGCTATCCACACATTCACACACTGATGGCGGCAGAGCTGACATGAACACCGGCTAGCCTGGCCACTGGGGGTTCAGTTTCTTGCTCAAGGACACTAGACCTGCGTCACAGCCCCCCCAAGAAGAGAAATACATTGATACACAATAGCAGAATGATATATAATCATGGAAGTTACAACTAACAAGGCTAGATCTAGGGTCTAAAATTAATCATCCAGGTCTGTGTGAAGTCTCTGCTTTCAGACAGCATGCTATAGGTTGGCATAAGGGTTTAAGCAGAACTACAGTAGAAGGAAATGAAGTAGGTGGAAGAGGTCAGAGTGCGTTAGCAGTTGTACACAAAGTGAGTCAGACAGAGCTCACTGCAGGGGTTCTGCCCAAGTGCTGCCCAGCATATACCTGAAACCCCCATAGAGCACTTCACGTCCAACCTCAGCACAAGCCTCTGTGTATGTGTGTGTGTATTCATGTATGTGGGATGCCTCCTACACACCTTACAAAAAAAAAAATCTGTGCACACAGTGGAACGTGTCTCCTAACAAATGGCAGTGATTTAACGCACCAGGACAGCAGTGGAGGCGTAAGCAACTCCGCCCTCGCTGCCTCCCCTGCTGAGAAGCGCTGCAACTCAGCAGAAGGGCCGCCAGGGGAAAGTAGGTCAGGCTGACCTCTGCGCTCGGCGTGTCAAACGTTCAGAGTGAGCTAAAGGGACAGGCCATGTCAGAGCCCTGCTTCTCACAGCTGGGGAGGAAGCACCCTGTGCACATGGTCAGAGACCCAAGGGACTGAACTCTGCATGCTGCTCATAAAGACATGCTTATACACATATACCAGTTATGACATAGGGACGAACACCAGCAGCCAAGGGAGAGGAGGACTCACGGTGTGGTCTAACTTGAATAAATCAATGCCACTGTATGTTGTAGAACTTGCCAGTTTCACCCCATCTATTTGCAACTTCATGCCTCTGGAAAAGCTTACAAGGAAAAAAAATATAGACAGAAAAGGGCACGGCGGCTCTAATCAACCAGCAGCATGATACTCTTTGTTAGAAGTGGAAAACAAAACAGTGGGCAAAAAAGCACCGGTTGAATTGCACATTTACTTGAAGCATTCCTGAGAACAAGTGAGAGTTTAAGATGCTTGAGAGGTGCTCTACAATTGTTTAAATTAAACTATGATGGAGAGCAACATAAGCACTGCTGGATTTACTGTCTGTGATCAAAGTATTCTATCAAGGACTGCCCTGAGTGAGAAAACAGGCAGAGATGAATAGTGTCTGGTACCAGTGGTTAAACAGTTTACAGAGCTCCAGAAAAGGAGGGTGTGTAAAGACAAAAAAAAAAAAAAATAGTAATCCTGATATGAAGTAATCCTTCATAAAGTCTCCTTTTCTGCTCTGGTTTTTCTAAAAAAAAAAAAAAAAAAAAATCTTAGCGTCATAAAGTCTTGTGATTCTCCACTTTCAGAATAAACATCTTTTTCATGATTAATGAAACTAACTTCACAGTTTAGAGATTATAATTCTACATGGGGATTATATTTTGAGATTTATCATTTATTCATGTCAGATTTCCAGTCTAGTTTATCTGAAGTGCTGAGTTTAATGCATTTTGCAAACAACCTCCATCAAAAACAGACCTGAAGTGTATGTTTAGCGGAGAGCCGCAACAAGGCGCTTTTGGGATACTTCTGACAGGTGCCGCGGCACACGCGGAGCCAACCAATGACAAAAACAACCATGATTAGCTCCGGGGGCACACAGAACATGACGCACACAAAGCTGGTGGAAATTTGCTTTAAGACACAGTTAGCTTTGGTGATGCTGCATACCCACTGAAAATCTCTCACAATCAAAGTTTACCTCATTTTGAGTGAATGCAACATGTGTTTTTACGCTAAATGTAAACCAGAAGACCAAATGTACCACAAGGCTTTTAGCGGGGACTGAGCAGCCAAATTTAGATACTATTCAAGGCTGGTGTCACGTTTAATATTTTGTACCTTAACATCTTTCATAGAGCATTTGTAATGGCGATGGAATGGAAAAAGTAGGCAAGCCAAAGCGCACTATATACCGCTTGCTAGAAGAAAAGACTTCGACTTATTTGTTGAGAAGTCTGAATGATGGACAGATTAAAAAACAAACTATATAAAAAATTATCTGCTTCTGAGACAGATGCTACATTTATGATCAAAACAGAGAAATCTGTAGGCAGAAATAAAAAAAAATTTAGATGGAAATAAAATGACGAAAAACAAAAATATCTTTCAAAAGGTCAAATACTAATTGACATGTAAGTGCTTAAAATTACTGGAGCTGTTGCTTCAAAGATTAGCCGATGTCATAGATGTCAGTTAACATATTACAAAGACTGAAGCTCATCCAGCATAATAAGGCACTTCCATCATTTCTGTGTTTGCTGCAGGCTAGATGATTATTGCACTTTGAATATTTCCACGCGTTGGTACGTCAGAAAATGACTGACAAATGACTTCTAAAGAGCTTATTCTGCTGAGAATGAAGGAATTTAATCACTCATCCAAAAATCCAAACCTCAGCAGATTCCAAATTAAAATCAAGTAATATCCAAAACCAACATTTCAAACAGAGGAGGACATAATTATTGGTTTACAATGAACAAAAATTGATCGAAATAAAATAATTTCTCTCTGTTTTCATAAAAAAAAAAAATTCATCTTATACTTTTGAGAAGATGAAATTCATATTTACTAAAGTACAGTGGATCTGTATCATAACAATTCCTTAAATTAAGACCATAATAAGCTTGGAGATTAAAATGATTGTTGATTGGAGGCCTATAGAACAAAATAAAAATATAAATAAAAATGTAACATACAAACTAGCTAGTATAAGTAATAAAAACTCAGCATTTAACTGTTAAGATAAATAAATGCTGAGAAAAAAAGGTGAACAGTTAAGAGTAATTAGAACTGAGTGTTGTGAACATGGCCACAATAAAGAAAACAGGAAATGAATCAGCAGTGCACATGTGCACTCTTATATTTTTAGGCCTTTGTTGTTTCGTATGGACCCTGTGACATGCCCACCAACACAGAACAAACTCCTCAGCCTCGAGGATGTACACCAAGGCCATGGAATGTAGCACCTTCGCTGTCTATTTGTAGTGGGTGTGGGAAGACATGTGGGATGCCACGGCATTTGCTTGAAAAAGGGAAAAAAATAAATAAATAACCTCAGACACAGGTAGAGAAAGGTAACTCTGAGGCACAATCACAAGATGATTTAAAAGAGCTTCGACACTGGAGACATGAGAACAAAAGTCTTGCAACTGATCACAAAAAAGGCTGATGATGATAAGAAAGGATGCTAGTTTTTAGCGCTTTAGGTCGGGGGTGTCCAGCTCCAGTTCTGCAGTTCTCCAAGTTTTAGATTTTATTTTATTTTATTTTTTTTTTTTGCTGCTGTAAATTTACTTCCAAATAAAACATTTTCAATACATTCTTAAGTGCCACCTGAGTATGTTAGGCTATTAATCCAAGGTAGGTGTCCTGCATCATAAAACTTCTGAAATGTAAAAGCAGCGGCCATCAAGGACCAACTTTTACATCCTTGATTCACGCAACTGCCAGCCTCATTAGTTTAACCACATACCTACAACAAACGCATTATCTAACGCCAATTCTGAAGTATCCCATGACAACAGTTACCAAAGACAAGAGCGAGGCCCATCAAAAGACATATTTTATAGTTTAACACAAATTTAGAGACTTACTTAGTGAGCAGTGACTTCTGACAACATAATGTCAAATCAGTAAAGTATTTCAACACATGCTGTCCAATACACCACAAGAATCTCTTCCATCTGTTAAAACTACTGAGAAACCGAAAGCCCACACTCAAATAGCAAAGAAATCAAGTATAACGATTTTCAACATTCATTTTTCTAACCATCTTCAAAGGAATTTGATGTGCCTCCCTTGCCATCTAATCGTAATATGTTGGCATGCTGCTCCGTCTCTGATCTTTACTCACTTGTATGTAGTTTTAATAAAACATGAAGTGCTAGCTTTCCTGCTGCAGAAAATGCATGCCAAGGTGAGATCTGTCATAAATATAATAACCTGTTAGTTCTAGAAGACCTCTATATTCATAGTGCAAAGTCAAAAGAAAACAGGCACACCAGGAAAGAAAGAAAAAAAAATCATACTGACTGAATTATGCCATTTGCATCCAGGTCATCTAATGTCACACTGAGGTATTATAGTAATTAAAACTCAACAGCCACTTGTACAGAAGGACATGACACTATGGGGAAATTGTATTTTCTCTCAACCCCCTCAACAGTGAGTATTTGGCTAAATTAAACCCATTTTTCATTGGCAGACTCGTTTAACGAGGGCAATACAAGCATGCAAGAAAGAAATTAGCTTGATAAGCAATTACATGTACGGATCCAAAAGAGAGGGGGTGAACATAGTGACAGGGAAATACAAAAAAAAAAACCTTTCATAACATTTGCAGCAGAGATGAGGGTATCTTATTAGGAAAGCTTTTTTTTAAAATCTATATAGAGTGCAATTAATGAAAGTAAAAAACAAAAAAGTTTCAAAATATCAAAGTCCGGCAGAAACTAAAAAAAAGGAAGCAAACTGAAAAGCACAGCAGATGTTCCTGGTTTGTATCGGGTGCATCGCTTTTGCTCCATACACCTAATACAGAAAAAGTAAAGAACATCGCAGCGCAGCATGTTGTTCATCAGTTTAAAAAACAAAGCTCAGGCAAATCTTTGAATTTAGAAATTTATTCTCGCTACATAGAATCAAGCTAACACGTGTCTACCTTAACAGAAAACCATTTCTGATAGTAGCAGCCCATATTGGGCCAAGCTGTCTACATGTTAACCATCCGACACGTATTAACCCAAAGGTATTTGCAAACACATGGTACTAAACACTTCCTGCTCATACTGATTTTGCAGAAATTTCTAATCATATTATGAAGACAAAGCAATCCAACTTTATCAGCCAAGTAATTTTGCTAAAGAAAATCCAAGGATACTGCAACCTATAGAGCTTCAACAATAGACTGAGCCAACACTAAAAACTTCCACAGCTCCCTTGTGGCATATCAGAAGTTTACGAATGCTGCACCAAGGATGTTTCCTTTCTGACAGAGGAAATGGGGTTAAAGACCAAAGGTTCCACCATAAGTTCTCTGAACTCAATCTCAAAAAGGTATTGCATCCACATTCCCTTCACCAACTGTGGCTTTTTTCCTCATCTAAAGCCAACCTTGGAAAGGACCTGCAGAAATTAAATGCAGGAGGAAAAAAACTGCATTATTTTCTAGGTGCTCTTAAGGTTACACTACAGACTTGAATGCCATGTTTGAAATTCGAGCATTCCCCTTTTAAATTGGGAGTCGGTCACTGTAGATTTGAAAAGCTGTGGGGGGAAATTCACTTAATGCAACACTGAATGGCAGGTCACACTACAACAAAAGCCATGAACCACTCATATGAGGCCTATTTGATCACAGTCCCTCAGAGAGCTATCCGTCTTTGTCTCTTTTTTTTTCCCGCTAATATTTGTGCTTCTCCCACTCTGTCTCACTCAAATCCAAACCGCACACAGTAAAACTGTTTTGTGAAACCTTTGCTGTTGCTGCTTACTTGCTACACTATTGGATGAGGCAGCAAGTACAACAGTAGGACGATTTCATTAAGTGGATTACAGCAAAACATTTCTGACTTTAAGCAGGGGTGTCACCAACAGCTAACCTGGAAGAATAAAAGTAATCATGATGGGGGAGAGCTTTTTGGAAAATGGCAGCATTGAGTGATATCAACACCTCAAGAAATGAAGCAGAATGAATAAGATTGACTTATAGATTCTCAAATGGACAGAAAGTTGTACATTTCTGAAAAAGCAGTCACTCAAAATGAACTAGAAAACTGGTACAGTGCAGACTGACCATATCAGCAAAGACAGCTGCTTTATTCAGCGCTGTAAATTGAGTTTAGCTGTCTGAGTGACGCTGGCGTGCACTTTTCTCATGCACTTTACAGGATGCTTTTTCTCTCCCTTCCTCCTCCACTGCAGAGGCAGCATAAGGCCATGAAAGATTGGAGGCAAAGTGACGTCCTCCGGTTTATTCTCCCTGAAAGCCTTCGCATGCTCTCAGTTCCACATGAGGGATCTGATGAAAGCCGTTTGTCAGTACGCCACTTAATTATCAGCCAGAAGAGGAGCCTCTGATGCCATCCTCTCACGATGGCTCACAGCAGCCTGCTGACTACAGTGCACACTAACAATGAAGAACTGACTGTAGCTACTAATGGTGACGGGGTAGTGCCAACTGTCCACTTAAGAGTTAGACAAATTAAGTAACTTCACAGAAAGTCTTGTGTGTTTGCAAGCTAAATGTTTTTTTTTTTCTTCTTTTCATCTGTAAACTACCAAAATATGGTTTGGAAGATAAAATGCGTAACAGAATTAAGAGTTTCTGTCACACTAAAAACACATTTTGTCAATCAGGGGAAAAAAGGGGGTCAAAACACAATGCGTTGACCCTTTATCGTTCCTTCCCAGCTACACAATGATGCTCTATATGGGAGGCTGTAGCTCAGGAGGTAAGAGCAGTTGTCTAACCTGAAGGTTGGTAGTTCAATTCCAGGATTCCCCTGACTACATGCTGAAGTGTCCTTTGGCAAGACACTGAACCCTATGACCTAAAAATGTAAGTCGCTTTGCAAGCGTCTGCTAAATGAATGTAATGTAATATATGCATCCAAGGATCAGTATGCAAATAAATAGCAGGCACACAAACTTTTTACTGAATTCTACTTTTGTTTTGATCTATTAACTTTTTTCAAATCCAAAAGTAACTCATAATCCTTTCATGCACCGTTTTCGCTACAGTGGACACCTATTTACAAGCTTTTATTCTTGTCTATTCATGAATGATGTTATTTCTGTAAATGAACCACTTCTGAGGACATTAGGGAGTCTTGCAATGCATCACAATTCACTGAAGAATAAATAAATATATTATATAGTTGAACATAACACATATTATAATTACTTAAGTCTGAATTCGTGATAAATCAGAAAAATCAAAATAATTTGATGTAATATTTACATAATAATTATGAAAATATATTTCATAATTATTTTATAGAATACATTAAACTGAATAGAGTAATAATCAAATCAAAAGTATGGCTGAATAAAATACTGGTATTGCTTTTTTTTATTAATGAATGCATTCATGAAAGGGATCCTTTTATTATACATTTATTCACAATATTTTTATTAAAAAAAACCTAGCAAGTGAACAAAATACAGTGGGAATAGCATTTATTATGAGATGCTTCTGCTTTACATGTCAATTTGCTAGCGTGTGTATCACTCAATAGCAAAAGTAGATGATCCCTCGATAAAGTGCTCAACCTTCCTGTTTGGTTTATTCTTGTCATGCAACTCTTACAGTTACTGCAATCATCATAAGGTTTTCAGCCTATTGGCCACGAAGGCTAGAGAGTAAACCACCATCATGCAAGCCAATCTGATCTGATTCTTAGTTTTACAATAGCAAAGCGCTTCAGTGTTCTTCTCAGTGACAGACAACAATTACTTTCTGCGATCGACTGCTATCACCAACAAACTGGGAAAAAATGAACTTATCCAATTTGTTCTTCCAAGGACTGCAATTCACATGGCTTTCCATCCCAACTCATAAACGTAGTGAAGACCACTAGGTTTGGATGAATTTGACAAAATGCAAAACTGTGCACATATAATTAAAATTACTTAAAATGCTGAAAATGTGTATTGTGTGTTGCAAAGATTCCACAAACCTTTAAACAAGGATGTTTCACAAACATTTGATGATTAATTTTATTAGTTTATCATTATATATAAAATATATTCACAACCATGTTCTGGCCATTTCATATCTTAGCTTAATTACCTTACTCTTAATATCTGGATGAAAGGTCTGACCATCAGGCTCCTAAAGTGATTCTGACCTTAGTAAACCATCTGCTGAGATGTGTCCTTCCATCATAGAAATGTTTAGACGGAACATGAGTCTTTATCTTGTTTACAACAAAACTGAGACTCTAGACTATATGACGCACACAACCAAAGTCTTTAAACGAAGGTGTCTCTAAGAGACTCGTTAGAATCACAGTCGGACTTCTGTGTGACAACATATCTCTGAAATCATTCTCTCCAGGTTATAACCTTGTATCTTGTCTGTCTGTCTTTCATGTATTGTCTCAATCTATGTTTCAATGTATGTTCAACTTCTTAATCCTTCATTTATTAAATTTATATCCTTCTCAATTTAAGAAACGAGACTCATCCTTGACAGGAAAACCGGTCATTTCACCATACTGGTTGAATTTATTAAACACTGGCAAGGACCTTGTTTCAGCAGAAATGTATTTCACAATTATGTTTCCATTTAACAATTTCTATAGCATGTAATGTCATTATGACATTGTTTTAGCAGACCTTAAGCAGTTTTGTGAAACATTGTAATATGTCTTCTTAAATTATGGCTAAATTTTTTTCTCCTTTCATATTCTCAGCTCATTGGATTGCACAAATTAATGCTTGTGTCAATACTACAAAAAATCCTGTCAGACATTAGTAAATTCAAATTTAAAGAAATGTTTTAGTAACCAAAGAAGAATCTCTGTAGAATAAGCAGTTTAGCACCAAGGCACATAAATATCTAAAAAGATACTTTTTTTTTTCTTTCCCTCTGATATGCGTTAGATTTGATTTCCTTCTGAAAGGGAATCACAGATTCACCCAACAGTCCATTAGCCAAGTTAATGCAGAGCTGCCAGATTTGCTGACCTATTAATAATACATTGCATTGGTCAAAAGAGGCCAGACACCTCCGTGCACCCTTTCATCCCTCTACATGGCCAGATTAATGGACTAATTCAGATGCAATTAACTGGTGAGGAGAGGCTGTGGCCTTGTGGCTGGTGGTGCACAGGCTGAAGGGTTTGGAGCCAGGGCTTGGATTATAATCACTGAGCACACACATTCGCAAAACAATTTACATACTATTAGAACAAACACAAATCGGTACTAAAATAGAAGCAGCGTTTACTTTTTTATGTTGAAATAAGTCAAACCATTACACAGTTTAGACCAATGTCAATAAAAAATGTACTCATATAAAAAACAAAAAAAACAAAAAGTAATTACACTGTGAAAACCTTTATATGAGAAATTCACATGAGCTGAAAAAGCATAAAACACTGTAAGAAATGTAATTGGTTTCTCTTTAGGTTTACCCATTACAACAAGTTTCCTTCTATAATGTGGCAGAAACCCACTCTTTCAGATTTGACGTTGACAAATGAGCAATTACAGGAGCGATATTCACATATCACATTTGCGGCGAGCATGACCTGCGATTAGCCTTGCTGATGCCAAACACAAGATGCTAGAGATGTGCCAGTCAATACAGTCGCCTGGGAAGCCAGCGTGGCCCGTTCTGGCATGTCATCCATCACTGGTTCCACCCGGCTGCCACAGCTGTGTCACCCCGCCCTCCACCCCCTCTCTCAGACACAGACTGCTGACCCCACTGAGGACGCACCAGCAGAATGATCAAATATCCCTCTGGGATAAGACACAGCCATCCTGGTTCACTGACAAGACAGAGAACAAAAACCTCTTTCCTACATATTCTCTGCCACAGTGACATCTTTATCGATAAGAAGCTGTAAATACCAATAGGCAGAGTCATGTAAAGAAACATGGACGTTTGGCTTTCTATGAGGAAAGAGCAACGACTGCGAAGAGCAGAGTTAAGCCATTAGCCAACTGAGACTGGCACAGAGGGCGACTGGGGTTAAATAATTGTCAGCAAAGGCAGATAATGGATGAAAACAAAGATGAAATCAAACACCACCAGCTAGACGCATTTCACGATAATTACTTGCCATGCTGATTTTATCCACATGCCAATCATTGAGGCCAGTTTGCTCCTTTTAAAATTCCAATCAGATGTGAATAACCCTGTCAGGATATCGCAGCATGGCTGAATTCCCATGCACTGAGAGGATTTTCATTGGAGGGCTTAAATCTGTCCAGCTCCAGACCTTCATCCATATCAGCAGACTCAGGTTGCTGTGGCCTCTTTTAAAAGATCCTTCTCCACTCTCTGCTAATTAATCCTGCAGCTCTTTTCATTTCCAAAAAGGAAACACTACGTGCAAGCTACAGTAATAGCAGATCACTGAGCTGCAAGCTTAATGGGAGACAACTTTTCTTAAGGTAGAGCAAGCTATCACAGTCATGAATGTTAATCACATTTAACCAGCAGAACTCAAAAGCTAATTCAATTCAATTAAAATCAGATTACTGCTTAAAATGTATTTTTTGTAATAGTTGTAAAAAATATTTTATAGTGTGTTAGAGACCAGTGGCAGCAGTAGCTAGTTCTAGTTGAAAAGTTTAACGGGGCAGAATAGGTGTTAAAAGATGTTCCCCATGACTGTTTTCTATAAATAAAGTACAGTTTTCATCAGTAGAGCTCCTTTTCTACTCCTCTTTGTCTGGGCAAAAATCAGTGAGCCTTTTTTCAAAATAAACCATCTGTGATCCTAATGTAAACAAAAGGTGTTGTGATATTCACAACTCTAAAGTCATTAGGTTACTGAGCCATTTTTAAATCTCTGACTGCCTTTATATTGCTCTTTTTGTGGAGGGGAACTTTAATTGTACCAAAATCAATCACTAAAATAATGATTATTTCTTACAAGTTAGCCAACTCACAATACAGTAATCATTTGACACTTGTTTGTCTCCATTATTTCAGTAAATAATCACCAACTCTTATATGTTTTAACTATTGAAGTGAACAGGAGAGCAGAATTAAATTAATATTCAAGTGAGGAGGTAAAATGCAAAAGCTAGATTTAATCTTGAGTGAAACTTTAAATGAGGATGTAAAAGTAATCTAATGCGATTAGTTAAAGTACAGTTTAAACAACTGAATGAGCATAAATGTAAAAAAAAAAACAACTTATGACTCATTACCTTTGGAAAAGGAGGAAAATACTGCAAAGGGAAAGTGTTAATTGTTTTAGTCTCTTAAGCACCTGATGGACAGCTTAAAATTAGCTGAACAGCTCTTCATCTTCCTTTCTGAGAAGCCCAAGAAATATCTAATGATTTTCCCAGTTATGCACTGCTTTAAAAAGTGCTTCAAATGTCTTGCAGTTTAAAGCTCCAACTGGAACAGCGAGGGAAAATTTCAAGCCTGATTGTGCTTCAAGAAAAAAGAGGAACATCTGCTTCAATATTGACCCTTTGTTCGGTTATTTATATAAAAAAATCTTTCATGCCTAATGTCAGCCACATGAATATCTCAAGGGTGACCAGAGTCTTGGCCTTTCATGATTCTTTGTTATTACTAACAGAAGAGTATATCTCAACCAAACTGATTTAAATTCCCCCCGCTCAAAAGCCAGAAGTGACGACCAAGAATATGCCTATAGATTTACATCAAATCTTTTCCTGGTAATTTCTGCACATTAAATGATTTCTTGCAGAGGCACATACGCAGTGCCTCTCTTTCTCAGCCAGGTATCGACTTCAACAGCTCTTATTATCACAGAGGAGGAAGTTCTCTGAATCGATTGATGACAAATGATCAACAGCATTTATAACTGTCTGTTGCATCATGTCTCTGAACGAAAAGAGCAGATGGGAGGGAGCTGTTAAGAGTTAATGAATGCTTAAAATGATAACACGAGTCATATATGCACAAATCGGGCATAGCATACTGACTGTCTGCTGAATATTGAACAAGTCTTCTCCACTGCCATAGCAACTCTGAGAGAGATGACAAACCTGCAAAACTGCTTAGGTAGGTGGCAAAAGTGACCTGAATGCGATGATACAGATTTTCAGAACAGAAGAGCAATGTTTCTTACATTGATCATCTGTAGATTTAATGTTGTGGCTGATGGTTGTAGTTTATCGACAATGAGAACATAGTAATGGCTGTTAAAGTGACAGCAACAATATGAAATAAAACTGCAGCCAACAAAACTAATACAGGCCTGCAGGCCACTGGAGGAAGCAATAGCAGCCTCAGGCCTTTTATGTACTGCGCTGCAGTCAGCACTTCACGCAGCAGTGTAAGGACACCAGCTCCTGCCAAAATGTATCCATGCCAAGGCCTGCCAGCTTGCTCTCCCCACCCACTCTAAGGGCCAAAGCGTGAGCGGTGGGGCGCCGGTAGGCGGGTGCAAGGTGAGGCTGGTGGGCGGGTGGCCAGGCTGGAGCTTCCTGACATGGGAACACGCCTCACAGCAGGATCAAACTAGGTGCAGAATGAATCACTACCTTTCTCACAAACTGTGACGGGCCAGCATGCAGCCACTTTTGGCATCTCTACTATTAACAAGCAATCTGTAAATGTAATACAATCTAAAAATACTGCTGTAAATCATAATCACTCAGTATTTGCATCTTAGTCGGGGTTAAGTAAAGACCAGCCCAAAAAAGTAACAATTTCAGGATTACTTTGGAATCCAGGTTAAGAATGTATAAAACAAGACATGTATCTCTCTAAAAGTGTCAGTGCAGCAGAGTATCAGTTAAGCCCTAGAAAATTAAAGCTTGACAGCGTAATGATACCAACCAACAGCATAGATGAAGGTATCAGAGTCTAGCAGTGAAGCTATTTTACACTTTCAGATTTTTGACCCTGCAAACATAAGCTTGAGGCGAGAGATAGAAGCAGAAGGTACAAATGTTCATACCTGCTCAATCTTATTCAAATGAGCAAATGGAGCAAGGATTTTCTGAGCTATGGTGAGTCCCTAGTCAGAGTGGGAACATTATCTCCAGAGTAAATGTCCGGAGGACCGGTGCCTACCCAAATCGCTTCTTTAAAAAATAGAAAGCTGCTCCGGGCAACTATTATTAATCCTCAGATCCAATGTGAAGTTGAACCTTTGATCTGTTTAGGGTACTGTGTATTTGCATTTTATAATGAGATCAAAGCAAGGTTCAGGGTCTCTGCAAAAGGCAGCCCTTTACCCTATCTCTGCTCACTCAATGATTTACAGACCAAAGCTATATTTCCCTGCTAATAAGATCATGTAAGAGCTATGGACCTGAGTGAAAATGCATAGGAGGATTCAGTGTTAAGCAATCAACACTAACCCACATTCTACTCCAACTAATTTTCTTTTCCTGTACACAGGTGCAGGAGAGAAAAATAAAATCCTGCCAGTAGCAACAATCTCCTCAGCAGTTCAAGTTCAAGAGCAAACATTTCAAGCATTTTTAAACTGGTTGAGAATTGCTCCCGATTTTCTTTGGCATTCTTTACCTGGAAGAAATGCAGAGGGGAATTTACACACTCTGACTGAAGTGAGTCCACAAGGAGCTGAGGGAAGGAATGAGGACGGAGGTCAACATTTGAGTTACTTTTGGTTTGTTTGTGTGTTTCCAAAAGAGACTACACCAGAAAAGACTTTTTTACATTCTGTCCCTCTGTCTCTGATCGAGATGATAGTTTCATCATTTTCAGATAACATAAGCAGAAGAACTGATGCAGATTGTTAAAAGGTGTCCAAACTAAAGAAAATGCTTAAAATGTTGCATAAAAACTGATATAATGGCATTGAAATTTAGTCTGTTTTAATTTGCCAGAGACATTTTTAAAGTTGTTTTAATATAGATGTATTAAATGTACATAGTTAAAATATAATATAAAACTGGGATATTTATGTAAATATATCTAGTTTAGCAACTATTTGACATCACAGTGTTATACTATATATAATGTAGTTAAATGATTTAATATATATATGAAAAAAGCTAACCTATTTATCCTAAAAAAAAAAAAAAAAAAAAAAAAAAAAGAGTCCTAAAATAAAATGCTAACACATAGTTCAATCTTTCTAAACAGCAATAAATTCAGTTTAAGGCTCTGAAGGTCAATTTTACAAATAACCTAATTAAATAAAATCTAATGTCATGTTAAAGAGCTTGGCTAGTGTCATACAATCATTCTGTGGTAATGAATCATGAGGTTGACTAAGGGAATACCCCGTCCCTTGTAGCAATCTACACAAGTGCCTGAAGGTCATGCATCTGCAGAAGTTATGCAGCAAATGCCCTACAAATAGTTACAGCAAAGGCAAAAAAAAAAAAAAACGCTGATTTGTCATTTGTGACACGCAAGACAGCATCCGTGATGAAGAATTGCAAACTCAAGAATCCATAAAATAACTTTTTTGTAACATTCAAATGAGAATTTATTCAGTTAAGTTATGCATTAGTTGAATGATATTAAAAACAAAATTATTTTTGAAAAAGTTCACTGCCAAAAAACACATAATGTATTTAAAAAAATGCCACAAAAAGTAAGCAACAAAACAAATGAATGACATTATATCCTTATTGGGACTTCAAATGTTATATATGCAACTGACAACATATATTAGAGTGTTATTTAACAAATTGGGTCAATCTTAAGCAAAATCCCTACACAGCTAAGTATAAAAAAATAAATATAAATTATATAGATTATTATATAAAAAAAATTCATTGATGGCATTGCCACTAAAATGTGGTCCTATGAAGTGATAAATGGATGGGATGTACTTTTTTTTAACACATCTGTTTAAAGATGTGGTAAAGACCAGATTGTTTCTATAGTATCCTAGATAAAGATGGTGTACTTTTTCACATGCATGTATACTTTAGGTAAAGTCATCATACACAACTTGCAAGACTTGTTACTGTGGAGCGAAACTGATCAGGAAAAATATATGGCCTTTTGACCCTGTGGTGAGAACTGTCACTAAGATTAACTTTTAATCTGAGTAGTCATCTGGTTCAGCTTCAGCTGCCTGTAATACCTTTGAAACGAAAGAGACTGAGCTTCAAATATTTATTATGACAAAAAAAGAAAACATTGAATTATATTAAAAATCTGGAAGCAGATGCTTCTTTTGGATAAATAAATTTAGAACATAAGAAATGTACAATATTAAAATATATAATTTATCTAGCAGTCTTATTGCGCTACACAAAAGAAAGAAACAAAAGCTACAGAACACCAGCTGAATCATGCAAAGGGCAT
This sequence comes from Pseudomugil tenellus, assembly GCA_037177515.1. Taxonomy (NCBI): domain Eukaryota; kingdom Metazoa; phylum Chordata; class Actinopteri; order Atheriniformes; family Pseudomugilidae; genus Pseudomugil; species Pseudomugil tenellus. The sequence goes on along the minus strand of JBAMHX010000004.1, from coordinate 19,003,539 downwards.
TAGAGGCAAACCTTCAAAATATGAATCAAATATGCCTCCAGAGTGCCAGCGAGGTGTGTGAAAATGCACTAACTAATTGCTTGCTCATAGATGAGGCATTCACATTTTTTGACCTTGATAAATTATCTGTTTTTATTGACAGCACTTATTGATATTTCTTAAAAGCCAAGGCTAATGGAGTTCTATTGAGATGATTAAATGAGTTTCTGGTGCCGAGATTAGCCAGGTCTCATCTCTCAGTCTGCATTATCATACAGAACAGAGGCACGCGTGTGTTAAGTCTCAAATTGCTGCGACTGACATCTCCAGGGGTCCAGAAGAGCAATGACTACATCAGACCTACATTCACCCTACACTGGCAGACCTGCTTTCAACTAATTACGCACATAAACAAGCATACTCAGTCACAATATAGGTTCACTTCAGTGCAAACATGCCAAATGAGTCATGCACATAACAGAAAAACAGTTACATTTCAGTTGTATGCATCTTAGAAATCTGTGATTACCTGGGACTTATGTGAAAACCTTTACAAGTATGCAAGCTCCAAGTGACTGGGAGGGGAACCTTTCCCAAGGCTTTTGCACAGGCTTAGATGAAAATATCATTTGTGTGATGGGATGTAAAAATTCGCCAAGCACGAAAACATTAGGAACAAACCTAAGGCTATTGGAACTTGTTCAAAGCTCCAGGCATGAAACATTCCAATAATGGATTTCATTCCATTCCAGTGTGTTATGCAATGAAACATTTTCAACATATAATCTTTATCTTACATATTTTTATAATACATACTTATCTGTCAATCTACATCTCTCTCTACATATATATATATATATATATATATATATATATATATATATATACACACATATACATATACATATACACACACACATGGGAAATACATTAACAAGAATTGAGGGGGGGCGGGTATTTTTTTTGACAAGAGCAACTCACTGAGCACATCTCCAAACCTCTTTTTTTTCTTTTGTTTCCAGTGCAGTACAGCATCCTGATTAGACTGATGTGGGTTTTTTTTTTTTTTTTACACCCTTTATGTGACAATATTTCTACTTCTACAACCCACATGTAGGCCAGAATCTGTAGATAAGTGCTTTTCTTACTAAACTAGAAAGTACCTGAAGAGCGTCAATCACCACCAACTGTGAGTAATTCTATCACTTACACTTTTAGTAAAGGCATCATTCCAGTTACGTCAAATCTATATTAAAACTGACAGAAAGGAAACCCACTTCATTCATATTGCATATCTCTGTGGGTTAAAATGTGAAGAAAAAGCCCACAACTTAAATAATTATATCATAGTGTTCAGCATCACAGAGGTTTGTGAAACCCTTTACTTCTTATAGATTATGCACAGCCGACGTCACAGCCATTATACACCCTTTAGTGGAAACGGGTTACCATTTACAGTTACAGTTTCAGGTTTCTCACTAGCAAACTATGCTAAAAACCCGCTACAGAGAAACATGTTCTCATCGGTGCATTGAAGTGCGAATCATTGATATTGATGTTTCGTTTAAAGTTCTTTACTTATTGTATACCCAATCATACATTTTTTCTACCGTACATTGTTCACCTTGAACTCTAGTTTGATTTAAAGAATTGTGAATCAAATTTTAATTCAAATATCTGGCAGAAAAATTGCAACTAGATGAAGTATCGCACCCACTGTGCCAAGCGCCCTTTGTACAAGCCTGTGGGTGCAGTGTTATGATCTGGGGATGCTGCAACATTGAATGGAAATCAATCTTGTGACATTGCAGAAGCTTACTGAAACAATGCGGTCTTAATCAAAGTTAAAAGGTGGCCCAACAAAATGTTGGAGTGCGTGACTTTTGTTTGGCGGTGACCTTTTTGCCCAGGCAGTGAATCAAAACCATTGTCAGCCAAAACCACATCACTAGAAATGTTTCTACAGAAATCAACTGTTCACTGTGCTGCGTTTACCACTGCACCACCTCCAAGCAGGGAAACAGAACAAAGATCTGTTGGGTAACTTCTTTTTTTGATCATGACAATTACTGCTGCTGCTGAGAGCACAACTCGGTGAAAGGAATGAATTATTTGTCAGAAATTCTGAGAAAAACAGATGAAAAATAAAAAAAATAATAATAAAAAAGATGATGGCCATCGCTGAACAGCTTTAAACACAACTAAATGGCAGATCAATCCCACAGTGCTGCATATGGTGATATTAGGTTGCATTATCGATATTCAGTCTATGCTTACTCTTCAGGTTTACTTTCTAAGTGCAAAGTCATCACATTTAAAGCAACTGCAATCTAAAATGTTTCATTTAAAATTAGATATTTGACACACTAAATGTAATAGAGCAAAGTATTAGGAAAGCCAGTAGCATCTGTTTTAGCCACTCAAAAATGCCTCATAATTCTATCTTCTCTTCAGATATATCATTTGGGCTTATCAGGCATACCCTCATAATTTTGAGCAATACAATGTGAATATTTTTCTATTATTTTGCCATGAGCACAATGAGCAAATGTTTAACTCTCTATATGCTGATGTAACCTTGTATCAAGGCCTATAAAGAACTGTTTGACACTAAATTTAACTATTCACAAAAAACGAAGCTAGACAAGACAAAACACACAGACAACATCAATATTTACTGAAAATATATGCAACTCAAATAAAGAGAGCACATGCTACCTACTGACAACTAAATAAGAGATGATTAAAGTAAAAGAGGAAACAAAGGTTTCAAAATGAAACAATTAATTTCCTTACAAAAGGCCTTTCCACAACAGCTAAAATCAATCCATTTATGATCACACATGCTTTTTCATCTCCCCCTCACCTCCATGCACACACACACACACACACACATACACACACTTCCATGTAGCCTGTACACACGGCAGATCTTGTCGCCCCAGGAAATGGGCTTCATACATCTTGTCTGACTGCAATAAAGGAGTGCCTAAGATTCTATTTCCAATAAACGTCGACTGATTGGAAAACTCATTCTAATATCAATTTCCATCTGGGCTCTTTAAAAGGCAATCAGCATAGCTTCATCTCAGTATATCATAGGCTCCTTGAGATGATGACACAGCACTGGCTTTCTCCTTCTGCATAATGGCCTTCTCCTATCAAGGCATCTGCAATGAATAATACCACCCATGAATGGGCTATTTAGTCTGTGTTCGCACAGATATGGGGCCACTTCTCTGAATATTAATCCAGAGTTTTACACTTCATATGGTTCTCTCAGAGCTGCACCATTTTTCATTCAGGGGAGTAAGACACTTAGTGTGATTTGCCATACTCCTAGTTTCTCTCTCAGCTTTGCAGGATGTGACAATGGTGATTACCAGTGGCACTGCATGATGTTTAAGATGCTCAGAAACTACAAAACAATGTTTTAAGCCAGAGTCTCAGTTTCACCTATTAAAAAATACCATTGACAGCTTTTCACAAAATTCACAGGCAAAAGGATTTTCCACAACCGAACAAAACAAATGCAAAGAAGTTTAAATAAATCAGTGGATTAATCAATTAAACTTTGAACGATGAAAAAAACGGGGCGGCTGTAGTTCAGGAGAAAGAGCAGTCGTTGTGAGAAAGTTGTGAGATCAATTCCAAGTTTCCCCTGACTAAATGTCAAAGTGTCCTTGGGCAAGACACTGAACCCTAAGTTGGCCCTCTGATGTACCCATTGGGCTGTGAGTGTGTGTGTGTGTGTGAATAGGTGAATGTAAACTATGTAGCGTAACTCACTTTGAGTGGTCAACATGGCACTATAAACATACAAATCAATTTACCAAAGACTAAATGTTACTTATTATTAGGGCTGGGCGATTAATCGATTTAGTCAATTAATTTGAATTTGCTGTTTATGAAGATTTATTTTTGTGAAAATTGAAATATTTTTTTGCCTCCCCAGCACATTTTGGGCCTCCTTACATCACAGCAACGTCAGCGTCCTCCTGCTGATTTCCCATAAATCCAAATAAACACATCAACATGGCAGCTAGCAAAGAAGAGCTTGTTCCCAAAAAAGGGCCAGTTTCCTTTATTATTAGTAACTAGTTTGTTTTTTTTTTTTGTTTTTATTTTGAGCAATAATTGCCACGTTACAAAATCTGTCTAAGGGCTGTTGCTACCAAAGATTGGAGCACAACAAATTTATTTCAACACCTGAAACAGGCACTCGGCGAAGTGGGAGAAATTGTGCAGTCTACGACAGGCTAAAAACAGCAACAGCCTACAAAACCCCACCAATAGATGATAGGGGAATTATATTCACACTGTGTCCCCTATGAGAAGACTGGGACACAATGAAAAGCCATCACGGACGTGGTCTAAAACTAAAAAGCCTTTTTGAAAAAAAGCGTGGTTTTTTATGTAGAGGGGGAAAAAATATCAATTAAAATCAGAAATCAGATATAAATATCGGAAATTTTACTTTTAGGCCATATTGCCCAGCCCTACTTATTGTTATAAAGAATAAAAATGGATTTATTCCAACATCTATGTTGATTCACCAGAGTGTGAGCCCTTCATCATTCTTTAACTACTGCACAGGATCTGAAACATCTCTTTCCTTACCTTCCAGCCGCTGCCTGCCTCCCTGTAGTAAGGAAAGTTATCACAGATCCACTGATAGATCTCACTCAGTGTCATCTTCTTCTTTGGCGAGCTGTTGATAGCAAACGTGATAAGGCTGGCGTAGCTGTAGGGTGGCTTGCCATCTTTGTGCTGCTGCACCTCCTCTTGATCCAACGTGGTGTTATGATCCAGTAGGGTACTCTTCTTGCCCATGCCAGGCCCGTGGGCATTCTGGGCATCAGCCTTGCGGATGGCTGCCTGCATGGTCAGCTGAGGAAGCCAATCCATGGAGGTCAGGCTGCTCTCCAGCTCCGACGTCATTGTGACGGCAGACTGGGCAAGGGGGATGGGGAAAAGTGAAGGTGGTGATTACTGTTGGTGCCTGATCAAAAAGCTCCTCAGGTCTGAGATAGGACAAAGTTGAGTGGGGATGAAATAAGGACGTCACAGCTCAGGACATTAGCACAGCATCTTCTGTGGGTCAACTCTAGAGAAAAAAAAAGAGACATGCTTTTATTAGTCAACGAGTTACTGTTTCATGGAACAACTTCACATTTGGAAAATTATATGTATATCAAATATAAAGTGAAACTAAAAAGTGAGAAATCAGCTCTGTAGACATTGTTCTTTAAATTAAGTGCCTTTGTAAAGTACTCCTCTGTTCCCTGCTCTGAAGATCTTAACCCCAGCGCTTTCTCCAGCACTTGCTGCTCTCGAAGCTGACTCATAAGCTGGGACTCCATCTGCACCGAGAGAGTAAATGCCAGGCAATTGTTTTCACAACTGCCAGCCAAATGGGGGAATGGCTCAGGAGGAATTCCAACTCTCTAGAGGGTAGTAAACCCCCTCTACTTTCTTCCCTGCTGCTTGCCTGCTTCCCTCAAATGGAGCCTCTGTCGTAAACAAGCCAACTAGCGTCATTTTGCAAACTGTCCTCTGCGATACGTGTGATAGCCATGTTGTGCAGAGAGGAGTCGGCCAACAGCCTGTCTCACTGTCCCTCTCGGCACTCAGCCACCCATCTTAAAATAGATGACCAAAGTAGAAAGGCCAAAAGTTGCAAACATAGGTGAACATCAGAAAATATTGGGGGAGGGGAGGGCTGAACAGGATGATATTGCAGTCTGTGAGTTTAGAGCAGGCAGAAGAGTTGTGACAATGAGAAATCCTCACCAAGTTGTGGGATTTTGTCTCACATGAGTGTGTGCTTTCGAGTGTCTGTCTATGTAAGGATGTGCTTGAGTGTACAGGACATGGCTGAGGGGTTCAGTTCTATCGGCACTCAATAGGTCAATACTATAGACAGAAATATAGACAGATAGATCCAACTATGGACATTTGACAAACATGAAATATTAACGGAACAGCACAAAAATTCCCAAATTGGGCTAACTCCATCAGCATCAATCGGACTGAAATGTTTCATGTTGGTCCCTTTCAATTGATCTCTCGCAGCAGGGGTTAGCAAGAGCCGAGCAGCCAGTTCAATATCTGCCATCATTGCACACGAGCAGAGCTGATGATGAAGGCATTTTTACACTACAGACAAAATTCAGAGAGAGAAAAAAAGTCTGGTGCCAGGATATCATTAATGGTGCAGAGCATTGGTCTTAAAGCTTCCCTGATAATCAGGGCTGAATTTCATTTAATCTATAGCCTATTTTTTGAAGTAAAACTCCCATTTAGAAAAAGAGAGAGACAGATCGAGAGAAATCACAAAAAAAAAAAAAAATCACAGGGTACTAAAGGTTTATCTCTCAGTTGCTTTAAATTTGGATGCGATGAATAACAGTGGTGACCAAGTCAGCAGAGCCGAAGCAATGGAAGACTGTCCATCTGTGTAATCTGCCTGTTCCAGTTGGTTGTTTAAGATATATTTAATATTTCCCAAAACTACCAATAATAATGCTTCTTTTGGCTGTTCACTGATGCGTTATAAAGAAACCTGGCAAAACATGTAACCAGCTTGCTCACCCACATTAAACAGATCTGTAAATATTTGGAACATGCAGATGAAAATGAACAAACAAAGCTAATGTAGAGGAAATCATCTCAGAAGTTATGTGGATGTGTGCAACTCCTGTAACTAGTAAAACTCTAGAAATTCATTATGCTGTTCCAGTCTGCTCACTTAAAAAAGAGCTAGTTATTTACTCTACATAGTGCATGAATTCTCTTACAACATTAACACTTGCATCATGATTGCTCCAAGGTTGAACACTTTCATTAAAAACACAGACAGCTCAAAGGCAGCTTTTCCTGCTTCTGCAGTCATGAGTAGACGGATAAATGAGCAGAATTGCCTACTGGTTGTATTGACAGGTGAGTCAGATAAATGGTGAAGAACAATTCATTACAGAAGAAAATCATACAAATTTAACACCACCCTGGAACTGATATGAGGTGACTCAAAAAGTTGTAGAGACAGTAGACATTTACTTTAAAAAAAAAAAAAAAAAAAAAGGAATTTCTCTCTCATTTATAAAAAAAAAAGCAGCTCTGGGCCAGATACACAAAGACACATGCCATTTGACCTTGCATGCTAATGATCCAGCTGCTACATAATCTACAGGGCTAAGACGATGTTTTAGTCATTAAACTTTGGGCAGTGGCAGGAATGATCTAGCTCATAGGAGGAGGCTGTTGGGGGGGGGGGGGGGGGGGGGGGGGGGGGGGGGGGGGGGGGGGGGGGGGGGGGGGGGGGGGGGGGGGGGGGG
>JBAMHX010000004.1:18968802-18988699 GCA_037177515.1 Pseudomugil tenellus | reverse complement strand
AGCCCAGCTAAATACTGGAGCTATCTTGCTATCTCATCTCTACATCACTCACATGTATGGAAGGAAAGATGACAACATACCCCAGGTTAAAAAAAAGCGAAGTTCTCCTTTAAGACCAGTCAAAAGGGCTCAATAAACAAGAAAAATATGACAGAAAGGTGTATGTAAAGAGATCTTTTTTTTTCACACATCACCTTCCCTGTTGATCTACAAATCCATCCATCTCACCAATACAGTGAAAAACCAAGTTAAGCAAATGAATTCTTAGCTTGCCATCATTCTGGGAGGATTAACAAAATAACGATTGTGCCCTGAGTAAACAGGGCACTCAAAGTGAAGATGCAAGCTGTGTGGGAGCGATGGATGACTGACGGTAAACACACGTGTTTCGTCACCATATGTGACCATTTGTTTGATGGCGAAATTGCCCAGCTTTTCAATTTAGACACAGAAGATGAGGACTTTCATGGATTTGTGGGAGAACATTTATTAATGTTAAATAGTGGTATTAAGTTTAACTAAACTCACTTTTTACATTACATTCAACACATTTCTTCACCAAAACACCTGAATCAAACTAATGGCTCTTTCCAGGCTTCTGCACAGCTGAATGACATGTGGTTAAGCAGGGAATTCATACATTTGCCATCCATGAGCAAAATGCATTTTTTTTAACAAATCTCTAGAGAAGAGTTTTTTAAAAACTTTTAAAGTTTCCCAATTATTTAAATGCTCTTAAAGTTTAGATCTCAGATAACATGTTGATGTTAATAAAACGTACAACAGAGCAACACAGAGGGCAGATAGGACATATGTAAATCAGCAGACTTAAATTCTAACCTTTTATACATCTTTATTCTAATGGAAAGAACCAGAAATTACTTCTATTGTAAATTGTATAGAAAACAAGATAGAAATAATTTACGCGACCTTTTAGTGGGGTGATAGGTCTCATTGGGGCTATGGGAAACACTAGCACAAGATAAGTGTCTATAAAGCATACTTTGATGGTTCGGAAATATTTTTATTTTTGTTCCCCAATTGACCTCTCTGAGAAAGAGTGAGTGACAAAAGTGTTTAAAAAAAAAAAAAAAAAAACATGCTAGGATTACCCAAGCGTAAGTTGAAGGAATTACCTGAGGGGGTAACACGTGTTTTCAGAATGAACCACAAAGCAGGAATCGGTTCATGAATTTAAAATCCAAAGACATTGGATCAGCACTGGCAGCTCTACTGCTGAAACTAAGAAACTTCAACAACGACTAAGCAGACTCTTTCATATCATCAAGCAAAGTCTTAAAAAAAAAAAAGAAAGAAAAAAAAGAACTTCAACATCACATAGCGTGTGGTTTTGTCATTTGTTAAAGATTAAAATTGTCCTTATTTAGGCTGTTACTGGAGCTGGAGTTATAATTAAAATCAGTTTGCTTTTTAATCAATATTCAATCTCTCAGAAATAATTAACAGCATATTAAAGAGTTTACTGCCTGACAGAGCTGGATGGCTCTACATCATTAAGCTGTTGAAGCGCTGCTCTTTGACTCCTGACGTCCCATTTCACTGGTTTACTGCACCTCCATACAGGCTCTTTAAAATACTCCTGGTGTCACACTGTACCTGCAGATAATAACACAGCCCAGCGATAACATGCAGCATGTACGGCATACTCTCATGATCAAACAGAAATGTGACAAATGTAACGCTTATTGAAGTCGCCCGACTGCAAAACAATATCAATTATCTCTGAGGTTTGCTGGGCATATTTGGGTAACAATGGCTTAGGTAGTAAAGCTGGTCACCACCTACAGCTTGATCCCAAATCTCTCCATATGCCAAATTGTCCTTGGGCAAGATATTGACCCAATCCAAACTCCACCTTAAGGCTCAAATACTGAACCTTCACGGACTTAACTGATATTATAACTATATTGTTTTGAGTGTTTAACGCAAGAGGGCTCAAAGAAAAATCTATAAGTTGTAAAGGTGCATCCGATCAAGAAAGCAGGTGTTTTTTAGGATACAATGCATGATCAGATCGATCTGAAAGGAAGACCATCCAAATGATGTCTTAAAAAAAATATGAATGCATCAGAGATTTAGATACTTGGTAAATTGACAGTGAAACAGTTCTTGGTCCATGTGAATTTTTTGTCTATTAGAGACAAGAATTGGACCCACAAACTCCTGATGCCAGGCTTTTGCATTGCTCCTTTACAGACACATGTGTGAGCATGTTTGTATATAAGCAAGTGAATGATAAAAAAAAAAAAAAAACACAATATCTTTTCCAGAATCTAGCCATAATTAAGATGCATTATATAATTGCAGACCATTGATAATTCTGGCTGAGAGGCTGCAGTAAAGCTGTGCCCTTTACTCCTGAACAATAATGCAAACTGCTTTGGAAACAGGGCAACATATTAATAGGATTAGAAGCCACAGTTCAGTGGTTTCACACTTCTTTTTTTTCTCGCCGCAGTCCGTCAACACAAGAACAATATAGACGACAAAAGAAAGGAAGTTTAGGGTTTTGAAGTTATGGAATATCTCTTTTACACAATCAATGATAAATATATGCCACTAACCCATCAACAATCACTTTAACTCTGTTACCACACAGTACAGAGTGAGTCCAAATGATAAACATCCCAAAAATGATATTACAATATCTGCAGCAGAAATACAGCTTTATGACATTTATTTTAGTTGTTAAAATGTAACCAAAGCCGCCTTGCGTCATTAAGAATTTTCTGTGTTTAGACAGCCGAAGAAATTCCTTGGACATTCTCCAGATGACTTCCATTGCAATGGGAGATCATTTTGTTTATCTGCAACCGATTACAAGCTACAACAGAGTAAAATCATGAAACTACACCCCGATTAGAAAAAAAAGCAGACCAGAACTGTTTCATGTATCAAAGCAAAGCAAAACAAAAATACAGCTATTGGTGTCTATACCTGTTCTCTTCTCGACGCTTCGTTTCACATCATTTCACTTAATTTGGTTCCCTAGAGACAATGTTGGTATTTATATGGGTGTGGACTATGGGGGGGGGGGGGTAGAAGCAATCATTGTTGGTTTAAGCTATGCAGTCAAAATACCTGCTGGCAAAGAAATGAATTTATCACTGTAAGCTTCCTTCTGTACAAGAGTATTAATAGGTCATCCTAAAACCAGAGGACTTATGTTGATAAACGGCAAACACGAGAGTAAAGCTTATTTTAAAAAAACTTCTTGGCCGCCATTACCTAACTAAAAGACGAGATCTAGCAGTGACTCCAAGATATTGGCACTCTGCCTCTTGTGTCGCCATGTAAAAGCATTTAGGCAAATAAAAGGAATTCCTGTTTAAGCAAATAAAGCTACTATGACATCTGGGTAATCTGATAAGAAACCATAATAAAAAAAAACAAAAACTACTTTAGCCTTGATACAGCACACTATTCATGAAGTCAGCAGTAAAATATGTAAAAATGAATGAATATAAAATCGATTAAGACAATCATTTTTAAATATTATTCATCGTATAGAGCAAGGTTTTTGCAAAAAAAGAAGTATGCCTTAAGAATAAAAAAGCAGAAGAAATTACCTTGATTTAATAATGTTTTTAAATGTCAAAATCTTGCCAAATCTTGTGCTACACAATCCCTTAAGCAACTTTAAATTTCTAAAATCAAACAAGTGCAGTGTACTTATACCAGACAATACAAAAATAAATTCTAAGACCTTTGTAAGCCTCAGTCATGCTCACTTAGCATAAATAAATATGTACGGCAGTTTCAAACAATGTTAAACTTCACCACCTACATATTCCCATACGTACTTTGTGTTAACATGGTTGTTAAACAACACATTCACTGGAGGCAGTGCATGGTTCAGAGTTTACTTTCTGAGTTCTGGTGTCAGTTTCAATAGTAACGCATAACTGCAAACATAGCAACAATGGAGGAGCTCATGACAATGCACATTCTCAGAATCAGACAAAAAGAGGCAGTGCAGCAAACAGTAATGTTCTTGACAGCCATTAAAAACATTGTGCCTTCGTCTTTGTTTCTTTTGTTGGTCACATGTGAGCTATACTGCACAATTCGCCTGCCAGAGCTATCAGTGGTACTGCTTTAATACACCTGGCTATGCATCTGCATGCCTTCTAAAAATAAAACAAAATACACCCGTAAAGGGTGTACGTACGCATTCTTCTGACCGAAGAATGTGTACATATGATGTGCAGGGTTGTCCCTACCTTTATGAATGCAGGGAGCCTTGCCCTGCTCACGAGATCCACCACCCCGCCTACCAGGTCAAGTTCATTTATTTGATCTGGTTTTCGATACTCCGCCAAGGCACAACACCGTTTATTTAAAGCCACAGGTTTATGCAGACTTATTTTATTAAAACAAAATAGTCTTAAGCATATCATAGCTGCACAGTGTTATAATCTTGGAGTTTCGACATGATGCAACCACACATGTGAACAGAATAGACAAGAAAAAGAACAAAAAAAAAATCAGAAAAAATAGTCTACCAACTGAAAATAAATATGAGGGTTTTTTTTTTTTAACTCAACCAGGATGTAATGGGTAGGTTACCTCATCCAGAGTTCACGAATGAATAATAGCCGTACTGATATTAAGGTTGTTACTATTTACATCCAGGAAAACTAGAGTTTATGGCGTCGGAGGAGACTGCTAGGAGTACATCCCCGAACGCCCCCAATCTTCAATTTCCCCAGTCCTCGAGTACATATACTAATATAGAATATGCAGGTATAACGTCATTAGGCAATACATCTTCTGGTCATGCCCTTTCATTTAAAACTGATTTGAGGGCAATGAGATAAATAGTTTCAGATATATAACCAAAACATTTTCAGGTTGGAGCGCCCCTAGTGGCCAACCTGAAAATGATAAACCGCTTAAAATTCAGTTAATCCTCTCTATGAGATCTATTAATATGCAAAGCAAGAAATCTGTAAATTGAAAATATTTTAAGTGATCAGTTTAAAAAGAAGGAGCTGCATCATCTGCTGTGACGGTTGGGAGAAACCATAATATCCTTCACACCTCCGTGCATATATCTAAGCCAACATGCAAGTTAAGCGTATCAAACTACAGTGTTTAAAACACCTTATTTTCAGTCCCACTCTGTTCGCTAATTCGCAGTCAATTTAAAAAAATACATAAAAGTTGTCTCATCACAGAAAGTCATAATTATCACAAATTGTGGTTTGCCTTCATTTGAGTTTTCCATTCACATGCACTAATTACAATATAAAACAAAATGGAGGCGTTTATCATAGCAAAAGTAAATCTAAAATATCATATTTCTATATTGGGGAATTAGTTTATATTGGTTTAATCATTCATATACAATGTGCAAATAAGTACCTGTTAAAATACTCCTTGTGGCAGTTATGTCAGTCAGACAATGACAAACAAAAGGCCAAAAGGTGTTTTAATCACCCTGAGGAACTCCAATAACATCCCCACCCAGTATTCCCTCTGACAGCTTAAACTCACTGGAAACACAGGAACTCCCTTCTACATGAAGAGGCAGTCAGGCAGCAAGAGAGCGTTGTCAGACAAGAGGCAAGCGCAAGGGAGCAGAGGGAGATACTGTTCTACTCTTGTGAAATTAGTTGGGGCATTTACATTGGGGAACTCCCATTTTAGAGGAGGAATGTAAAGGAGTTATGTGGGTAGCAAACCTTTTGCATTAGCATGACAGGATACATGATAAGCAGCAAAGAATTACATTACAATTGGCTTTATGCACAGCTCCACTACTTCCTAAACTTAAGACAGCTCTTTGTTTCCCGTCTTTAATTACTGGACGAACTGATTAATCCAGATGTGTCTGGCCTCAGTGACCGCAACAGCAATGGTCAGACACACCTAAATTAAATCAGTTCATCCTGTAATGAAAGGCAGGAAACAAAGAGCTGTCTTAAGTTCAGGAAGTAGTGGAGCTGTGCATAAAGCCAATTAGAATTACAATAAAAATTCTGGCACCAGGCTGGGTCTTTGCATGTAAAGTATTTTACAGAACGGCAAGACAAAAATAGAAAAACAATTTAAACGCAAATTTTTAAACAGCGCGAGAAGAGCTAGACAATAGTTCCATATCAATATAATTTGCTACATATTTTCAGTCAATAATGGTGATATATTTTTAGCATATTTCCAATATACATCATAGTATACACAGAGGAGCTGATTCAAGTCAAACAGAAAGAGTAACACAATGGCTATGTCAGTGATGACATACACGTCATCATCATCAGTCAGAATTATAATGTATCAACTGAAAATAAAAAATATCGTGATTCAACTTTTGACCATATCGTCCAGCCATCAGTTACAGATGATTTTCATCTTTTATAATTTTATTGAATGATCATTTCATTATTTTGTAGTGTCTTTATGCATCTTTTAGGTTTTTCCCTTGAGCCTTTTTATTTCAGGGTCATGTACTGTATTGTAGATTCACGAACAAAAAAAACAAAACACAATTAGTCGATTTTGAGACCAATATTAGCTTCTAACAATTTTTTCTCCAAAGTCACTGGTTTGCAAAGGCCAAAGAACTAAACTATTTATCTGAGCATAAATTAACTAGTAATTACTTACCAAAAACTCTACATTCATAACGTGTACTTGTCATTTTGACAACAAAAACTGTTACTGTTACCACTCAGATCAGCTTACGTAAATTTCTGTTGATTATTAAAAACTTGAATGCGAGTTTCTTTTTACCTATTAAACGTTTCCAAAGTGAGCAATATGAATGTCTCTGAAACCTTGTCATAAAGGCACCAGTGGCAAACGATAAGAGACACATGTGCAAACCATATCAGCATGCATTACTGTTAATAATGAGGGTTAATGAGACTGGTTTGGGTACAAGGCAACATTGTTTGATGCTACCAAATATTAAAAGTCCAAATTATAACTTTCACACTTTCACTAAATATGTGTATGTGGCATGTTGGGAGTGCTATCAAATTCTTCTTGCAAAGAAGATCAACATTACCTGTAAAAGACACAACCAGGCTAGTCCAGCCAATAAGGGCCACTGTCCTGCAGGCTTAAGATGCTTCGCTGTGCAAACGCACCTAATTCAAATAAAACAGGGTATAAAATTGATTTGACTTGTCCAAAACCTGGTTGAAAAGAAAGCTGAAAATTACTTTGTAGACTAGTTTGTAACTCCTTTCCAACATGCATCACAGAGCCATAAGTCACTAAATTAAGTTTTTCCGATAGGGTTGCAATGGTAGCAGATTCTTGATCATTAGGTTGTATGACAGCATAAAGGGGTAAAAAGTCCAGGACGTGTTGTTGGTCTCAGCTTTTATAAAGAGTGGTTAACCTTTGATTGATCTGCAGAGTTCATCAAAAGACTTGAGTGCTTTACATTATTGGATGGCAACACGCCAAAGCATCCCAGTATTGATTTGTGATTGAAATCTTTAAAAGTGAATAAAATTACATTCTCTAAGCCACAGGAGAACCCAGCGCAGATTAATGAGGTTCATGATACACTTCAGATCACTGCAAGCATGGCAGGTGAAATATCCTTGTTAAAAATGCCCTGAACGAAAATATTTCCTGCTAGAATAATGCAACACGCCACCTTTTATGAAGCCAACTGGGATGCTCCAGCTATTTTCTACACAAATCCACACAAAAGTCTGATCATATTTTCAAACTACAATAATGATCAGGTAGTGAATTAACCACAAAACATGCACACACACACACCTATGTGGTGTAAAAGATGAGGATAATTAACATGGTAACATCTACCTTTGCGTTTCAACGGCAAGGGATAGAAAGCCACCAAAGCAGACTAAAGAATGTTTGATTAAAGATGGAAGACTGTCATTCCCACAGCTCTTGACATAACCCTCTACTAAACTGTTTTAAAAATTCATGCTCTCCTACATGGCAAGGCTTTCTGCTCTGCACCTTTTGTAAAATCTACCTTCCCTTTCTCTGGATCAAATTTGTAAGTTCATCGCCTTTCCTCCCACTCCCCGTACAACCACCACACAGACTGTGCTCATTACAGCGGATTTGCATGTCTGCTTCGGAGCAGTATGCGAGGAGATGAAACAGAACTCCCAGTGGCAGCCTCTGCAAAGCTTCACTCATCTGACAGAAAAGAGCTTCACTTTGGACCCCAGACAGAGCCCGCAAACAAATACAGACTTCTTAAAAGGGGCCATAGATGCATACATATACATAAACAAGCACAAAAATGCTCTGAGAAAAGTCACAATGCATGGTATTCACTTTATATACATATGTATGCAAGTAATAAACTAAGAATCAATCATGGCTTCACAAATAGGAAGGATGAGACCATAACTGTATGATGGAATCAGTCCCTTTTCTCCCTGAATGATGACACACCTAAAGCTAATGGCTATCGTTTGTTTGGAAATATCAGGTACTCCTCACCTGTTAAGGATAATTTTACTAACTTTGAAAGAAGAGAGTAATGGAGTGATATGGTAAGCATTTAATTGAAAACTATATAAAAAATAATGACATGAGATGCTGAACTTCAATTTAAATTATGGTTACAAAAAATGTAACAATGTTGTAAATTATACCCTGTGTATGCATGTATAATGTATTATCATGTATCATATTTGAATGCAAGCTTGAAAATATAAAATGTTGTAAGTCACTTCAATAAAACATTTCTATTTTTAAACAGTATTTATTGTATTACATTTGCTCAAACACACAAAGCTTTAAGCAAAATCCTGATTGCAGTTTAATCCAGTGTAATCAAGGAATCAGAGAGGATAAAGAATAGTTTTTTTTTTTTTTTTACATTTGCTTACTTTCTGTGTACCATGTAAAAAAAACTGTTCTCAGATTTAGCTTTCAAAACTTTAAAAAAAAAAATCTAAAAATAGTTATGATTACAGTAACATTAACTAAGGAGCAAATAGCATGGGGAGGGGGGCAGCACATTAGATTTTTTTTGGCACACTCAAAATTAGGCCCTTTTGTACGAGATGACTCACTTGGTGAAAGCAGTGCATCATGTGCTACTGTGCCGTGCAACATGAGTCACTGTGAAAGGGAAGGGTAGAGTCCTTTTCAAACGAGCTCCTGATCTGACCAGAACCATTTCCTGCTGATCACTCTCATGAACTGACTTTACACCGTCTCAGTGGAAATTAAGTTAACTGCTTTAAAGTTATGTGAAACATTTTTATGAACTTCTTGAGACATTTGTAATTAGTTTTGTATAATTTTCATTGCATCAGGAAAACCCTAAACTAAATATAATTATGAGTCAGAACAAGATCTGAATCATACACAAAGATGTTTTACTAAACAGATAACTAAAATGAGGAAAAGTAACTATGGAAACATATACATCATTTCTTCATTTTAAAGAGTTTCAGATCCACTTTTGTAAATCAGAAAATTTGATTCATGTACATAACTAAATAAATCAACGGTTAGGTTACTAGGGGTGTAGATCTTAGCTCTCTTAGCTCTGGATGGATGGAACAAATGTGTTAGCAATACTTAGGAACAACAACCACCAGTAGCTCTTTTGTCCTCCTACCTGGATTGGGGGCGGAGCTGCTGTCACATGCTTGTAATATTTTATTTTGGCTTGAAACAACTTGGCTTATGGAAGTCGTCTTGTCCAGGCTTCATATTTTTTCATGTCCATAAACACCAAAAGGTTTTAAAATGCTAGCTTTCAAACACTTAGGAATTGTAATTGAATCTGCATGTGTTGCGATTATTTTGAAGAAACAGAATCAAACTACCTTGACATCACCTTCAGATGGACATCAAACTGCACATGGCCATTTACCCATTGATTTGAGTCAGGTATCTCTAACACTAGAGTAACCTTTTCCTGATTTAGGTGGATGGCATTCTTTGCAGTTCTGCTATATTTTTTCTATTTTTTGATGACAGATTGAATGGTAATGCTTGAGATTTTCAAATCTTGTGATATTTTTGCTATAACCTAATCCTGCTTTAAACTTCTCCACGACTTCATCCCTGAGCTGTCTGGTGAGCTCCATGGTCTTCATGACGATGATGTTCTCCAACAAACCATCAATACTGGACAGGTGTATTTATGCTGTGAGTAAATTACACACAGGTGGACTCAATTTACTAATTATGTGACTTCTGAAGACAGTCTATTGTACTGCATTTTATTCAGGGGTTGATAACAAATGCACACCACAATTTTTAAGATATATTTGTTTGTATTTTTGAGAACCATGTATCATTTCTGTTCCATTTTACAATTATGTTCTACATTGTGTTGCTCAACCACATCAAATCTCAGAAAAAAAATTTAATTTTGTGGTTGTAAGGTATCAAAATGTGAACAAGTTCAAGAGGTAGAAATACTCCTTTGATGTACTGTACCTCCGGAAAACACAATTCATTATGCTTACATTGTAAAAGTAGAAACAATAACTAAATCAATGAGACTTTAACAGTATGGTGAATTGTGAAACTGCAATCTGTTGCAGAGTTTGCACTACTACAGCACAAAAAGTGGCGACAGCGGCGGCTGAGGTGAGGCTGACGTGATAAAATAAAAACCTTCCACAACACCACAACAACACAACTAAACATGCAACATCCTCCAACATGAGCAAAACGTTACCATCTCTACACTTTGTCTCTTCTGATATGCAGAAAGGATTTTGGCTTTAACCAGTCTACTACTAAAGAGGTCAGGTGCAAACTGTGCAAAGCTAACAAACTACAACAATAAATGTGCCGTTATTTCAGGGCCAAGTATTCAGCATGCATTTTTCATTCATGTAGTTTAACAATTTTTCACTCATAGAAACATCTACTTCGCAGTGCCTCCAAACCAGCTGAAGGTGTTGCATGAGCACTGCTGAACTTCTCCATTCTGGTTGCAATGCGTTGCCAAACATTCTGCTGCAGCAGTTACTGACTGCACAACTGTAGGCTATGCCTTTTGTCTAGTCCAGCAGGCACTGGAGATTTTTGAACAATACTCACAGCCAGAGTGAAAAAAAGAGAGAACTTAAAGAAAATAAATCAAAAGAAACGCTAAATCACAATTAAAGTCGTGGATGTATTGTGCTGTATTCCTGCTTTCAACATCTTAGAAAAAGCACAGCCACAAATATGATAAATGCAATTACAACCTACTTATTTTAGCTTGATCAGATGTGTTTTTGAAATAACATGGCGCACTTAATAAAACTTCATGTTCATTCTGTAATACTGGGTGACTTCTGATTAAAATGCAATCATCTTAATTAAAACACATTGTAAAAGGTTAAATTATAACTTTAATTATGAATTGCAAGCCCTGAAAAGTATCTATCACTGAGAAGTAATATGCTTTTTATGATGAAAAATGACATGTGCTGTTTCATGGTGAATGATGTCGCCGCGCATTCGAAATTTTAGTTAAAAGATGTTTTCCAACCACCAGTACTAGAAAGATTAAGTGACATCAGTGACAAAAGCAGTGATCTTCAGCATTTCCATTTGGTTAAGTAACAGTATTTGACCAAACCACATCAAAATAATAACAAAGCCATATTTTAAGCCAGATTGATCAGAGAAATAGGTTTAATTGGTGATTTTGGAACTGAAAAATCCTTACCTTCATAGAAGGGGGAAAAAAAAAAATCACAATAATTTCACTGAAGCAAAAATGTTAGATAAAAACAATAATGCACATACTGTTGTTAAAGAGGTTCACCATTGGGACCCTCTTAATCCAAAGAAATATGAAAAGAAAGTCGTTGATGAGAGATGAGATGCAGATAAAAGGTAGTCATTTTGGATGACATAATGGGGATTATCAGGCAGCAATCAGCGTTAACCAAAGAAATTATAACTTGTTTCTTTCCAAAAATTCTGACTTTTGTCAGAGAATCATTCTGGCACTCTGAGTGGACTCACACAAAAAAGCAGAAATCAGAGTACTCGGAGCTGCCAGCAGAACTTAGCTGGAGTGTGGTGGGGCTGTACAGTTCACATTAAGTCATTAAAGTCCCCCATGCTGCCAGTCTCCTCCTAACCCCCCACTGTACACACCAATAACTCCCCAGCACTAAGCCTTTCAGACCAAACGCTTGCTCTGCCTCATGCATCTTAATAAGAGGAGGAAACTAGAAGGGAAGTCAAGGCATGGCAGCCTTTTAAAGGAAGCTGAATAAATGAGTGAACACACACCCTGGGGCGGGCATGCCGGGGGGTTTCCAGGAGGTCGGCGCGAGCGGGGCCAATCGTGTCAAGACGAAGGCGGCAGACTAAAACAAAACTGACATATCAAAGAAGTCAAGCCTTGTAGAAGGGAAAAGAGCAGCCAAGACAACACATTCAACTGCACAGCTTGTTTCTGCATCAATGAGAAACAACACGACGAAAAAACGGCAATTAGCGATTAAAGTGCAACAGAAATTCCATCTGCTGCAAAGCTGCATTGCTTCCCAATCAAAAATCTGCTCAAAACATCTCAGTGATCCTACAGCCTTTGATCAATGCTTGTTTTCTTTTCAGAGGTAGACAACTGTAAACCAGGCATTTGTGAGACTGTTTTTTTTTTTTACCCCAACTTAAGACACCCATCCTAATCCACCTAATATACACAAGCAACTGTTCAAAGTACTCCAACAGTACAACCAAAACTCTATCATTAATAAAATAAACTCACTAGGCCTTCAGGCAACTTTCACCAAGGTAAATGCTTAGACTATATTTAGAAACCATAATCTCTGAAAACCTGGATAACCCAGGAATGAGCAAATATAAAGTAAGGCAAATATAACTGGATTGCAGCAGTAGATAAATGAGTTATATTTTAATTGGCTTGATGAAAACCACTGTTGCTTTAACTCAGTTTGCATCTAATGAAATATCAAAGCTAAAGTGTTTACTACTTTTCTTTGCTTGTGATAATAAAGGGAATCCTATGAGGTGGCTGACATGCTGACACAGCCTTTAGGTGGTTGAATCCAAAACTGGGTGCATTAAGTGGATTTTAATTTACTTATATTTACCCAGTGCAGCGTCTTGCAAATAAAAAAGATCTTCTGGCACTCCTAGAAGAAAAAAAAGTAGGTCATTTAGTCTCCTGTGAGTCATAAGTTTTGGCCGGAGACCAAGAAGAGCAGGTATGGGAGAGACTAAACTTGAGCTGAGAGAGGCCTAATGGTATACCAATACCATTTTATGAATTTTAGACAATAAAAACTAACTCCAATTAAGCATTTTGTGGTTGTATGCAGGGTTAAATCAAAATGAATACTTGTGTTTAGGGAAATAAAACAAGAAAACGTGAGTGTTGCACATGTAATTGTATCCACAGGTTACACACAGGGGGGAAAAAAATCCACACTGAAATAATATTCAGAGGAATATTTAATGCTAGCAACTGCATGAAAATGCTACTTTATAGACCATCATATAAATTTCCTCCAGTAAGCAGAGCCATCGCTCAGATTCCAGGTGCAGTCGTGTTTCTCTTCAGAGCTGAGGCCCCAGGCATTCCTCCCAGGGCCGCTGCACCTTGGCAGCGTGGCTGACTTGTGAGGTCAAAGCTGGGACTCAGATTTCCAAACAGTTACTTTGTAAAGGCAGTGACTCAGCCTAGTCAAACCCATCACTTAGACATTCACCTCGGAACAAGCACATTTTTGAGGAAGCACCAATACAAATGTCTTAGGCCCCGTGACTAACACACTGATACTTTCTTAATTACATTGAGCAAGTGGCATAGACATACCAAGTCTCTTCAGCCAATGAGCCCCTCCTCCAGCTAACCTCTCCGCCCTCTCATTCATCCACCCCGAGGGAGAGGCACACAGGCCAAAGGAAGTATGACTCATCTGAGTAACAAGATGCATTCTTCAGAATTCTCTACAGACATGTTGTTTGCAAAGTGAAGCGCGCAGGAGAGTATGGTGCAAAGAGAAAGAAAAAGAAGGAAAGAAACAAATGAACAATAAATCAAAGACACAGACTGTGTGAGAGCAGAAAAGATGGATGGGGTAGGAATGATGGGGCAAAAGCAAGTCATCTCGTGTGGGCTGCCTGGTCCACATACATCAACATTTCCTTCAACTCCACAGAGAGAATCCCTGGCTTCTGTTGGGGGTTTTCTGAATCACAGATGAAGATTCCAAGCCGTACATCTAAAAGACAATCAATCAGGTTCCACACAAGGAAATAAAAGCAAATGACAAATGACGACAACAGAGGGAGGTTCAGATGTGCACTTCTGCTGAGCATGCAAAGGATAATGAGGTGCAGCCAGAAGGTAGAGAGAAAAAAAAAAGTGTTAACTCATTGTATCTGAAAGATCCGCCACAGCTCCGCCTCAAATAGCACATCTGCAAAACTTGGAACTTACTACTACAGATCATGAGCATCACACATCACAGTCTCCAACTCCTTTATGAAGCTATTTCAGGAACAGCCTCCATGAATATAGTTTAAAATAACATGGATAAATATTCTTTAAAAATGAAGTTTTAAGCAACTACAACGACTAATTTATTTGAGACTACTGAACAGTATCCTGTCTTGTGATTTCATGATAAATTATCCAGCTCTCATCAGCTTCCTGTAACAGTATGAACTTGAGTGTTAACAAGTACAATTTCAACCTTACAAAGTAGACTTTGGTCCGTGGATCTCATTAGACCTGACATTCCACGGCTCTCAGAAACTCAAAACTAACTTTAAAAGTGTTATAAATTGGTCACCATTTATAAACATCTATAGCGTCACACAAAGAACAAAGCGATTTATGATTAAAGATATTGTAGCTTTCGTTACAGAAGATAATGGTACTGTACCAAATGGAAAGCACCGGGTAACAAATTGACTATTCCCTGTAATAATAATTATTAATGATGACTATTTTGAAGATGCACTTCACTATATTGCTGCAACCTGGTTCAACAGTTTAACAGCGGGAGGCAGGCACAACGTGGCTTATTACCAAAATATAATTTATTTAGGAAAACCAAATAAAAACATGAAGGTCCATATCAGTAATGTAGGTGGCACATGGGTGTTTAGAAATTAATGTGAACCAAAGCAAACCAGACATGTCTCGCCTGCAAAACCCAAGGTGATCTCCCAGTCCAAGCATCAGAGACACCCAAAAGCCCGTTACATACTACATGAGAAGCAAGAAATTTTTTCTTGTTCTCGAGGCCATGAGAAAAAAGGGAGACCCTTTTTATTCTTGCAGACATGATTGAGGACAGCTTCCGCCTTGTTCTCGACACATCAGCCAAACACAAACGTCTTCTTGCTGGGTTTGGAACATTATTATGGGCATTTGAGGCGAGTACCAGTCAAGTGCCCAGCTTGCGCTGTCACAGACGTCATTGCTGGTTAAATAACTGGGTTAATTGGTCATTGCACTTAAAAGAACAGACACTCGTTATCGATTTACTCATCGGTTATTCCCATCAACATATTCTCGTAAATAAATCCTTTGATCATGTATTTATTTATACCATTTGGATTTTTTGGGTTGTTTTTCCTTAATCATTCTACTTTACATCTATGTTTAGCAGTTATTAGAATTTACAGGATTTGGACATTTTTATTTGGGGATTGCTTACAGGCAATTTATATGTTAAATGGTTTACAAGTTATAAAAATTATTTGCCTGATGAAATACCAGAAGCAAAATTTCCCAAATATTTTTTTGCAATTTTTTCATGTTCATGACTCTCCTGCTCAAGTAGATTTTGGACAGCATTAATGCTACATCATGACGCTAATAGTGCAACTAAACTGGATTTTCACATTAATAAAACAATTTTAAAGGGTTTTTTTCCTTTTTAAAAAATGTATAAAGTCTTAATAAAATGTTAATTATCATTTTTTTGTTCATTAATTTTCTCTCTGTCAATATAACTTTGTGGAAAGGTTTGTGTGTACACAACAAATTCAGTGATTTAATAATTACATTACAGTACCCTCACCTTTTTGTATTGAAAGTGCTGTTCTTCAAATTTCATATAGAACATTGTTTTACTTAGATATAGGGCTGCACAATATCAGGAAAACAAGCAATATGGAATAACTGTTGGATGTTGCAACAATGATATGATCTGCATTCAATAAAACTGATTATTTTTTTATTCTTTGTTGTCTCTTACAGTCATATTTAGGTATATTTTTATTAGGAAAAAATAACTCCAGGTCTAATATTATCTTCTAGTTAAAGATATTTAGGAAAAGAAAAACAAGTTAAACAAACTACATTTTGGGAAAATGTATAAACTCTAATGCTTTTCCAGATATTTTTTTTTACCTCTGTAACCTAGAGGATTTTACTTTTTTATTTTCTATTTCCATCTACAACAACAAAAAAGGCATTGCAACTTGATGTGCCCTCAATTCTGGGTCAAATGGATCATCCTTTTAATGTAATGCTTGAAAATAGTCAAAATCTTCATAAATAAGGAAGATAAAGTTGTCACAAAGTAATTATATGTCCAAAATAAGCTTTTCTTATACCAAGTTCTGATTTTAAAATAGCAGCTGTAGCTTTGCTTATGGACACTCAATGTTAAAAATTCTAAATGATGCTTGATAAACTATGAAGATTTTAACAACTGAGGAAGATGGAGGGGGTTTTAGTGGGTTCTGTTCATTTACATGGTGAAACTAAGCTCCTCTACCCAGATAATAATACATGAGATGATTTTTAAAAGGTCATGAATAATAACTAGTAGTACATGCATAGAAATCCAGACGGATACCAGATACTGGCATTAGTGCGTCCCTAATAGTGAATGAATAGACATTTCAACAACAACGAGACAATCTAGGACTAGGAATATCTTCCCCTGGTTATGATCAGATTATGTTCCGGTAATAGTAATGGTGGATAAAAAAGTGAGACAGTGTGTGAAAATATCATCATATTAAAGAATGAAGAAAAACTAGTTACAACACCAGTTAGAGATTTCTCATACTGTTGACTACTTTAGAAATAAAGTACCCCACCGTCAAAATAGCAGTTGCTTTTGTTCAACATGGGTTTTGTCAAATGCTCAGATTAGAGTTTGGGTTAAAAACTTTTTCCCTTCTCCATTGATATGTTTCTAACCACAATTAATCAAGTACCATCCAATAAACTAAGAACTATTGCTTTACTAAACTATTTTTCAGCATAGTCATAAGAGTTGAGATGCATGTGGTAGTAGGATGGGGCAGTAGGAGTTTCCCCTGACTACATGCTGAAGTGTCCTTGGGTAAGACACTGAACCCTATGACCCAGAAATGTAAGTCGCTTTGGATAAAAGCGTCTGCTAAATGACTGTAATGTAATGTAGGAGGGCGGGGACTTGACATTGTTATAGTGTATGAAAAGGGGGTTCTACAGAAACCAATGGTCTAAAGCACAGGTGTCAAATTCCAGTCCTCGCGGCCCAGTATCCGGAACGTTTTTTTTTTTTTTTTGTTTGTTTGTTTTTTTGCGCTCTTAACACACCTGTTTAGAATAAATTAATAGGTTGGCGAGAAGCTCTTGGGTCCATTTGATTTGAATCAGGTGAGTTAGTGAGGGGAAACAAAACCAAACAAAAACCAGTCAGATGCCAGCCCTTGAGGACTGTGGTTTGACACTCCTGATCTAAAGGATCATCTATGTTGTGCTTAGTACATATACTTCCATTCATCTCCTGTGTCCTTTATGTGTGTAGCTTGGTCTCTTGCAGTATCTGGTTCAGTACCAGATACAGTGGGGGGGGTTGAGCTGTACAACAAACAGAACAAAGTAAAAGAACAAGCTATGATCAGCCACCTACTCATCTGCCTCACTTTATGGCTCCTTACCATGTTTGTTATCATGATCTCCTCCACTGTCACCGTTTTTGCTTTCAAACCAGATCCAGGCCACTTTCATGTGACTTCGAAGCAACCTAAGTCTGAAAGGTTGTGTCCCATTTCACCTGACGTGTATGATTGAAGTGAGGCCAACGTCACAAGTCTGCTTCAGATGAAGGGGGACACCAACACAACAAGTGATGTCATGTCTTCTGCACACGTGGGTCACTTCAGGGCTGTATTCTGTTCACACTTAAGTCTGATGACGGTCACATTTAAATTACAATGTTAACCACCATGCTAAAACACACAGATCTCAGAAATGAATCATAATTGAGAATGAAGACCTGCAGATAGCAAAGATATTTCAGAAGATACATCTTTACCAATGCACTCCTGGCCCAATCGGTTCAGAAATGAGAGTTGCTCCCATCTCATCCATATTACATCTATATTTCACCTGCCAAGGTTTACCACTTATACCTGCCACAGCAGTAACTGGTGAAGAAAAAAAAAAACACTTAGATGAAAGCCGCTCAGCTGCATTAACTTAGCTAGCTCTTCTCTCGGCACTGAACTGTTAAGAATATGAATTTCCTCCATTTAAAGCTAAAACACACACACTCAAGCGAGGATCCATTTAAACTCAGGGGCAAAAATAAATAACTGATTAAAAAATGCATTAAGTCATTCAAAAATAAAAAAGTATTTATAACTTCAGCACATGGCTATTGATTAGCACCAGAGAGAGAAAAATGTAAGACAGTGATAACAGAAACTGGATTTCTTCATAAATGTCAAGTGAGACAATAAAATTATGCACCAAATCAAATGCTTTATAATGAAACTTGTACAGTCACAACAGATCTTTAGTTTTCATGTCAACCACCACATTTTTAACAGAAACATCTTTGACACACACTTCCACTAATTCCAAAACTTGAACTTCAGGCATAGATGTCACAGAACCAGAATTATGCGGTACATTTACACTGACAAAATGCAGTTTTGTTTTTGCTACCACTTGGCTGGCAAGAGTGACAGACACCAGCATGCACTGCAGTTCATAGAGCCATCATCTACTTCTATTCCTTCTCCTACATTACTAAACTCACCCAGCAAGTACTGATGTGGGTAGTTACAGTAGTTCCCCTGCAGTGAGGAGATGGTCCCCGATTAGTCAGACCAGGGAACGAAACTGATGAAAACTTGGAGATAATGAACATATCTGAACAAATGTTGCAAAAATGTCAGGTACACACTCAGTTGAGTTCATCGTCTGTATATAAACTGATTGAGCTACATATCACAATTCATGTCTGTATCCAGCTCCAAGCATGAATTGGAGTACATAGAACTAGTTCACTCACAAAATCGGCTCAATAGATTGGTAGAAGGTCAGATAAGGAGAAGCAGACGGTGTGTTGCTAGCTGAATAAGAAATGAAAAGTGTAGTGCTTCAGTAAATTCGTTCTCTGCATCCCGTGAGGTTGGGTGGTGAAGCGCTTCGGTGGGGGGGGGGACGGTGAAGTAGAGACTCGATTGAAAACTAAACCAGTACTTCATTCCCACATCCATCCATAGCTAGCGAGGGGCTCTTTAAAAATTCATTAATTTACAGCAAAAATAGATTAAAGCACCCAGCTGAGCAAAACTCAAATTTTGGCTCCTGAATAACATTAATGATAAAACATCTCCTTGAAGCCCAGGGGTTTTTGCCTGGAGAAACATTTCTGGCTTTTTCCACCTTACAGCACCTTGAGAACCATTTATTTTCAATAATTACTAAAATAATGCATCTCTAATTGTCATTTTTAATTATGTTTTTATTCAGGAAAAAAATTAGTCTGAAAAAAACCTTCAAAAACTAATTAAAATCCATCCAAGGATATGCCATTCCCATAATGCCATGCCAATGCCATTCTACTCACTATTGGATATCTCAGCTATAGAGACTCAATGACAGTTGTTTGGGGGGGGGGGGGGGGGGGGGGGGGGGGGGGGGGGGGGGGGGGGGGGGGGGGGGGGGGGGGGGGGGGGG
>JBAMHX010000004.1:18905462-18933724 GCA_037177515.1 Pseudomugil tenellus | reverse complement strand
TATATATAAAACAATGCAAAAGATGTATTAATCGTTCCTGCTTCCGTATAAAGGTCTTAAAGCGCCACTCGTTTATTTTTGCTCATCTTTAAAACTGCGAGTTTCAGCCAATCTAAGTGTTTTTAGGTTAAACATTTTCTGTTTTATCGTTCAGCCGAGGAGCTGTCAAAAACATGCTGGTATGACTGTTTGCTGCATACAATATAATGTGAAAGTGGACCACGTGCCTCCAACAGTATTGAACAAATTAAATGAAGAATCCTTTAATACTTGGTTCTTCCAATGATTTCTATTATTAAAGGGTAATTGTTAATTACTCCCATCATACAAACTTAGCTAAACTTTAGTTTCAGCTCCTTTAATTTATTTTTGTACTGCACTTTATGCAATTAACATTTATTCCCAGAGCCCATCACGTCCTGCTGATAGTTGCAACATGCTTGCAACAACCTGCCAGGAGTCGCCACAGACAGCCAGAGTTGTTGTCAATTTCTAAAAGAAATTCTCCATACTCTCAAAACTTTATTCTTTACTACAGGAGCTTTAAGTTTTTCCCCATTTCCACTAGCACCTACTCTGCTCTACTCTTTCTGACTGGTATTACAGTCAAGACAAAAGAACCCCTATGGAGATTTCCCACTGTTGTCTGATGCATCATTTTGCTTGTGTGTGGATCTAAATCATCTTCTCAACATTTATTTCTGTCTTGAAGTTGTCCAGAATGCAGTACATTTAAGGAGCATCTCCCCCCTAAAACATGACATAAAATTCTGCCGCAATGATATAACATCCACAGGATCATTTATTAAAGTAAGAAGCAAATTTCAGAACTATGTACATAGTGCAAAAATACATGCAATCCACATTGTGGAGTGGATCTGGTTACTGGTGTTTGGAGGTGGATACTGATGTGATAGAAGTAGCATAGCATAATTCCCAAGTGGAAACACCCTGAAACCTTGTAGAGTTGAGTAAACTGGGTAGAATAGGTACAGATGGAAAATGGGGCATTTGTGGCACCATGGTTGCAGCTAAATGGATTGAAACATTCAGTGGAAGAGTTTTACATCCAGCTGTCTTATCAATGATCAAAGCGGAACAAAAATAGACTTAGGAGGTTTTGCAAAGCATAAAGAGTAAAAAGTCAATGGTACGGTCTTGTCAGCTGATTCAATCTAACATTTATGTGGTGTGTTTTAAAGAGCAAGGTGAACAACACAACCCCTTTTACCAGATGTAGGAGGTCATTTTAAAGCAAATCTGCTGAATTTGGGTACATTTTTTGCTTGTCTTCTCACTTTATCTCTTTTTCTCTCACAGTTTCTTCGAAATTGTCATCTTGTGTTTTTTCTAAGTCAGCCGTGATGATATTCACAATAGCTTGTGTGTTGATATCCAGTTCCTGGCTTGTGACATGGTGCTGTAAAGCAAAACACAACGTGATGCTACCAGCTGGAAGAGAAAATTGAGAAATGCATCTTCCTCACCCCGGCATTTGGTGCGCGAAATATTAAATACTAAGAAAGTCAAACATTTGAATCTCAGTTGTTGTTGTTGTTGCACTGATTTAAATGCTATGCTTAATTTTTTACATAATAAATCAGTTTTAGTTTGACATAAGTGCATGTATCCATCTTTTCAACTTAGCACAGCAATAACTGTAAGTTAATGAGGCAATATTGCAGAAGAGTGTTGTATATTGTAATAATGTTCATCCCCCTGTAATACAAGAAGCAAGAGCTGCTATCTTAGGAATAAGTAAGTAATGCATCCACTAACAAAATCATATAGCTTCTGTGTATGGTTGCCTTCAGGAGCTGGACCAGATTGGCACATGGCTCAGAGAAGAAGGACCTCCTCTGGATTCCTCTAAGGAGGCTCAGCTGTGTCTGCTATGGCGTGCCCTCCAGCACATGACAAGTTATCTGAGCCGTGTGACGAAGGATCCAGAAATGCATCGCTCACAATATGTAGCAGAAATGGAAGAGGTTACCGTTATCACTGCTTAGGAACTCTAAAAAGAAGCAACTATCCTACAAGCTCATGTTTTGTTTGCTATCTGTCTATTAGGTACGCAAATCTTTGGAGAAGATCCGGATCTTTACAGAGCACAAAGACGTTTTGGCTCAATAGATACAAGATGAGAATGATCAACTCAGGGAGCAGCTGCGACGTGTTACATCGCTTCAAGGTTGGAGCATTTTTACTGGTTAAACCCAACGTTCATATTCAATATTCATACAGGTTTGAGTTAACAAGGTCAAAATTCAATTGTTCAAAAAGATTTTATGTTTTGCCTAAAAGAATGCTGCTTTCTGGATCACAACCAGTGACAGTATATAGAGATCACAACACATTTTAGCTTTTCTGTTCCTTTCATCAGCACATCTGTGTAAATTAAAATACGCTTTGCTTATAACAAGGGCCTCAAACACCATCAATCCACTGACCAACAGTAGGAGTCACTTATTTTTCTACTTTCCTCTTTTTTACTGATAGACGCCCAGATAAGTGAGGTGGCTAAAATGCTGTACCAGCAGGGTCTAACAGAACACATTCACAGTAGCCCCAGTGAGCAGGTGGCATACTTACTGGTGGAAAGGGCTTCCCTGCTTGAGACAAATGAAGATACTGACAAGCTGATGGTTGATGTAAACTCAGAAAGACATTTGGAGATAGAAGTACAAGCCACCGATGTATGCCAGATTTTCCTTTTTGTCTTCGTCTCAGTCAGTGTTTGCATTTTATTGTTTTCTGATCCGGTCTTTCTAAGCAATTGAACTCTTCAACTGGATCATGGTTTACATTTTGTTTTATGTTTATTTTTGTAAAATCATTGTTTGTTTTATTCAGTTTAATTCAATTTGACATAAATCATGCAAATACCAGATTTTTAAGATTCTGTTAATGTCCGAAACGTCTAACCTTTTGATTCTCTAATCTGTAATTTCACAGTCTACCCACAAGAGGGCGCCACGCCATTTGCAAAGCACATGGAAAAGACTTCACAAGACTCAACAAAGCCAAAAAACTTTTATTCCTGTATGTATATAATGGTAAGGAATCCCTTTAAATACTAACAAAACACCAAAACTGTACTCAAATCAGTTAGAACTGATGCTGACTTACTGATGTAAAAATAATTTCTTACATGCTATAAGACCTGTGTCAGTTAAAGCTTGTCGTCATTTAACCAGCACTGAAGGACAAGAGCTGCTATTGACTGGTTAGCAAAAGACTAACTTCACAAATATTGAAACAATTTCTTTTCCTGCTGATAATTTCATTTTGGGTGTAGGGATGTTCTGACTGTCAGCGAACAATGAAGGCTCTGCTCTCAACCCAAAACGATTGTGAATCCCTGAAGAAAGAGATCTGTGATACTCTGAAATGCCTTGACAAAGAACGAAGGTGAAATGAACATAGTCTCATCTTATTACATAATTTACTTTATCTGCATAGCCAATAAAGAGAACATTACTTTAATATTAATGTCCATAGAATTATCATTATCCTGTAGGAGCTTTCTACATTTGCTCTTCATAAGAAGACCTTTGTCTCTTCTGTAGTATAACATACAGCTTTCGTTGGCTTGTAGTAGTATTATAGAAGTGAGTAATTAATTGCATGTGCATCTGTCCCTTTACAGTAAATACCACAGCATGAAGGAAGAACAGAAGGAGAAGCGAGCCAAACACAAAATTAATGAAAACCACATGGCATGGTTCCTTGTGTGCTCACTCGTTAGCAAAGGTAAACATGCTCATTTCTCCTCTACACAAAGTTAATTGTTGGGTGCTTGAAATGGGAACAAACTAAAATATCCTGAATGTTTTTAGTTCCTTAAGCATTCCGTGCTTTATAAACTAACTTAAAATATAAACTAAGATTTTAAGTGACACACAAGAAGCCGATGTAAACATCTATATGATATGCTGTCATGGTCTTAGCATTCTGGATTAACTGCAGCTGTCTGACTAACTTTTTTAATTACATGGAGACACTAATCAAACTTAAAATATTCCCAATTAGCTCGCGTACAATGAAAATGAGAGTTAAGGAATCAATTTAAAAATCACCATAAAATTGATAATCATTAAGCTAAATTTAAAGTTTTAATTCGCTTACTAATCCAGCATGATGTGTTAAGCAGCAAGTTGATTCCTTAGAGTGTAATGTTTCATGTTATATCCTTATAGCTAAAACCTAATGGTTCCAAATGTTGCTATATTTGCTGTTTCCCAGTCGATCCTATGCACATTTATGATAATATTACGCATTTTCAACATGCACCATACTATAGATTTGCCATACCACAATACTTGATAAATCAAAATGCTAAACAGCTACAGTATGTCAAAGGAAAGTCTGCCACCAGCATCAAATACAGTCATTCTACTGACATTCTCCATCTAAATTCTAAACTGAATGCTGTACCAGCAAACAAGAACTATTTAAAGCTTGCAAGGTATACTGATGTTACTGAAGCGACAAAACAGTGTACAGGTAGAATGTGAAATAGTTTGCAGCATGTTGTAATGCAACCCACACAGTTGGTTTTGCATACAGAAGCCAATCCAGTGTGACTGATGGCACAGTCTGTTGTGCATGCAGGAAGTGTAACTGAAGAACAGCACAGAAGCAGGTAGACCAAACATGCAAATACTTGGTTTTCTGTAAACATGGGAGGCCAAGGCCTCAGGCCGTAATAGATACCAACATATTAAAGGATTTAATATTCTAATATAAATATAATAAATGCTGGTTAATGGAGCCCACAATGAAACTTACCCAAGGCCCCAAGACACTCGGTCACCTCTGTTGACTAATAAAGCGTATAAAACAATCCAGACTAATCAATCGAAATTCTATTTGTATGCTATGTATGTTACACCTTGGTGGGCTGGCTTGCACTGTCACTTGACAGCAAGAAAGCTGCAATAGGTGCACCCTCATTTTCTGTCACAGGTTCAAACATGAATGTTAGGTGTAATGGTGATCCGCTTTGCTTCTGGTGGCGTCATATAGACATATTGTGTTCCATGTGGGAGCAGATGTAAAACTAGATGATCGTTCCACAAATGTTGTTTTTGTTATTTTCAGGCGAAAGAACTCGTTAATTGCATAACTGTGGAAAATGACAAACTGCTCTCTGAGAAGAGGAAATGTTACAACAGCTTAACGAAGAAGAACACAAGACAGAAAGTAATTTTACAGGTTTTTGCAGGTATTGAACTACCTGGTTGTGCTTCTCAATAAAGCATCTTCTTCATATTATGGTTGGAGGAAGTGGCAAATGGTTCTTTAAACTATGCATAATATGTGCATTTAGGTTAAGAGCGTATATATTTACTGTGGAAATGGATGAAGTGAAAACAGTTTTAATCAATGTAAAGCCATTCCATCAGCTTCCCTGTCTTCATCTTTGATGGTGCGATGATCAGTGTGATATGAAAAGCAGCTTTAATCAGTTAAGAAGACTGGCCCAGATCACGCAGATTCTTTCAAATAGAAGTTTTGAGACAGTTGTCCATGCTTTTATTACAACACGGCTGGATTATTTGAACTCACTAAGTGTTGATCAGTCTACTTTTATCCCATCAGCTGATGCAAAATACTGCACATCTTTTACCCAGAACACAAAAGAGTTTTAGCTTCACTGCAACTAGCTGTGTTCATTTTAAAATCCTTCTGCTTGTTTTTTAGACATTAAATGGTCTAACCGAGCTTTTGTTGTGACTGCTTCTGAGTCCTTTTATTTACATTTATATGGTTTTTATTATATTCTTATGTTGTTTTTATAATTTCTACTGTGTCTTTATGTTTAGTCATGTTATTATATTTATTTTATACGTGAAATGCTTTTGTATTCTTATTGTTCTCACTGTTCAGCACTTTGGTCAGTGTTTCCTGTTTTAAAGTGCTTTATAAATAAATTTGGCTTGGCTTGATAATGCATAGCTTCTGTTTTTTACAGAACGCAGTAGCAAAGATTACATTTCTTTTCAGTTTCAGTTTTGTTTCTGGCACATGTGCTACATTTACTGCTGTCTGTTTGTTGGTGCTATTTTTCATCTTAAAGGGTGGATTAGATGCAAAACAGGAAGCATGGAATGAAACTATTGCATATGTCAAATCAGATAACCACATTGTAGCTGAGGTTGAGACATCAGACTTAGATCTGCTTGCTCTTCAGAATCAAACTGCGATAAGCATGCACTCCCTCAGCTTTTAAAATTTTTATCATCTTTCATTTTGCACACAATACCAAGAATATACAGCCACACTAGAACTTCTTTTACCTATGAGTACAAACTAAAACTAACTGTAAGATGCTCCCAATTAGAGGATCTCAGACTAAAGTGTTTTTCCACCACTGGTTAGGTTAAATTAAAGTTTAGCCTGAGTGCATGACCAGAAGACATGGCCATTGTTCAAATTGGACAGGTTTTCTGTGTAAGCAAGTTAAATAGTTAAACAAATAAAACAAAATGCATTTCCGACAAGATGTTTATCATCTGTCCAAATTATCACAATCTATTGAAAAGTTAATTCATAATCTATTTTTATGTAGGGTATCAGATCCCTTTGTAATCATACAGCCTCTGGCAACTGTTAATGTTCCTACTTTAATTATTAATCTAACATTTGTTAAAATGTTTTTACAAAAGGTCACCCTTCTACTCATAGTGCTGTCCCTTTGTGGCGACATCAGCAACAATCTCAGAATTTTATTCTAAAAAAGTCTAGTTAATTAACAAATATTTAATCTGTATTATTTAGTTTTTGTTTGATATGATACATAAAAACATCTAATCACCTAGAGATTTTAGTATGCACTCGGCAAGGCAAGTCTGGTCCTGGTTCAGCAATCAAAATGTTAAAAAAATGTCCGATAAGCTAAAAACAAATTTCAACTTTGTGTCTCTATATTGATGACTGAGATTTAGTGTTTCGTGAAAAGTGCACAGTGTAGTCCCACCAAGCAGCCAGAAGACAGTTGCACATCTGAGGCCTTGTCTGGCTATCTGAACTTGACCCCCAATGCATGGCCTCCCAAACAATTCAGCTCTTCAGTCTTTCCTAGAGACTCAGAGAGGTTGCCTTCCTGAACTTTTCAGTCTGCAATGTATTGTACAATAACATTTTTTATCAACAAATTAACATATACTATGAAAATAATTCAACTGAATTTGTGCTCTACTAATTTGAAAATGGTACCATCTAAATCAGTGATTAAAGGTAGAGCAATGGATGTTTGTCCTGAAGTATAATAAAAATAAGCAAGATAATTTGTCTCACTACAAGATTTTGCAACAAAACCATATTGCGCAAAATTAAAGTTCATAAGGTGCATTGTTGACTTACCTCATTTGTAAACAAAGGAGGGCTTCCTGGGGAGTATTCCAGAAAGCAGGTTTAACTTACCATCTGGTAAACTCTGAACTTGCGGTCGATTAACCCAGAACCTGCTTACTCTGACTTTGTCCGTTCCAGAACACCTTATAGGTTTTAGTTCAACCAACCACCTGCTGGTAACCCAGAGTTAATGAGCTGGACACTGACAATATAAAGACCCATCAATGGATCACTGAATTCATGATCCACAATGGAAACTGAATGTGAGAAGAAGCGGAGAGCGTACTTCATAGAGCGGGGGTTGGAGGTTTTTAATGCTGCTCATAAGAAATTCAAGCCCATTTTTATTAATGAAAGAAAAAGAGCTATTAGTTAACAGACAGGGTATATATGTGAGTTTGAAATATTCTAGCATGTTAGACATTGAGCGGGGATACCCAGCATGCATGCTGATGCTGTTACTGTTGCACCATGAGTAAGACTGCTAAAGCAGTTAATCACACTATTCACAAGTATGAATGGTTGAAGTTTAATAAAATTGGAGCCAAATTATGTAAGAAGTCATTTTTTCCTCATTGAACTGGTGCACTCAGTTGCTACTACATCATACTACATCAGTTTTCACCAACATGTCCAAATAAAAATGTGCTGAAAGTCTATTTAAGTCTTACTTAATTTCCTTTTTTATTTTCGGCTTCATAGTACTGTTAATATTTTGGGGTCTTGTTAAGATGTAAAGAAACTGCCTAGGTATCCAGACCCTAAGCCTTCACGCTTGAGAAGATGAAAGAGACCATTCCAACACCGTAAGTGGCAATACCCCATAATTAGCATTAGTTCCAACAACGAATAGTGGGCCTGGACTGGACCTGGAACCAAAGTCATGAGATTCTTCACCCTTCTGTAGGTCAAGGCCAGCCCTCCAGATGAACCCCTGTAGGTCCACATCTCAGGTGGCACCTCTATTCCTAAGATCCATGCCCCTAGGTGGTGTCTCGGCTCCTAGGTCTCTTCCAGGATGGACGTAGCGTCCGTGACGTCACCCATAGGTTTCTGAAGAGCAGATTTGAAGCCAATAGACAGGTCCCACCATCGCCTTCTTGGTGTGTCATCATCCCAAAAAATCCAAAATGGCTAAAGAGGTGGAGCTGAAAAGGCTCCATCATGGTGTATAATCATCCATCAAACTCCGAGCGGCCGGGTCTAACAGCTCATCAAGCTAACCTGGAGCTAATTGAGGCTAAAAGGCGGGCTAAAGCA
The DNA here is from genome assembly GCA_037177515.1 of Pseudomugil tenellus. NCBI lineage: Eukaryota > Metazoa > Chordata > Actinopteri > Atheriniformes > Pseudomugilidae > Pseudomugil > Pseudomugil tenellus. The sequence goes on along the minus strand of JBAMHX010000004.1, from coordinate 18,925,105 downwards.
AAGCTTAGGCATGCACACTGGGCACGCACTTTTTAAATAGTGCTATATCTATATGGGCTATGGAGAGAAAATGGACTTGATATGCTTTACAAGCTGTGTAAACTGATTTGTGTGTAATTTAGAGTACTTGTACATGTAACATATAGTTTGTAAACTATATAAACCGTAACTTTGAGTGCTTACAAATGCGTGTTGAAATGTGTGCACTAATATCTTGAACAAACTTGCACAAAAAGGGTTTACACGTGCACAAATTTGAAAAAAATGCTCAAACATCAACATTTCACACACAAATCTTTGACTTCAACCTCTTAAATCTAATAGTTTGTTCAAAAGGATTTCATTCACACAAATCATTAAACACGCGTGCACGAATCACCTGGTGCGCACACACGAAACCTCAATTACACACAGATCAGTGTACAAAAGCTCAAGGGGTTTGAGACTCTTTTCACGTCGGCAGGTTTCACTGATTCACGTGTAGATGGTGCTTTTAGTACCCATTGGAAAGGGGCATCTGGATTTCACTTGGAGTCTATAGTTTGAACTTGTTTTTTCTATAGAAAAATTAATAGCACAGCATCCCACAATTATGACACATAGACTTGCATTTACTTTTCTGTATTTTGCATGTCTTATATTGATAAATAGGAATTTATAAGCTGTGCAAATATAATAAGATGGACTAAAGAAATTTGGTCAACTTGATGAAGGAAGACCTGCACCAGCTTCCCCATAAACTTCCCAATATGACTTCTCCTCCATCCCACCAAGGCACAGATGGCGGGCTGGTGTTAAGCCAGCAAAAATTGACAAGGCTAGGAGGTTTGTCAAAAGTGTTATGGCTACATTTATACTTAATGTAAATGTGCCATTGTTGTGAATCCTCACATTAGATATGAAAGTCCAGGACTATTTTTATCAGATCAAGTTCATTTCACAAACATATTTTTAACAATCATCGCTGCTATCCTTAAAGCAGTGAAAGACACCCAGCCAGGAGTATCACTTCTTCTGAATTTGGCCTTTAAGACTTGTAATAAATGTAATAAGTATAAATGTACTCCTAATTGTTATGGTTAAAGTGAACTGTTTTACATTTGTAGCATTAACACTGTTGACAAGTATCTTCTTCCTCCCCCTGGTCTTTACAGCTCTTTGGACCTCACTTATAAAACTGTTTTAAAAAATATATATATATTGACCTTTTTTTGGACTTGTGTTTAAACATTAAAATTTTATTTAAAAAAAGCTCAACACAAAACTAAAATAAATGTATTTTCCTCCATAATGACTGGAAATTATTTAAGTAGTAAAATACAAGTTCATAATGATTTCAATTCAACTTTATTTGTACAACATCATGTCATAATAGCCGAAAGCAAGCACAGTTCTGGCTGCCTCGACTGGTTGGGGTGAAGAGGAGAGTAAAAAAAGATCAACAAGTAAATACTGTCACTGCCGTTCTGATTAACCTGCTGAGATTCACGTTAATAAAACCAATATAGTTCTAAGTTTATTCATAGGGAGACTTTTTTGACAATTGTCCATTGTAGGTTAATCACATAATTTATCAGCCAATTACATTTTGGACTTTGCCACAATATTGAATAATAATACCTTTTATATAATAATAAAAGTATATGTAAATGCTGTCAAAGCTTTTTGCTTCCTATTTTCATTATATCTTTGGTCACAAACATTTACCACACATTTAGAGATGTGTGGTAAATCATAGTAATGTCCAACACAGTAATATACTTATGCTAATGTTTCATGGAGAGGATTTCAATTTAATCAATTTACACAAATGAATAAAGGTCTCAGTACCCTGCAATAAGTGTAAAAGAGATGATGCTCTAAGTGTTCACTGCACAGCTGAGATTCCAGTTCTGTCTTTTTATCTTTGACAACCATTGGTCATGCCTGTCTGGATCACCTATAGGAAAACTTCACACAGAAAAATTAATATGTACCATAGTCTTATTTGTTTACATTCCACAATTTTACTACTATGACCACAACAGCACTTGAACAGAACAACTCTTAATTTCCTATTTACCAGTGGAAAATATCATCTTTCCCATAGCACATGAAGGCAGCATAAATGTCTATAGGTAAAATAGTCCTAGACGTAAGAAGTGCCTTAGAGATTGCTGACTAATGTAACTAGCATCTGTTTTGCTAGGTTATTACAAAGAATAAGAGCATTTTTAATTCACACAATGAGAATATACATTGTTGTTTATAGTTCAGTGAGCTAACACGAGTAAAAACATTTAGCCTGTACATTTTTTTGTCATCCACAATTTCTTTGCTGCTCTCAGCCATTTTGAAAGGTCAAGTCCGACATATTCTCGGCAACTTGGGTATCAAAATAATCTTTAAGTTTTCCAGTGGAAATTACAACTAAAGGGGGTGTTCGTGTGCAAATTCGCAGAAAATTCTAGGATAATAAATGTGGAAGTATGTGTTTCATAAAACGGGAGAAGTGTGGCTAATAAAAGATAAGCATTCGTGATTTGGTACATGGATAGTTAACGATGCGATCTATGTAGCTAGCTCATTCAAACATCTGCTAATGCAGAAAAACAGTTGTTAAAATATATCAATATATTTTCCCTCACCGACAAAACCAGACCAGAAATTTCTTGGAATGTCTGTTAGTACAATTAATAACACATAAAGACATTTTTCTCCAAAAGTGCACAATAATTGCCTAAATTCGTAGATAAACCCGACCGGTCAAGATAAGGAAAACAAAATAGATGGGAACAGACGTGACGCTGAATGTGAGCCCGACTGTGCATGTGCCCTCTGCGTTAGGGTTGCCTTCAAAAATTCAAATAAGGGACACGCACCACACTAGCACAAAATTTTTGTGCTAGCATCTCCAGGAAATGAGAGATCAAGAAACCAATTAATCAAACTTAGAGATTGAAATATTGTATTAGCAATTAATACATTCTTTGCCGTGCAACATTGTGGGATATAAAGTTGCTAAATAGACTTAACAGCTTCGGTGTGGCCATGTTCCACATCTACGGTGTCATCATGCGGCAAACCTCCTCCGTATCAACAAACGATGTTCTGGTGTCAAACACCACTGATCACATTAAAAAGATACATCTTCCACATTATTCCAAAATGCACTATGAATTACGCAGGGTATTATAATGTTTGGGAGCCCACACCAGTCTGCGGACATGAATCTCCTTTCTGTTTCCAATTTTTGTGTCCCAGCAGTATTCAGGAGAAAGAATCCTAGTTGGTTTGTGAAGCCATAGATATTTGTTGAGATGGCTTTCGTCGTGCCACAGAGCCTCCACGTTATTTTGTTTATCCTCCATGATGCCTTTGTAGCAAAACTCAGTCAAGGCTTTTACACTTTTCCAGGTACCTCCAAAGATGGCAGCATGGTAGTAAAAGTCCCCAGATTCCATGTATGCCTTGGATTTGGGGTTGTTATCATAGGAATACATATATTTTGGAAAGCGGTAAAAGTAGGCATGAAGCACAGCAACTGACTCTCCCAGTGCCTCAGAGCCAAATCTCCCAGTAAATTCCTGATCAACATCAAAACAGAAGACATGAGTGGCGTGGTGGCGAATATCTGACTCTATGACAGCTGATATAGACTTCATTCGCATCATGGAGATGTCCTGCCACCTGCTGTGCTTTCTTATTGTGATTATTTTCAGGCTTCGCTGAGGGCCGAGCTTTATGTTTGGCACCTTCTCGGGTGTGTCTGTAAACACATAGTACCACACAGGCAAACCCAGCATGAAGTGGTGTTCTGCAGAGTTCAGGAACGTCTCCAGGTAAGCGTCCAAATATCTAAGGCAGAGATGGAGACAAGACCAATTATTATAAGTGATAAACTGTGTAATATATCAAACGGGTCACCCTGTGGCCGCCCTATAACTTATAATTACTAAGATTCTTGATAAGCGTGGATAAAGTGTTTTTTTTTTTTTTTGTTTGTTCGTTTTTTTTCGTGATTATATTTGAAGCTGTAACAAAGAACCCATATGCCAAACAATCAGGTTCTCCTGCTGGCGCATGCTAGATTTCCTTTTGCTTCTGGTTTCCTTTTTAAAACGGTATAAGGCCAAAAAATATCTTAAGCTTTGTTAGTAAGAAGGATTAAGAGGTTTTTGGTGGAATCATCTCACTGCTATAACAAAGCACTGACATTCTGCAAACAAATTGACAAAAATCCCAAATTTATTTGATACATCTTTTTTTCTGTTGTGATGCCCTGAAATGATCTCGTAACCCTCAGTTTGGGAAAGGCTGCCTTATATCATGCTGTACATCACTATAACAAGACGAATTATTTCCTGTGTGTTTGTGTACAAAATTCTAAGTTAACGTACATGACAAAAACGATTTGCAATCAGCATAAACAGAATAAATTCACAGAAAGTACATGCCTACAAGGGTGAATAGAGCATTTATGATATGGAGTTGCATTTAGAATGTTGCAAAGATTCGGTCTATGTAATAAATGTTGGTGATGGAAAGTGATCTTATCAGTCTAACTTTGGCTATGGCAACAATCATCTGGGGATTCACAGGGGCTTTGACAGCATTAAGTTAGCATAGAGACAGAAACAAACCTGCCAACAGCAAACACAGTCAAAGCAATCGTGGTTCCTTCTTTTTTGTGCATTTGGTCAAATTGCTCAGGATCAAACATCCCATCCCAGATAATAGGCGCGTTCCAATGTGTGCATGTTTGCACATCATGTCTACACCTGAAACAGAAAACAATTTAAAGTGTAAACATTCACTTTAACTTATGTCGATAACTTATTTCCTTTAACTGAGAAGATATTTCTTTATAGCACATAAACATTAGTTAGAAAAGGAGAAAAAAAGATCTCATCAAAAGACCACTTCATGTTCTGTGGTTTAGAAAAAATAAAAGCGTGTATAAGCCATTCCAGGACGTCATCAGGGTGATAGGGCTTCAATGCATTTATAAGCCTCTGATAAAACCAGGCTGTACTACGGCACTGACCTGCCCAAATTATCTAAATACACTTTAAAGGAACATAAAAACTGATGCTATGTGCATAACAATGAAATGACACGATGTAGTTTTAAACCCATTATGAATTTGGGACGTGGCTGCAATGTTTTTCAGTCAATAGAAGTCAAAAGATTGAAAATAAGACACAACGTAAAATGAAGCCTTGAGGTGCCCCATATTTAGGTGATGCAACTGAAGAAGAAAACTGCTCAAGTTGTACTAAAAAACTCCTGTTACAGAAATAAGCCTCAAGTCATTTGAGTACAACACCGTTTACACCAACAGACTGTTGCAAGTGTGAACATCATGATCCACTTTGTCAAATGCAGCAGTAAGATCAAGAAGGGAAGTTCAGTGAAAAATATCACACAAAATTTCCCACAATGAAATTAAAGTCTACTCAGACTTCTTCCATATATATCAAATGTTATCCCAGTGATATGGTATTTTTTTAAAGGCTTATCAATATAAACTGTTTCTTTTTCCACACAAATGTACTTGATGTTTATACAGTTATTTTAACAGCATTTAAATAAATAAATTGGACTGTTAGGGTTTTTTATTTCCATCTGGGATGAATGAACTATTTTTAATTCATTTGCATTCTGACATTAGGGAAACCCGTAAATTTTATTTTCTACTAAAGAAAGCAAATGTGAATTTTAACTTGTTTTTGTCATCATAAAGATATGTCATTAGTTAATTATTGAGCCAAGTGGAAAATATAGGATGTAAAACCAATTAAAAAAAAGGTCAAAATAACCATCAGGTTTCCAGTTCAATAGAAAAAGAAAGGATGAAGCTGGAGCTTTTTCTTACCAAATATCAAGTGTGGCATCAGCACTGCTGTCCATTTTTAACATGTCTCGACGTTGCAAGGGACACTTGTCCACTGGTATGAAACCTACAAAAAATCTGATAGCAAAAACATTGGATGAGGTAGCCCATCATCTAAATGAACTGCTATTTATTCATCAGCATTACTGATACAAACTGGACGTACAAAAATGAAAACAACAAGCTTCACTTTCCAAAATTATCCCAGTGTTGAACATTTCTGCGAGCTTTATATTTAGATATAATGCAAAAATATGAATAAATACATTTTATTTAACTGCACACCATAGTTTGCTGACAGTAGGATCAGACACTTTGTCCAGTTTGGAGGAATAATAATCTGTAAAATTTCAGTCCACCAATAATCAAATACAATGCCTCTTTAATATAACTACACTACACAATAATGTATACTGCAACCATGATCATTTCCTTTTGGGGATTAGTAGAGTATTATTCAACACCAAGCAAAATATTATTACAGATCTGTTGTATGTAATTCTTATATGACCTGTTCTGGTACTTACTGTACAAATGGAACCTTAAGATATACAAAGCCGAGAAGGAGTGGAAAGAAAAGCAAATATTTCAGAATACTCTTTGTCTTCTGATTACATCTGAAACAAAGTAAGCATGATATGATCATGGATAAGATTTCATTGGAATCATCATGCAAAGTCAAATACATATTTTATTTGTTTGGTATAGGAAGGCAAGTGAGATACCCCATGGCTGTGTGAGGATTAACAGCTTCAGTAGATCACAAATACTGTTGTCACAGGGAGTAAGGCAATTCACACTGCAGTCCAATCTTAGACAGAAAACTGGCAACTGTGAGCACAGAAATAATACATATCAGAAAATGTCTTTAGAAGTAATAGATGGATTCAAACCAGTGAAGCAAAAAGCAATAATTTACATAAAATGTAAGAAATATTTTATCAGAATAACTGAAACAACACACAATGGCCTTCACACAGCAATGTACAACAACTATTTAAAAAAAATACACACAAAAAAACCCAACTTAAACCAAGCACTAAATGTGCTGGGGGGCTGATGTAAGTGGATGTTAACTTATGACTGTTACACCTGCACCAGGCTCCAGTGCAAACACGCCCACTTCTCCCAGACTACAGCGCAATCATCAGAATTCTAATCATCCACACCTGTTATCAATCCCATCTCTGCCTTTATATACAGCTGCGCCACACTTCTACTCTGTCAGACCTTGTTACAACTTAGTTGAACGCATTCCCTCACTTCCCTTCCCGGTCTCGACCCAACAGCCCACTCTGAGTACTTCTTCATTTTTGGAAATCTAGCCTGGCTTTCGGATTACTCTTCTCGCCTGACAATTTGGGCCCCTGCCTGATTATCCTCTGGATTCCAACTCTGACTGATTCCCCGGCTCTGATATCTGTATGTCCTGTATTACGACCTTGGCTCCCGTCTTTGATTCTTCAGCTAATTTCTGACTGAAACACCCGGAACTGATTGCAGCATGCTTCACGGACTTGTCATTTGATTCCAGAATAAATAAACCTCTTAATCATTATCTGTCTGAGTCCTTCGTAACAATGACACTCATATCGCTGACAAAACCTGTCACAAGATTGGTGCAAGTTCAAAAGAGCTTGCAGTTCTTGTAATACACTATGAGGCAAGACCAGACATGTTCAAGAAGTTTAACTGAAAACAAGAGACTATTATAAAAATGTTTTAGACAATATGAAGGGCACATTGTACATTCATACTGTTTTCATAAGGTTAGGGTTTCTCCAAATATTAGTTGAAAATAGCAGTTTAATAAATGTTAAAATCTTGAATAACATGTATGATGAGCAGAAAGTTAGCTATCAAAACTGTAGATGGAAATTACTCTAATGTATTGATTTTTAAAAAATTTTAAAATACGGTACAATGAGTAACATCACCCAGCTTAACATATGTTTGTAACTTTTACGAACTCATGAACTAGTAGATTGGGGGTGAGGGTGGTACTTACGTAACTAGCGGGTTATCTCTGTCCCTTAACAAAGTGTGCCCAGTGATAGATGGCTTTCCTGGGGGTATTTCATCATGGTATACCTCCCATGACACAAGTGACTTAGTGATATGTATGTTTACCACCATGTACTTATTCACATGTTTAGATATATTCTAATTCAAAATAAACATCATTGCTGTCACTTAAGAGCTTTGTGATTAACCGTAGTCATTGTTTCACTTGTGCATCATGCAGGCTTTTTTAATCAGCTGTTCACATACAGTTAAGGTGGGAAGTGTGGAGACTAATTAGTAACATGATATATTGAATGTAAAGTAATCAATACACAAATATTTGCCCTTTTTCTTTCAGAAAATGGAAAAAAAATATATACATTTTTTAAATGGTTAAACTGATTTTGATAAATCAAGTATCGGATCATTCTGCATCCCAGTAGAACTTTTCTTTAAATGCAGTGGTTTGTGTTCAGCGAACACAGGAGCCGTTCTGGTGCAAGGCATCCTGTACGAACAGCTGTACGACCGTTCTTTTCTTCACATCAACCACATTTTCAGAAATTACCCTTAGCCTTACAAGAAGCAATGCACGTAATGTTTTCTGTGGTGAGAGCTGACTCACAGTTTGCCACATTTCATGTGAGGTTTCATGAGCTTTGCAAAATAAATTAACGACTCTTCTGACAGACGATAACGCTCTTCCAAATATTCATTTTATTATCTTCTTACGGTGAAAATAGTCTTATATAATTTGTTCTATAACATCCACAAGTTCACCTTCAAAAGATCATGCCATGCAACATGAGCTCTCTGAAGCAAACTAACCTGGAACATAATCTGCTTTGGAGCAGATTATGTTGAGAGAGTTGCTCTGAAATTAAAGTTTATTGCATAAGCAATATACCTATATATGTGTGATATTATTATTATTATTATTGTTGATATTATTTCAGCAAACTGGGTTGGGGAATATGGGGCACCACAAAGAAATTCTGCCAAGGGACCAAAATTGCTAGCACAGGCCCTGATTCGTTTTGGACTTGTTATTCATTCAATGTATGGCAGACATTTACTTTATGACACAACACTGACAATTTGACAATCAGAAGCGGGTATTCTCTTTCTGCTTGTTTCTAGTACAGACCTACAGCGAGTTTCAATGTGATTTAAATAAAGACGTTTTGGGAAAATATTAATTAATGCCCTTAGTGACTTACAAAACAAAACAATTTAGCCTAAAATATGCATAATATAGACACTTTATGTTTAAAATGAGCAAAAAGAAGCTATAATAACTTCTAGAAAACACAGCTGAAAGATTGCTTTTATGAAAAATATTTCTGTGCCCCCCACTTTTGAATTTAAAACTACGTCCTTGCCTTGTCACAACCCACATAAAAACAGTCAAATCAGCACAGCACAGGGAAATAGCTATTCGTAAAGCAGCCAAAAAGAAAGACACTAAGAAAAAGTTTCTTATTGGTATGTAGCCTAATTTATGATCAAATCTAAGGGAAGTTGTGAAAACAAACCTAATGACTGGATCTGTAAAACTTAAGAACGTTGCATCTAATATTTACAGTTTTTGAAATATATAAAAAGCAAAAATGAGATCATTAGATTCTAATAATGAACAGATGGGATGCATATATAGAGCAACGGAAATATATTTGCATCTTTTTTTAAAAAAAATCTAGCAAAACATTATGAACAGAAAAAATTTATTATGACCATACTAGTGTTCTTTCAAACAATCCCAAATGTACATATGTAGCCTACCCACTGCGTAAAAAGTCATGCAACGTTTTGTTGCGTCACCGTGAAAAAAACAAAACAAAAAACGACAGGCCTGGAGGAATCACTTTTCTACCTTAATAAATGGTTGCTGGATCACCTAACAACAGGCTTCAGTAAAGTCTACAGTCACCGCTTATTTGTAAACTTCAGGAAACTTTGTGAGACGCCATTGGCTAGAGCCATTGACGCACAGCGCTAATCTCTTGCAACAATTGGTCCAGACATCTGTCAAGTAATGTCAGTCAAATTGATAGACCAATCATATCCCGACTTTTACTCCTTGTTCCGCCTATCTGTTCGATGACGCAGAGGGTCATGTGTTGTTTGTGCTGTGGCCTGTAGATGTGTAAAGTAGTAGAAGGGAGCGGATTGCTAACCGAGCTAGCTGGATCCTACTGATTACAGAAAAAAGGCTTAACGTGGTCATGTTGTTTACGGTAGGCTTTATTTCGTGAAAAGTGCCTACGCTGGAATATCAGCCTCGCTGCTAAAAGGGCAAAGGGGTCAGTCTTTAGAGACGGAATAACAAAGCCGGTGTGTGAGGGTTGTAAATCTTGCGAGTTAACGTTAGCTGGCCTAGCCGGACTCTGGAGCTCGACTCCCAAAACAAGAATGGGGTCTAGGTCCACTTGGATTAGCTTGCTGGTAAAGTGACCTTTGATTGTATTTTCTGATGGCAAATTTCACGAATTACCAGGAGGGTAAGGCAGCGATGTTGATGGTGGAGACTCAGCAGAGGGACGTTGGTACGAAACCCGCGGCCGCCAGCGCAAATGGAGACGGCTCGTTCGGGGAACCCCCTTCCCCGTTAATTAATATCGGCGGCGGAGGAGGAGGAGGCTCCCGTTTCCAGCAACATTTGCCGCCCTCTAACCTCCTCCATCACAACCTCGGCCATCATCCCTCGCCAAAGGATCAACAGCAGCACTGCCAGCTGGCTCCACAGCAGCATCTCTCCGAGGAAAACATCACAGAGTCCCCGGGCAGGAAAGCCCAGAGCCAGGTACACGCCGCGGAGGAGCCCCCCGCTTCTTCCACCGTTAGCGGCAGCAGCCATGTATACGCGGCTGTGAACGTCGCAAATACTACAGACGTTGTAGATGATATTAGGAAATGTGGCTATTTAAGAAAGCAAAAACACGGACATAAAAGGTTTTTCGTGCTTCGAGCTGCCAGCCATCTCGGGCCGAGCCGCCTGGAGTACTACGACAGCGAGAAGAAATTCAGGAACAGCCTGCGCACTGCTGCCGCAGCCGCCGCCAGCGGCGGAGCGGCCGCTCCTTCTTCCCCGAAAAGGGTCATTTACCTCTACCAGTGCTTCACCGTAAACAAGAGGGCGGACTCGAAAAACAAACACCTCATTGCCCTTTACACTAAGGACGAATACTTTGCTATTGTGGCTGAAAACGAGCAGGAGCAGGAGGACTGGTATGTAGCTGTGAGTGAGCTGATGAGTGAGGGGAAAAGGGGACACTTGGATTCAGATGATTTAGATGATGGATATGGTACAGTCACCCCTGGTACTGTGTTTAAAGAGGTGTGGCAGGTTAATGTGAAACCTAAAGGACTGGGTCAAACTAAAAACCTCACAGGTGTTTACCGTCTATGCCTCTCAACTAAAACTATTCACCTGGTTAAGTTGAACTCTGAGACTCCGTGTGTTAACCTTCAGCTCATGAATATCAGGCGTTGTGGACATTCGGAAAGTTTCTTTTTCATTGAAGTGGGGCGCTCGTCCTCTATTGGGCCAGGGGAGATATGGATGCAGGTGGACGATTCTGTCGTAGCCCAGAACATGCACGAGACCATCCTGGAGACGATGAAAGCCCTGAAAGCTTTTGCGGAGTTTCGGCCGCGCAGTAAAAGCCAGTCTTCGGGTTCCAATCCCATGTCGTTTATCACAACGCGGCGCCATCTGGGCAACCTGCCACCAAGTCAGACAGGGCTGCAGCGGCGGTCCAGGACAGAGTCTGTGGTCGGGACGCCGCCGTCGAGTAAGAGCTCTGGAGCAAGCGGATACCGTTTCCGCACATCCAGTGAAGGCGAGGGGACTATGAACCGGCCGTTTCGCTCCGCCACTGGAAGTTTAGTGCACCTTAACTCAGCACGTGCTCATCACGGTCGTCATGATGGGGTCGCCGGTAGTAACGGGGGCGGCGTGGTCACTGGAAATGCTGGCACCAGCACTGGCAGCGGACGCTACGTCAGAGCCATCCCCGGGTCATCATCCACCTATCACACTCGTTCTGCCTCGCTGCCTGTCTCCCACTTCCCCTCCACTACCAGCCCGGTAAGCGTCTCCTCCAGCAGTGGCCACGGATCCGTTTCGGACACACTCACCCGCCCCTCGAGCGCATCAATATGTGGATCTCCGTCTGACGGCGGCTTTAACTCGTCAGATGAGTACGGCTCCAGCCCCGGGGACTTCAGGTACTTCAGAGTGCGGAGCAACACACCAGACTCGCTGGGCAACACCCCACCAATCCGAGAGGAGAACTGTCTAAACGACTACATGGCCATGGGTTGGAACCGGGAGGTTTTTGGTACGAGCGTGGGCTCTGGAAGCAACAGCGGTGGCGACACGCCACGAGATGAGAGCACATCAACAACAGAGGATGAGCGTTTTTCTTCGTCATCGCTGCGGAGGAGGACGCACTCTTTTACCAGGCCAGTCGGTGGGGCGACAGGAAGCTCTGGGGTGGCGGTTTATCAGAAAATGACACAGACCAACTTATCCATGGAAGAGGGATCAGATGTGGTGTTGCCATTTGGCAGCGGGCTTCTCCGCGGCGCCCCCTCGTCCTCCACGTCCTCGCTGCGCTCCGACTACAGCTCCTGCTCTGAACATAGCCAGCAAAGCCGTCCCTCCACACTCCCCCGGACGGAAGCTGGCGCTGAGCGCCCTCCCCTTTCTTCCTCCTCTTCTGCCAAGGAAGACAGCGGTTACATGCCCATGATGTGCGGCGTTGCCGCATCGCCACGGGACACTCCCCCCGACTACATGCCTATGCAACCCAGCCCTTACCCCCATCATATCTCCCACTCTCCTCAGTTCCACAGCCCAGCTTTAGCTGCCCGTTCGGCCCACCAGCTCCAGTCCCAATCTTCTACGGACTCTCATGGCTACATGATGATGCTCCCAGGGGGCAGTGGCAGTTCCCCGTCTCCGGTTCATGCCTCTACCAGCCCTCACAGTGGTGCTTATCGGAGTGACAGCATAATAGAAAGACCTGAAAATGGAGAATATATGGACATGTCCTACAGCAGCAGGCTCTTAAATGAAGGGATCAGCAGCCATTATACTCCCTGCACACCTGAGGGGACGCTCAAGTCTTACAGCCCTTATTTCTCCCTCCCTCGCTCCTACAAAGCTCCATCCAGAGAGCGGGATGAGAAAGAGGATGGGGAGTATGTACCAATGAGTTCTCCTGCCAAACCAGTTCATTCATCAGTCGCAACAGCTTCGGTGTCAATACCAGAAAAGAGAGAGGGAGGGGGTAGCAGCTGCTCCACTCCCTCTCACCCTCCACCACCTTATGGAGCTCACCATACAACTGCTGCAATGGCCGACAGGCGCATTGTGAGGCCTAACCGCCTTCCTTTAGGCAGAAGAAGTTTCCACGGGCCGCTACGGGTTAGCGTCCCCTCTTCATCATCAGTCCCACCCACCGAGAGCTCGTTCGAAGGGCCGTCCAGTCCTGGGGAGTATATTAACATTGAGTTTGGAGATCACTTCCCCCACCAACAACAGCCCCCCGGGTATCCGGACTCTGCCCACGATGAAGCGCCTTCCCTGGGATCTGGTGTCCACCGCTGCTCTCCTCCTCAGCCCCAGGACTATATGAGCGTGGAGGTGGGGGCAGACCAGAAAGATACAGCCGGACGTCTGACAAAGAACCAGTCACCTAAGCCCAGCCTCGTCGCACCCTGGAACCCACCCAGCTACATCCGACCCCTGGCTAGCAATCCTGGAGTGCTGGCCTCCCCTGGAGTCCAGGCAGGGGGTCATTGGAAATCAGTAGGCGATGACTACACGGACATGACATTTAACCTCGATAGAGGGGAGCGGCCTCAAACCAGCCCGACGGCCATGCTCCAGCACCTCTGTGTGATTGAGGGGCATTATGACCACACTCCCCCAACCTCCTCCTCGTCCATTTCTACACATCTTCCTCCATTGAGCCCAGACAGGACACCGACGCAACAGTTGGAGCCGAAAGTGGTGCGAGCAGATCCCCAGGGCCGAAGGAGACACAGCTCAGAAACATTTTCCACCTCCTCCCCCAATTCAACTCCCTCTGGAGGAGGGCTTGTCTCTTCATCCTCAGCCACCCCGCCCTCTTTGGCCAACTCCGCAGCCTCCAATGGATCCTACCTAACGGAGGGACAGGCGTCCAGGTGGGTCAGCTCAGTATCTTTCGACAGTGTGTGGATGTCCGTGGAGGGCGTAGGAGATCTGTCGACTCGCCACGCCCAACAAAGACCCATAGAAATAGGCTCTGGGACCCCAGCCTCCACTTCTTTAGGGGCCGGCGCTAGCAGAATGTGCAGGAACATGTCTGTCGGCTACCAAAACGGCCTCAACTACATCGCCTTGGAGCTGAGGGAAGATGGAAGTAACGTCGGAGCCGCGATGACAGCAGCCTGTAGCAACGGCAGCGCGGCTGGGACAGTGGGGATGGTGCCTCTTCCAGAAAATGGAGCTTACGCCAGTATAGACTTCGCCAAATCAGATGGAGTCACCACAACAAGCAAGGGTGAGTTAGAACATGTTCATGTTTGCTTCTAGTCATGTTGGTGGTGGAACACCACCAGCTACATGTGCTGAAAAACATTTTCTTTTACATTAACTTACTTTTACAACTCGACTAGATCGCTGGTGCTCATATTGGCCATTGTTTGTGTTGTCACTAACTTCTTGGGAAGAGTCGTGTGTAAATCTATGGGGTATCTTCTTATTAATAATTTATCCTTTAGGTAATCGAATAAAATTATCCAGGCTTTTTTCCCCATCCAAGAGGTTTACAATCCAGCTGTAAAATGTAGCGTAACTGCAGTAATCTACAGCGAGTTATCATGATAACAGGGATAAAGCTACTCCCCTATAAAACTTCAGACCAATCATATAGCTTATATTGAGGTTACTGACCAATCAAAGTAAAGATAAACAAATGACAAGAAAGTTGTTTGTAAAAATGATAGTGATTGGTAGTATATCAATCAATCAGTTAATCAAAACTTTATTTATGAAGCGCTTTAACACTCACAGAATGAACCAAAGTGGTGTACAAATACATATAGAAATAAAAACAACAGGAAATCATAAAAATATTAACAAAATAAATAAATATTAAAATAAGTTATAAAAACTTCTGCTCTCCAGTATTTAAAGCCAATGTAAAAAGATGTTTTTAGTAAAGATTTAAAACCGTCTAGCGTCCTGATAGATCTTACAGGAAAAGGGAGACGCTACTGAAAAAGCTCCGTCTCCCCGAGTTATCATTCGAGACCTGGGAACCACCAAGAACATCTGATCTGCAGATCTCAGCGCTCTACGTGGATGGTGACAATATAGGAGCTCAGTAAGATAAGATGGTGCCATGTAAGCATTTAAATGCCAGAAGTAAAGTCGTAAAAAACACAACTCTAAAACAGGGTTGTTACGGTCATGAAAAACCTGGAAAGGTTATGGAATTTTAAAATACAATTTCCAGGCCCTTGAAAAGTTATTGAAAATATTTATTTTGTCAGAAGTTTTGGAAAAGTCATGGAAATATATAATGTTTCATTAAATATCCACCTAAAATTGAAGGGCCGCAATAAAATGCAAATTTCCACAAATCGTTTCTATAACTTGGTGGTGAAAAAAGTTTATTCAGTCTGACAGAGCGCATGCACCTTTGGACTGCAGACATGTCCACATGTGTAGAGGAGACCTGCGGTTCCTCTACATGTGTGCATATTGCATGTTTTGAAATTAAAATGTACTGCAGGGCGCCTGTCTGGTGTTTCCTGGTTTTAAATTCACCATATTGCACATTTTTCAATGTAGACCTAATAGAGACAAAGTCACAATTTTTCCAGTAGGACCAAAAGCACCGACCTGTAAGGAACACCGGATAAAACATCTATTTCACCCCCTATTGCATCTATTTTTTAGAGATCAGTGCTTACATCCCAAGCGCCCTATTGGATTTATTCTCTCTATCTTATGTGATTTCATGATACTCAGTTTTGTTGGTCATGGAGATTCAGTTAAATGTTTTGGAAAAGTCATGGAAAACCACTGATGAAAAAGTGTAAGAGCATTTAAAAGAAACAGGCAGCAAGTGGAGAGAATGCAACACAGGGGTGATGTGTTCACGCCGTCTTGTCCGCGTTAAAAGATGGACAGCTGAATTCTGGACCAGCTGGAGACGGTGAAGAAGAGACCGGTCTAACCCTAAGTAAAGAGAGTAATCAAGTCTAGAAAAGATAAAAGCATGAATGACTCTTTCAAAAGCGTCGCGAGGAGGATAGGGCTTAATTTTACTAATTAGCCTTAAATGATAAAACCACTGCGCTCACCTGTCCATCAATCTTAAAATTATTATCTAAGATGAGGCCAAGATTCTTAATAAAAGGGTGATTAAAATCAGCTAATCCAGCAGCCCTAAAATGACCTGTTGGCAGGTCAATTTTTGCAAAAAACACAAATGTCTGTTTTATTATCATTTAAGCACAAAAAAAATTCAGTTTCATCCAAGTTTTGACTTCTTTCAAACAGTTCGGCAAGTTTGAATGAAGAGTTGCATTAATAACTAATTTCCAAGAAAAAATTGTACATATAGTCTCTGTTTGTTTGTTTCAGTGTCAATATCTTTTGTCATGAAAGCCAAGATTGAGAGAATGATATGCAGATGAGACAAACTCACCTGATCATCTGTGCTGGCTTTCATGGTCGGCCCCTGATTTATCCATTATACATAATTATAACTGGGTTTGTCTGGAAAATGCGATTGAAGTGATCGAAGTGCTGTATGCATTTAAAAAAATACAAGAGGTACTTTTTACCCCCCTTAAAAACTAAAACAAAACGTATCATCAGACCCACAAAATAAGTGTTCAGTTGCTTTATTTTTATCTGTCTTTGAATCAAGTCTGTGATGTTGACAAGGTTTCTCTGAGCTGCTGCCTTTTGTCTAGTCTCTAACAGTGGCCACGCAGGAAGTGGCACCACTACACAGTTCATCTTGAGATCCGTATGTGTTGTGTGCCAAGTAGTCTGGTAGACGATGTGATTTTTGAATGAACAGAGGTTTATCTTGGGTCAGCTGCAAACTGAATCGGCCTAAAAAGCCCTCACTGTGTCTCTGTGCCTGTCTGAGCACATGCTGCTGTTTTGTTTGTGTCAGCATGTACTCTGAGTGTACTAATGTGTGGGCGTTTGTGTGTTTTAAACCCTTTTGTCTGCTGTAAGAGACACATTTCTGTGTACTGGAAACATCTTTTTTTTTATATTAAAAAGAGCAAAGGAGGTTTACAATGAGGGCAAAACACACGCAACACTTTTAGAGTCGTAACCTGGCAGTCCTTTAGTCTTTTGTGTGTCCATGCGCTTCAATGTGCCAGATCTTTACTTTACAGTAGTAGCTGCCTGAAATTGTGTCTGAGTCAATGGAAAGTTGTGAAGTTTTTCCAAAACCTTGCAAAAATGTACAAATATTTAGGGTCGGTTAGTTACAGGAAGACCCTGATCCCAGCTTACCGATAATGCCGATTCCAAGAACTTGTAATAGAGCTGAGTGTGCAGCTTCACAACCCTAGCATCTCCGGCTGCCGTTGTGTTTGTGTCTCTGTGAGGGATTACACAGGTGAAATATCTCCTGAATCCTGGTGACAAATTCTCATGACTTTTTTTTAACCTGATAATGGAAAATATGCTAAATCTTTCTTTTCATTTAGTTTAAATAATTTCTCATTTTACACATCCACCACTCACAAAAGTTAGAGATGGTCACCTTTTAGGTGAAATATACAAAATAAGTAAAAGGTTGATGTACTTATATTGTGAATGTAGGAGATTTATGAGGAATCATTCAGTGGTAATTCATTTATTTAAGACAATTTATTGAAACAAAAGCCAACTGTATAAAAATGACTTCTACAACAGCTCTGATGGTGCAGAAATGTGAACAGGACGATGAACAGAAGTGTTTAGACAAGCTGTAGTTTAATCAGAACATTTAAATGTTCATGCACAGTGAAAAGTTACATGCATCACCCCAATTTTAGTGCATAAACTCAGCGTTGGACTTTGCAGAGGTAATGTTTATATAATGTAATGTGATTTTATAGAGGTTTAAAGCTACAGCTACATGCTAAAAAGACATTTATCTTAAGGAGCAATGGCTTCACTGTCATCTTGTCAAGAGAGGACATCACATTTTTAATAGTCCTCTGATGAGCGCCTGCTGGACTAGTTTCCTTAACTCTCAGTGAATGACTGGTACAACAAACAACCTCAGGTCACAGGTCACTTTTTTTCTTGGGCTTTTGTTCGAGGATCATAATGCGGCGAGCCTGGTACAATTTTGGGACCGAATAGAAGAGTTCCTGTCCCAAAGCCCGAGCAAAATTTGCAAAAACTGGCTAGCAACGGTTGTTTGGACTCCGTCCAATTTGTCATTAAATTCTTGGAAACCCGTCTTGAGCTGAGAAAGCTGGGCTGATCTGTGCTACTACAGCTGTAGTGTTGTGATTGTAAACACGGTCTCAGATTTTTCCCCTGGGTAAGTGTTTTTCAGAGATATTGTGAGCAGTGAACCCAACTCCTAACGGCTTAAATTATTAAACCAAACAAGTAAAAACAACAAAACACTTTCTTTCAGGAAGAGAAACCTTGGCGGAGTATTTTAGAAAGGTAGGGTCTATGCTCCATGAGACGACGGAAGTTAATATAACTTTAATGTATTAAGAATAAAATTGCCATAGTTATTGCTGCATGATGCGTCTTTTGTTACAATTATTTTTTTTTATTATCGTATATGTAGTATTTATGAATACACACATAGGTTGGCCCAAATATTCATTGTTTATTTTTAGTAAAACTGTTTTAATTTGTGTTATATGCCATCACTTATGCTTCACCAAAAACTCGTATAATATTTACACATCTGAACAAATCCTCCAAATTTTTCTTTTATCGTAACTTGAAAAGCTTTCACATCAACCTTGCAGTTGCAGAGTACTCATCAAGTGATATGTGTGTATTATTTTTCAGCAAAGCCCGAATAGTTAAACATATCAAACCTTTTTGGGAGTTTTGAAGTTTATGTTTAACTAGAACTAAAACTGAAATTTAACAGTTTATGTTTGAGTTAATAGTTTTTAGAAATAATTTTTCTTTTACCGTACCTTACTAACATAATCTCATTAATCATCACTCAACTAATAAGCCTGGAGTAATGTTTAGTATTTACAGGTGCATCTCGTAAAAATGAAATAACGTGAAAAATTTCTTTAGTTTAAATTAGAGTAAATTAAATCTAGTTGCATATTTGAAATTCTATCTAAACAGGAATGTTTAGAGTCATTGTATTGATATAAGGAAACATTTGTTTGGTTTGTACACAAACATAGTATAAATCCACTATCTCAAAATATTACAGTTAACATTTTTTAATACAGAATAAACAAAAATAAAAGTAATAAATTAAAAGGAGCTAAAGAAAGCCAGTTAGTACTTGGTTGGGGCTTAGTTTCCAAACGAGATGCAAAACTTGCTCACTAGAAAACAACATTTTGGACCACTGAGCAACGTCCATTTTTTCTTATTCTTGGCTCCAATCTAGTCGTCTTTGTCGCTGCCTGGCGTTTAGGAGAGGCTTGATGCTGGGAATAATGTAGCCCATCTCTATGTGTTGTAGGCTTGACTCCTGCCTCTGTCCACTTGTGGATTTCTCCAACATTGTTAAATCTTTTC